>JAMWET010002293.1:282500-592500 GCA_024036415.1 Prochilodus magdalenae | reverse complement strand
TATAAAAAGATGCTAACTGGGTATTCCCAACATGGGCACCATTGCAGAGGCTGTGAAGAGCCTGAAAAAGATAATGTCAGTGGAAAAGAAAAAGAGACAGTGACCACTGTCCACTTTATGAAAGAATGTGATGTAGGCTGCATCCTTCTCTGTGTTCTCTTCTTTGTCTCTCTGAGTTTTGTAGTTTTCCAGAAGTCGTCTGACCTCATTCCTGTTTCAGACTGCATGCAAATAATTCATCTCATGCCAAAAGCTTAGTCAGGTCGTGTCACACAATTCCTCAACCGCAATATGCCTTAAAAGTTTGAATCTCCTGTAATATAATCCTGTTGGTAAGTCAACATGACTCTTCTCTGATGTTGTCTTTATTGGTGTTGTGCTGAATTCCGACTCCCCCAGTGTGCACATGGGTCATGCAGGCATATGGATGCTACAGATTACACTGAGCGATTTTCAAGTTATGTATACACAGTAAGAAACCACAAAAATCATAAATAGTACTCTGTGAAGCATCTGTTATGCCTTGCATGACCCAACGTGCAAACCATATTGGATTTTAGAAGCTATTTGCCATCAGCTCGTAAAGGTCAGAGAGTATCATGTGCTGCTGTCCTATGAGGCAGAGGTGAAAAGCACCATAATATATTTATGACCAGTGGGAATGAAAGTTAAATGACAACTGCAGGGGGACCCCAAAGAATTAAAAACTATTACCAATTCTCAGCTAATCGGTAATGCTGCTTTTTAAGGGCTAAAAAACACCATTCCTACGCACTCGTCCTTCCTTCCAGTATTCCTCTTACCTTTGCTATGCATAGTGCTCGCCACCCACTGGGACACACAGACTGCTTTTTGCACGTGTTGTCACCTGAGACACATTAATAGCATGTGCAGTAAAGAGCATACAGTAAGAGGACAGAGCGACTCGGGTGGCTTCATTGGCCTGTAATTAATTTGTGCTTGGACACTACAGCCTGCTCCAGAAGAGCGATTATGTAAACATCCTCTGACGGTGTTCCAGGAGGTTCTCTGGAGAAGCTGAGAGGAGAGCTGGAAGTTCAGTCCAGGGAAGCTCAGTCCCTGGCTGCGGAAGCCTGGCCCGCACGCAGCCAGAAAATATCCTCAGATTAGAGAGCTGGAGCGGCCGTCTCAGAGCCAATTCTCCAAGCTCATTGTAGTCGGCGGTTGAGATCAAGACCATTTATGACTCCCCCGGCGTGCCCGGATCTCCTCTAATAGAGCTCCTGTATGTCTAACGTGCTGGTAATTTACTCCACTCTCTCCAGCAGCCTCCCTCTCTCCCGGCACATCATCACTAATATTTCAATTCGCCGTGTAAAGACAGAAGTCGCCGCAGTTTCTCAACAGAAATAGGAAAATTCTCAGTCAACTGCAGAATAATTAAATGCGGAAATGAGAAAAGCATCTGCTTCTCCATGCGTGTAGTTGCTTTGATTTCAGAAGGGTTTCAACAAAAATGATTGCATGATGAGCTCGAAAGAAAGATGGCAAAAGCTGAGGCTGGTGGTAAACACTGCTCTGTGCCGTCGTCTCCTGCTGTGGAGGAGAGAGAGCTCGCCGGAACTTGTTGTTATTAATATTTATATGAACAGGGCCCATAGAGCCATTTTCAGAACTTAAGGCTAATTTGAACTTTTTCTTATCTTCAATGATAAATATGACCTCGCCTTTTATAGGAGCATGCTCTCATGTGGACAGCATGTGGTGGTGCATATATAGAGGACCAAAGCCTCACACCATGGGCCTATTGTGTTAGATAGGTTGTAATGTAATATAGCCGTAGCAGTATTAAGCTGTAGGAACACACAGGGAAACCTGTATTAATATTTTAATATGTGTGAGGGTAATGTTGTGTAGGCCCTAATTTAGGGCTGAACATGAATGTGTTGTTGTGGGGATACTTCAAAGAGGAAGATATTTTCTGGCTTAAAACTAAATAGTTGAATATGCTATTTGTCATGTTATGCAGTAAGGCATCTAGAGGTGCGTAATATGGCAAAAATATAATGCCGTGATTTCTTACCATATATGTCACAATATTTATTCTCTCATACCTGATCAGTTAGAACTGAAGAAGAGAACCTAGAACTACATTAGATAATAAAGTCAAAACTGTAAATATAATGGTTTTATTCAATACTGTGTTGCCTTGAAATCTAAACAGGACTAATTTTAATGTTTAATGTCAGTGTTCTGCAAATACTGATGACATGCACAATATGTTCAGAAAAGCATATTCTTTTGTGGCATAACTTATAGTGATAACAACATGTGTTGTAATATGTATGCAGATGTAATTGTATTCTTTAGCTTCCTTGGTTTAACAACCAAGTTTATATCCTTTTGTCCATCAGTGTTCTTTTATTACACACATGTTACCCATACATGCATGTATGCAAACGGTACAATGTGTCAACCCATGAAATACAACCATGGGCGATAAAAAAAAAGTCTGAGCTGCTCCTGTTAGCCGACCCTTAGGGGAATTAATAATTACAACAAATATGATATTTAGCCAAAGTTGATTTATGGGGAGTCTGTCCATTTACACCATATCTTCTTCCATTTGACATATAACAAAAACCCTGCAGGCCAACAAAAAAACAATTCTCAATGAAGGGGATAACACCAAGGCAGTTAGGATGCCATATCAATTCAAAATGTCATGTGACGCATATTCACTGTCTTTCTTATAAGATTTGGTTAGCTGTAGGATGCTATAGCACTACTGCTACTCAGTTCTGAGTGGCTGGCGAGCTCATTAGCTCAATGGTGGCTTGGAAGTCTTATAACTGGAATTCAAACATGGTCATAAATGCAACTAATGTAAAAAAAAAAAAATAATAAAAACAAGAATTTACTACAGTTTTACTCCATAGGAACCCATTCATTTCCTCCCTTCTGAGTAGATGATGAACCTGGAGAGAGTTTTTCTCTATAAATTTGGATGTTTTGGCTTCCTACTAGTAATTTTAGCTAGCTGGCTTCATTCTTTCTGGACTAGCCAGGTAGTTACATTTTAATCAGGCCACTCTCTCAAGCCACTTACTGACCCGATGGTACTACTCAGGTCGACTCCCACTGCAGAAAGAGCACCCGCTCAATGTAGCTGATGACAGAAAAAACTGCTGGAAAGTTTAGTAAATTACAACATTAAACATGAAATTATTCCGGTTTCCTAAAAATGATGCAGGAGGACACAGTAACCTGGTAGCTTGTGTTAGTTTATGTGTTTAGGTTGGAAAGGCCACTACATTGATGTCGCAGGAAACTGCTGTGTTCAAAAGATTTTGCAATCTCTCTGACCAGTCAGTAGTCTGCAGGTTTTCTGAAACCTAGAGGTCAGGAACTCTGACCTCTAGAATAACCAGTGGAGGCTAATAAATACAGAAGTGATATTCAGCCAAAGCACATTTATGGGGGGTCCACTTCCTTTTTTTTCCCATTACATTAACATCAACTCAGTTCACTCAACCTTGACAGAGGTTATGCCAGATATAGTACCAGGTGCCAGGTTTGCCTGATGGAAAACCAAAAAAGGCAGAGTGGAGCCAGCACGTTTCCATGTGGTGGAAAGCTGCTTCATATCAGCTCTGAAGTGCTAGCTTTGTAAAGGTTCCTCCAACCTTCAAGATCTTCTGAAGTTTCTAGCTCTTAAATCTAAACACTGTTCCCTTGAAGACTACAGAAGCACCAATGCAAGATGCAAGCAAGCATGTTCAAGCAGGCAGTAGTGATACAGTGCCGGAAAGCTAGAAGAAGAAACAGAAGAAAAAGATATTTTTTTTGGTTTCTAAGGTCAAGATTAATTGTCTGGTTAAATGCAGCACAGCAGCCTTTAGCTACTGTCAGCTGCTGAAGACAATGGAAATGCATCATTGTATACATAAGGTTGTGTGTGTGTGTGTGTGTGTGTGTGTGTGTGTGTGCCTACTCTCTTGCTCTCTCTGGCTCCCTCCAGTGGGTTATCAATGAAGTGGTTCATTCGCTACAGTGATTCTGATGAGGCCTCTAATAGCGCCTGGACTCATTTACTCAAGAGCTATGAAGTCAAGAGCTACTTCCTCTAAAACTAACTTCAGCTGCATGCACTTGTTGAACCAGTAATGGGCAGGAAATCCATTTGGCTGGTAATGAGGAATTGTAATTTCCTGATAGCTGACAAAAAAGTTGCTGAAAAAAAAAGAAGCGAGTAATTACCTTGTGAGGGTATCTCGCTGGGAAGAGTTGCTGTTAGAAAGGTGCCTGCTCCGCACCGACAAGTTAAAAATGACTAGTGCTTCATGAAACACACTTTGCAATTTCAGACTTTTTAATCTGCATTTTAAATGAGCCTTTTTCGTGTTATGTATGCACAGCGTTTGGTGGGAGAGCGAAAGCTAAACTGTGTTGTCATACTTATTTACTATGTTAACTGAGTCTAGAGGCTTTGTTTGTTTGCAATTTCTGCTCTCGCTGACAGCACCAAACGAGCCTTGTCTCGAAATATTCATTAATTACTACAATAGCGGGAGGTGCTGAAGGGTTCTTCGGGTAGAGGGTAGAAGAGGACGGCCAAACTGCACGGTGAGACGCACCTGTGGCTCTTCATGTTCTCCTGAAGAGAGCAGTGAAAATTGGCTCTTCAGTGAATGATGCTGAATTCCCATATCGCTCACACAAGAGCTGCTACCTCGAGTGACCAAGCAAGACATCAAGTTGCTAATGCAAACTGCATGGTATAAGAATAACTCCCCACCCAGAGGACTACCGTCTAATTGGATTGTGAGCTCACATTCACAGACTGAGATTTTGGAGCTCACACATCTAAACCATGCATCAAAGCCACAGTCTTTTGTGTGGAAGAGGAGGGGAAACGTTGTGGGCAGATGGGCAAATTCAGTGCTATGTTGAGCTAGACTATCAATTGCTGACAGTTGCAATGCTAGTGAAATGAAAGCAAAATAATATCTATTATTAGCTACTAATAACTAATATTAGCTACACACTATGTAGCATTACTTAAATGAAATATTGTTCAAATATTACCATAATAATAGAACTAAAATAAGAATTGCTAGATAATGCTAGGGAGTGCAAAACACTGTAAATCAGCCAAACAATGCTAGAACATTACTACTGCTTATGCTACACTAAAAATGTGATTGCTCTGGTTGCTAGTTTTAATCACTTTTGTTGATATTATTTACCAATTGCATGCAGGTCAGTGAAACTGAGCTAGCCGCGTTATCTTTCCCTTGACCTACCTTCCATCGTGTGTGCTTCTTTCTGGCACACTAACCATATGGCCACGGCTCGTCCTGTCTGTAGCTCAGAGTCAAAACAGGGAGCCTACTGCGAAACATGAGAGGAGTGCTGCTTCCTTGACAATGTATTCTAGCCCCCTAGTCAATCATGTTAAAGTCATTCAGTTAGTCATTGAAAGAATCAGTAAACAATGGCTAATGCTCTTGGCAAGAAACCACGCTACGCAGCTAATAAAATAAGTGACACATAAGAACAGGAGTCAACATTAACACTGCCTTCCACCACTGGAGATGCTATTGGAAAGTAAAGGGAGGAAGTTTAATGTTGCACTCGCAATGTTTATCATCACAATGTTTATCAATTATGATCACTTATTTAGCATGGGTGCATATTGTACAAATGTATATTGGTTGTATAGAACTACTTATTATTATTTTCCTTTACTGTGCCTCCTTTAAATTCAGGTGTCTTGATGCTCCCCACTATCCTCCACACCAGCACTGGTTTGGTCCAGGGAATAGGCTTTACCCCTGCCTTCCCCATTTGGCAGGATCTACATGGGTCTTAACGCTCCAAGGTCTGGGCCTAGGATGGGGCCCAATTGTCATGCTTCAAACTGTAAAATCTTATTGAGGATTAAAAATATCACCTTCCATCACTCCTGCCTCCTGAGTCTCTCTGACAGAAATACATTTCGACGTTGGTGGCTTAACAACAATAAATCGATTGACTGGTGCAGTGTAAGGAGTAAAGTCTGGGCTAGTCGAGATGCTAGGATGCTGCTTTTGCCCCACTCTCATTGTGTAAATATGACTGAATGTGCAAATTGAATCTGGAATGCAATGCATCAAGCTAATGCATCCACTATATAGAGCTTGTTTTAACGGTTAGGCCAGGAGCTGTGTTAATCATTTAGAAAAGCATGCAGGCCTGATATATATCAATACTGTTCTCTTTTTGTTCCAGACCCTTCATACCATTTTACAAAAGTCAGCTTTACATATTCTTTATCATATTCTTTTTCCATCACTGCTGTCACAACTGCTGCCTGGCTGAAGCGTGCTACAGGCGTGCCTCACGGCCTGGCGAAGCGTATAATGGAGGTTAGTGGAGTTAGCTACACCATATCATTAGTTTTAGAGGTGACACAATGGGTAAGAAGTGTAATAGGCCATTTCTAAATGTTCAACATTCTGCACGAATCAGTAGTGGCACTCGTAATTCCCCAGCACAAGAGTCTAATTGAAAGACATGCTTCAGTTGTTCTGCTGGAGCTGTGAATACTGGTTAGTCACAGCCTCATATGAGAGGTCAAATAAAAGGAATCAAAGATATTCTATGGGACGAGGTGGGGGGGTGGTGGGGCGAGCTTGTTCTAAACAAGCGATATGAAAAGCAGTGATTGTTCAGCTAAATTAAAACGGGAGTAGAAGTGTGAGATTGACTTCACTCCGCTGAAAGCAATCTTGGATCCGCGTGGACTGAGCACGCTTACGTATGCATGGTCACATGAGGCTTGTGAGCGATACCAGATTGTAAAAGGAGCAGAGCAGATGGTTTCTACCAGCAGGAGAGATATGCTGTGTTTCGCTTTACAAGTAAAGAGACAGCGTCTCTTTATTTATTGACATCATGCGTCTCGGAGTAGTTCAGAAGGACACGAATGCATGCTGCTCTTGCCAAAGGCATTTTGGCCTCTGATCCTTCAAGGCTCTTGTTGCGCGTCCCCTATGATGGTCTTCTGTTCCCACTTTAAACATACAGAAACTGGCTTTGCTAAAAGGGTGTTACTGCTGTGGTTTCTGCAAAGCGAGAAGGGAAGGAGTGAGTAAGGGGGGTTGTGGGTTGGGGTTGATGGCAGGGTTCCTTTAAATCCATTAATTATTTACTCTTGCAATGTCCAGTAAAAGCACAGCGAAGCTACATCATACTGTCACTGTCACATCAAAACCTTGTAACTTTGTTTTACGTCATTTATAAATGTTGGGGCAATATTTCTCCTCTCCTATAAAGCTCCCATTTTGGACGAAATGCTATGCATACCAACACCAGCTGCTTTTACATTATGTGATCATTTGAAGATGAATGGACCAATATAAATGGTCCAAAATTACTTGGAACAAATTCTTGTTAACATTCTTTTACTCCACCCCTATAAAGTTACCAATTCAGCGATATGACATTTGGTTACCGGCGCAATGCGTATATACAGCAGAAAGATTTAGATGTGTCAATGCCATAGAAAACATTTTCTTTCTTTTTTTTTACCTATTTGAAAGTGAATGCTGCTCTTTGCTATATGAGCCAATACAATTATAAAAATTTCAAAACCACATGCACTCATTAAAAGAATAGTTGCATCTAGAAGGAGGTGTGGGATTGCAATGCCATTGGGAAGGAAGATAAAATTTAACAGGAAAATACATGATGATACATTTAAACTGATATGGGAAATATTTATTGAGCTACACATTCAGAAGTAGGGCCTCTCAGTATGGTGTTGAGCCGCCATGTTTGTGAATGCTACACACTAGATGTCCCAGCATGGAGTTGTGGAGGTTCCGAATGGTGTCCTGTGATAATCCATCCCATGCAGCTTGAATATTCTCACACAGTTCCTGCAGATTTTGTGGTAGGGGTGGAGGTGGAGGTTCTTGACGTGTGACAACAAACCGTTCATCTTAGTGCTGACCACGGTGCCTCCACACACGGATTCCTTGGTTGTATCCACCCAGACAAAAGCAGTTCTTGCCACTGAGGATGACCTGCTGCCATTCTGAGTCACTCCATGACTCAGCGTAAGGTTCTGTCTGCATGTAGTCCTGTGTCGTGTACCCATTCACCAGTGGTGCTGGTGCTAACAGTAAGACTTATAAAGGCATCACTGCTCACTGAATGTCCCCAGTCGTAGCTGTTGGGTCAGTCAGGGTTTTGCTTATGTCACATGCATAGCTCAGTGTAAAACTTGAAACATTGGCATGTCTCACAATATCAGAGTTTCATTCCTGTTGGTTGATTCTTTCTGAGTGCAGCTTTGTGTGCATCTGTTCTTTTAATGATTAGTGTATGAACCTATATTAAAACATGACCACCTAGGCAGAGTAGAACTGTTAGAGCCTTCTAGGTCTTCAGACAACAGCTAATGAAACCTTTCTAGAAACCAAGCATACTCCATTAAAATTTTGATTTCATTTCATGCATGGTGTCATCAGGATGGTAAAAATGGTGAGACTGGTTGAAATATGATTGAGAATGCTGGTAATGCTCAACATGTATTCTGTTTACGGAGAAAGGCCCATTCTTCCAGAAAAAAAGTGCTTCCTGGTTATTCCTGCGAGTGGGAAAGGGGTGACAAAACTGTGGGGCAGCACAGATAGTAGTAGCCAGAAAAATCACGCTTTCATGCGTTATTGAGCCAAATGCCACAAACAATTAGGGTTTTTCATTTGACTCCAGTGAAATAGGACTCTGGTCTTGTATGGCTGGAAATAAATGCCCTGGGGCATTGCAAATTGGGCCACCAAGTGAAGAGACTTTCCTGTAAAGACTTTGGTGCCATTCAGCAGTCATTCATTGGTTTTGCTTTTCGTGTTACTGCTGGGGATCTCTTACTTACTGCTGATCTCCTCCTTCAGTCTTCAGTTCAGTTCAGTTAAAAAGAAACAGTCAGGCTTAAGTCCCTTAGGAATACTAGCCTAAATTAGCATTACCATGGAGCTATTCTGTTTTCAATTTTTACATTTATGGCCTAGCTCTAAAAATAATGGTTCACCACTTTATGGCTTTTACAACACTAACATTAAGCTTATGCATCAGAAATAAGAGATTGAGATGCTATAAAAGCAGTACATTTTGCCACGATGTGCTTGCCAGTAAAAGTCTCAGCTAAAAGAGCGGTGACTAAGACCCATATCTCCAGACAACATGCTTCTTGGTCTCTAGTCAAGAGTTTTTTTTGAGCCTAGATCACAGGCGCACAAGACCCCATGATTACTCCTGGTAGGAGCTGGCTACCCTCCGCCATTTCTTTCCGTCCTTATAGTTTATACTCTTGAAAGCCCACACTCTCCTGCTGACTCACTGTCCTCACTCATGATGCTACTCAGAGAGAGAGAGAGAGAGAGAGAGAGAGAGAGAGAGAGAGAGAGAGAGAGAGAGAGAGAGAGAGAGAGAGAGAGAGAGAGAGAGAGAGAGAGAGAGAGAGAGAGAAAGGCTCAGTATTATTTGGCTCTCCTCTAGCTTCAAGAGTCCCTCTTGGCCTCAGTCTTGCCAACCAGAGGCTTCAGGCCTGGAAGGCTAAAGTCGGGCCAAAAGAGTGGTAAACAACCTGCACCTATCAAAAGTGTTAGTCCTGCATTTACTTATGCAAGTCCAGGTATCTGTTGAATACAAACTACAGTTGCCAATCTGACCCTGATGCCATGGGAAACTTGCTACGTCTTGACTTCAAATCAGTTAAAAACGAAAAGTGTGAAAGGCACATCCGAACGTATGCACCATGCATCGCCAGGAGGCTTCGGATGACATTCAGTCTTCTTTTAGCTTCAGGCAAAAATGTATGCTGACCATATGTGACTTGTGTTTTAGCAGCACCTCCTCTAGAAAGCATTGTGCCCTGTGTCATTTGACTGTCCAGAACACACAACATCAGGTATGAGCGTCAACAGAATTTCAATTAGCAGTTTTTAATGACGCGCTCATTAATTAAACACAGAATGGACTCGTTTCCCTTCACCAGATTGCTAGCTCACAGCCCTCTCTCATGCATTCTGAATTCTGCCAGTAGCTTTGCATTTCTAACTCTCTTGCTGGTTAATGTGTTTGGCTCTAAACCGGGTACAGTTCAGGAACAAGTACTGAACAAAGTCTAATTTTGCAAGTGCAGGTGATGGTTGTGGCACGTAGGAGGTGGTCAGTTAACATGGGATGGAGTTTTGGGGAACTGTCAGTGTTAGGAACGCTGCTTTAAAAATGTATTTTGAAACTATATATTTACATTATACAGTACAAACAATAATTTCCTAGCAATATACATTATTAGCCACAATAGAGCAAAACCTCAAGGTGAGATTTTGTTACTTGACTGTCTTAACATTTGGCTCCATCATTGGCTCATCAGTGAATCATTTGGGTCAGAGGTGCCCAGCCTTTATTCTTCATTCATGTTCTTATTTAGTATATGTGACGTTAGTGACAAAGGCCGACTGTAAAGGAGTATGCATAATATAATTTCTTTCTGCTACTTTTAGCATGCATAAAATCATATAACTAAATAAAGACTAAACCAAGGGTGCTCCGACCTGGTCCTGGAGAGTTCAGATCGATAGCGTCTGGCTGTAATGTTCAAATGCCCATAAAGGCCTTCGTTACATGGATCAGGTATGACAGACAATAGTTGGAGCTAAAGTCTTCAGGACTCTCCAGGAGTGGAATCTAGTAGAGTAGAATAAATAGAGTGTAGTCTTTTGGTGGTATCTGACACTATCCTTATAGTACTGGTGCAAACCTGATAGTTTTGAGTGGTCATCTTTGGTGGTGTAAGTTAATTTTACCATGACCATCAAAAATCAAATGCATTCAAAGCACCATGTTTTTTTTTAGTGCAGTCACAATTCTTTGGCATCCTAGTTATGTTACACTGTTACAGGTGTTCTGTTACTCTCCAAGTCTGGCGAATATAAAAGTGTTGAAGGAGCAGGATGGAGAAGGAAAGGCGGTGTGAAAGCTTTGTGACAGAGAGCAGAAGAGAGAAGAGGGTGTTAGCTGCAAGTAAGAAGCTACATACGAGTTTTTTCTTGCTTCATTTACTATAGAAATTCAACTCAATATACCTATGAAATATATAATTATCACAGTGTGCAGTTTGAACCAGTGTCCAATCCAAGTTCTGTTCCTTTGTCAGGATTTTGACAATTGGCTAGGACTTTACAACACAAATAGATATGATCTCTGTAGTGCCTGCATATTTTACAGGGTTTAAACAAATGACTTCAACAAATGAGAGAACAGATCTGACAGCTCCAGTCTACTAGTTGTAGCCAATAAAACTACTGTCCACTTAATTAGAAGCACCTAGCTTCTATGTCCACTTACTGGCCTAGCTCACCGATGTCTAAGCTACATACAATTACAGACTATCAGCCACTCCTGCCCATTAATCACTGGCCTGTTACTGACCACAGGCGCAGGTGTATCTGGGGTTTGTACACATCTTACATATAGACCACCACCCATTATCTAGCTGCGCACCTGCAAGGTGGAGCTACAAAGTAGGTGTTTTCTAATACAGTGGTCAGCAACTGTAGACTGCTTATAGCCTGTACAAAATTGAGCATAATGTGGTCATTAATGATTGTGTGCCACTTTGCACACTGACAGTGCCATATCAGCTAAATATATAGCTGCAATAAGATTGTTTCTCTGGTATTAGAGGCAGTATGTAGGCCAGTGTTTGAGACTAGCAGCACTGGAGGTATTGATTCGGAGTGTTCATTGGCTCCTCATGACAAGCGGAATGGATAATCACATCTGCACAATCCCCAAATCTCCCCTGCACGCCTCTCATTCGCTCCAATTTGTTTGATGAATAAACAGGCTCCACTTTTTTCCTGATCGGAGGACACCCTGCACGTGCAGCCCGTTTACCCTCCCCCCATGCTGAACTTCAAATAATGTGCAAGTTGCTACAAATAAGTAGATACATGGATGATTTCTATTGCTTATATTACACGGCCCTCCGCTGGCTCTTGACTCTTTCTGTAGATGGTAAAAATAAATGTATTAAACATGTATCATAAACTGTGTAATGCTTATGTGTTTCATTGGGGGGTTTTTAGCCGTTGTTTTCATTACTGTCATTCAATGTCATGTTGTCTGCTTTGGATAGACTGAACACAGGATGAAGCCGTTGAACTGCAAGAAACAGCACTAGAAACAGACGCAAATATAAAGAGAGTTGGAACTCAGCTTGTTTTGCAGTAAATGTAATTGGTTATTGTACTTCAGTACAGTATCTGTACTTTGTGTATTGGAAGTGTTTTCATTCTGAGGGACTTTATACTTTAAATCCACTACATTGCAAAGTCATATATCTCACTGTTTACTCCACAACATGATGCCAAAACTTCAATCTGTTTTTGCTCATGTGTTGCATAAAAACATAACATATCAAAACACACCTGTTTTGACCTGTTGGACAGAGCTTGGTTCTCCCTATTGGAAAGTGTTTAGTTTTAGTGTTTTGTGCTTATCATCATTTTAATAGACATCAGTGTCAGATTAATAAATGCCTGGTGGACATACAGTGACACTAGATGAGTTTTTACACCTAAAATTAGTTGGATTTAAAGTTGGATTAAGAGTCTTGATACAGAAATTCTATTAGGACATAAGAGCCATAATAAATTACGCTACTTTTATTTTCCAAACTTCAGTACTTGTAAATATTTGAAGGTAAATCATTTTCTACTTTGACTCAAGTGGAGATCCAAAGAGAGGAACTTCTACTTTTACAGGAGTAATATTTTACCTTGGGTATCTTGGTTACATGGTTTGTGTACTTCATCCACCACTGCCCCTGCTGTGAAAACAATGCACACCTCGGCACAAAGACATACTGAAATAAAATGAAAACACTGACTGCAGTTTTCTTGGTATAAATAAATATTTACAGCTGCAAATAAAACATATACCCTTTTATAAATATTGATTTGCTTTCTCACCTGTGAAAGACAAAAACAAATTAATTTCATTTTTGTAGGTTGTGCACACTGAGATATATTTCATCCACATTGTTTAAAAAGAAAAAACAATAAAACAGGCAGAAATGGCCTGTTATAACAAAAATCAAAGAGTGCAAAGTGCCCCTCCTTCAATAAATGAACTGATAAAGCTCTCCTTTCATAATTATCCATTTTAGCTAGTAGCACAGTCAGCATGCCAACATTTGTGTGGCTTCATGCAGCCGCCATCACCGTGCCACTACCATTTAAGGAATTTTGTAGTTGTTCAATGAGAACATGTAAACACAGCAGTGTTTGTGCTGTACAAAATATTTCCCAATGTTGGTATGTCTGCTTTTTTGAACACTTAACATTATAGCAGTAAAGATTCCATGACCTTTCATGAATGTCAGCTTGTCATAGACCAGCCATAACAGCTGTACATGCACAGAAATACCATGTCATGCCTCATGTCTTGCACTGGATATGCATAGACTCATGTCTGCTGATATTAATGATATTGCACCTGTGTTGCCTTGTGATAGTGTAGCACTGTACCGAATATTACCAAAGCCCAATGTTTACTCACATAAATCACAGCGTTTGATCCAAATCGTCTTCCAACACGTGCTTTTGCAGAACCTCTTGCTCTGACACGCATCTCTCATATGTCAAATAATTGACTGCAGTCTCAAAGGGCCATCAAGACAGCTGCAACCAAGATTACTACTGGAAATAAGCCAATCAAAAGAGCTCTCTGACAAGTACATTCTTTATTTCCACAGTTCCCTGTGTCTGGATCAACATACTGGAGATTGTCACTTTGGTGCACCCCAACACCCCACCCTTTATATCCCTCGCTAACTCCCCCCACCCCCAGATCGCCTCAGTAGCTGAGCCTGGGTAGCATTTCTTCATAATTCATCTGACAGCTTCCTCTTTTATCTGCTTCTGTTTGCAGTGCCCAGCTCAGAGGACACACTAACCACGGGAAGAAGCAAAACAGACCGAAACGAAACAGGGATACACCTTGTGCCAATGGATCCACACTAAAGCAATGAGGCCTTGTTTTCAGAGAAGGTAGAGTCTGGCTGTAGTGGTTAAATTGAGTGCAAGGTTTTTCATATAAAGACATGAGACCATATAACAAAGTCTGAACATGATGATACCTGAAACTCATGTAATGTCACACGCGCACACACACAAACCATACACATACACGCCATACACATGAACCCACACACAGACCATACACATACACGCCATAAACACACCATACACATGTAGCCATCTTTTACCAGAGAGGGTGTAGTTTTTTATTTAACCTGAGCTCGTGGGGATGGTTCTCACCAGTTAAGCTATCTGTATTACCCCAGTAACTTAACCACCCGTATTAACTTGTTAGTGTGCCATGCGTACAATACATCCATGGAGTGGAGTCAGACACAAAATATAGAAAACAATATCGTATATTATCAAACTTAAACTTGTCTGTACAATAAGGTTTAGGACCGGTCACTCATTCAAGCATTAATACCCCTTTTTTTCCAAAAGCCGGCAAAAACCAAACAAACAAAATAACAAAGGTTGCAGGACTGTTTAGTCCCGTTGCAAGACGCAGCGGAATCCGTTTTTTAGTGGCCATTCGTACTCACAAGTCCGTTTTGTCCAGCTCCAGCTCACCCGCAACGTCCCCACGCACACTCATGAACAATCCACAGCTCCTCTGATTTCCCCGCTGGATACTGACTGCAGAGTTGACTGCTGGCCAAACTGAAGAACCTCATTGCCTGCAGTGGCTAGAGGCACTAGCATGTAGCATACACGTCCTTTGCAGGCTGCTCCAATACCGCAAACGAGTAGTCCACGGGTCAAGAAACTCCCTTCTTAACAGGAAAAAATGACAATGCCAAAAATAAAAAACACCGACGGCCCGACCAGGGACACCGGCCGCTGCAACAGATAGCTAGCTGCACCTAAATGCTAATGGCGCTGCTACCCGCCTACGCACAGAAAGAAACCCCAAAAAAGTCCTCACCGACAGGCTGAAATGCATATGGGTGATTCCAAAACTCACATAAAACCTGACGGGCCACAGCAAAAGTTCTCCGAATGAATAACTAAAAACAAACTGGAAGAACATTAACGAGCTAAGCTAGCTGCTAAAGCTCTGCACGTCTTTCCGTCCCGACATCCTCTCTCCTGGGACTGTGTGTGCTCTCCCCTCTGCTACCTGATCCCGCCCCCTGGGCTACTCTCCTAGGAGGAAAGGAATGACTGACACTCACTCAGCCCAACTAAATTTCCAAAGTTCTACAATAAAACTAGGTAGTGCGACCACATGGAATCACAGTACATTTCTCTCAAAACCCGGCATTTTAAACAGATAACTGTATCTATACTATAACCTGCACACACACTGAATCCAAAGCACAACACTAGTAGCAGGGTCATGATTTCACCCTGGGCCACAAACACACACACACACACACACACAGACCATACACATACACGCCACACACACACACACACACACACACACACACCTTACATACCTGAATGAAACACTCAGCTAAAAATAGACAACAGTTTTGTCCATGTTCTGTAACATGAATTGTACTGCGTGATAAATATGCACTCACTGAGCTCTTTATTAGGTACACCTCCTTGTTTCTACACTCATTGTTCATTTAATTAACTGCTCTTAACTTATCGGAGCAGCACTTTTTAATAAGTTTTATGTAATAAGTAAGATGATCTATGGGTAAGTAGCATACCTAAAACACCACCTTCCTCCAGTCTAACGCTCTATAAATTCACTTCTACACCTTCTGTTCCTGTGATGAAGTTTTCACCATTCCAACCACCACCTCACCTCCTCCATGTTCCTCAGTGCCAGTCCTACCACTGTTCTAGCTCCCAGTAGAAGCCGCTCAGAACTCCAACCCATGTCCTCTGAATTTTTCTCCTGCAATTAATTTTTTTCCTTATACTACTACCCAATGTTGAAGGCATGGTCCGAACTGCCAATGGGGAGCTGAATCCACACCTGTTGACCCACTAACTCTACACAACACAAGATAACATGACAGAATGACAAACTCAACTTTACTTAACAAGGAATACACACTTAAGGCCACTGCACATTGGATGCGTCACTTTGCACATAATCATAAAATTTGACACCACAAAGGCAAAGGTAAATTGCTACCTTAAATCTAAGCTGTATTGAGACCCCAGACAGACACAGTGGATCATATGTAGCTTGACATTAAGGAGGGAAAGGCAGCCAGTCATTATCTTAAACAGATAAATGGCTCATGGCTGTTACCTCAGCTAATGCTATTAGCCTAGCCTTTCTCAGCCCATATATATCAGCTAAAAAAAGAGCCTGTCTTTGAAAAGGTGGTGATAAGTGATGCTGAATTCCTTGTTTCATTCAGCTTATACAAGTAAAGTATAAAAATAAATTAAAATTTAATCTAATTAAATTAATCTTTATAATGTCTACCTGCTGATATTCGATAGTACTCCTCTGCAAGGTTGGTGTAGCTCAGTGGACATCGCCACCTCCCGTGGGAGACTGGGGTTCGAATCCCGGTCTGGGTGACTATGCTGTGCTACACCAATAAGAGTCCTTGGGTAAGACTCCTAACACTCCACTGGCCCACCTGTAATATGATTAACCGTGTAAGTTGCTCTGGATAAGAGCGTCAGCTAAATGCAAAGTAAGGGTACGTGACACTACCCGACTCTACACACCATCATGCAGGTAGTTCATCCAATTTGACAGAGAATTACAGGATAATATTGTGGAGTGTAGAGGTTCTTATCCAAGTAGGCTGTATGTAGTACACTGGAATGTGCTATAAATACATCTTTGGATACATTTTAAACTGCAGTAATGAATACACAACAACGGCTTATTACCTCGTATATGATATTGTTTATGAGGGTGTTTCTGAGAATATCCAAATTCTGCCTGATTATAGAAACCACTGACCTGTAAGTTCTTTATGGAGCCTATAGAAATTCATCCCAAGGACCCATTTTGCCACCTTGTAATCACTGGGCCACCTGGTTATGGCTAGACGTTCAAACTATTACTGCAGGCAAAAATGAGGGCTTCAAATGAATTTGTACAACAGCCCTAGCCTCGAAGCTGAAATCTTTGATCCATTAAGGTAATCTTTAGCATTTTCATTCAGTTGTGTTATTCCCTCTCCATTGTCATCGTGAATAATTGAACAAAGCGGCTACTGTTCCACTCTTTGAGGCTGTTCAGTTGCAGCAGGAGAAAATGGAGCCCCTACCTCCGTCTCTCAGTAGAGAAAGATGCACCAGCACATCAGACAGTCAGAGCAGTCGGAAGATCCAAACCCACATAGAAAGAGGCTGTGATACAAACACATCACTGTGATTCAAATACAGACCAGAGCTTATTCAAATGCAGCCTCACCTACAAGCTCGCATTCAGGCACGGGCCAACAAGCTCTAATTAAAACGAACATTGTTTACAAGTGGAATACCCATGCATACACTGCAAAACATGCTCTCTTTCTGAGCATTTTAACTGGTTATAAGTCATTTACCCAGCAGAATACTTA
The DNA here is from genome assembly GCA_024036415.1 of Prochilodus magdalenae. Classification (NCBI taxonomy): domain Eukaryota; kingdom Metazoa; phylum Chordata; class Actinopteri; order Characiformes; family Prochilodontidae; genus Prochilodus; species Prochilodus magdalenae. Next base: position 574,904 of record JAMWET010002293.1, on the reverse strand, counting down.
ATCTCATGCAGAGTTGGTTGTAAGTACCACCACTCCAGTACATGTACTTCAGAGTAATATTGATGGATTTGTGCTCTGCTGACTATTGTCAAATAGCAATGCTTTTACTTCTATACAAGTGTATTAGTGAGTAAAGGAATCTGCTTTGACTCCTTGTGTTTCGGTCTGTTGTGTTGCTGTTGTGTTGTTGATAACTTCTTTACTGTTTTGTGATTGGTCACATTTCTGACTTTGAAGATTTATCATTTTATTTTAGACCACTGCTGTAATTTTTTTTTTGTGTCAATTGAAGAGAGGAGAACTCTCTGGATATGATGTTAGTTTATAGAGCTCTGGTTCTAGAATGAGGTCTAGTGTCCTGGACAGTCAACAGACACAAACTTGTAGGGGCCTTTCTCAGTGGGTAACAAATGAAAAAAAAAAAAAAAACTATAATGGTTCTTAAGCTGATAGATGCTGAAGAGGTTTTGCAGTAGCTCTATAAGTTATTCTATATTTAAAAGGTTTTTTGACCTGATACTTTTGTATTTTTACTCAAGTTGCTTTGTATGAAGGCACTTTTACTTGTGACAGTATTTGATTCAAGTATAAATACTTTTACTTGGATACTGATTTACGCTACTCTACCCACCTCTGATTTCTGACTGGTCTCAGTAAGATCTGTGCAGTAATGTCTTTTAGGAGATGTCTTTTAAGTCATTTAGAGAGTTTTTGTGTGAACTTCCCAGTGGTTCCCAGCTAGAATTGTTCACAGTGTGATGCATGCACAGCTTTAAAGGGAGGTAGTAGGCCATCCACCCCACTGAAATTGAAATGGCCATCTCAGATGCCACCCCAAAATTTCTGCCATGTCATAGCTTCCGTCTCACTGTGGGGTTTTGTTAGCGGGTTTAGGAAAAGAGTTGTTTTGCTATTGGCATATAGCATCCCACTGCTTGCATGTTCACCATGCCTTATCCCTCTCACTGTGCATTTGCATTTTGAGCATGTGTATTCTGTCCAGCTTTGCCCTCCAAAACTCCTCCCTCCTTTAGCTCTTTCTCATCACGAGCTGTATCAGCAAACCATACCCCAAAATCACGCAGACACATCCCAGAAAACTGTTACATGAAAATGATCTGCTCTAACAAGTACTCAGTGGCCACTCTGCCTAAAACACAGGCAAGATATTCAATTAGCTTACTCACAGTTGCTGCTTGAGGCAGGTTGGCTTTCTGCCTGGGCCTGCAGGGATGGTTGGGATGGTTTTCCTGCAGGGATATGGCTTCTGTCACCATATTTTTTGGACTTTGTAGTCATGGAGGTGCCTCTAATTTAGACTGTCATACTCTACATATTCTATTATCTGAGAGAATTCACCTGGAGTACACGTATGCTTTATTTAAGAGCTCTGCTTGTCAGATATGAAGCTGAATTTAAAAAAAAGGCCTGTTTTGGGGAAACTTAAACATGCAAAGCACTTTTTCTAAAAGTAGGGAACTCAACCCCAACCAGTCAAACAAATTGTGGATGAAAAAAAAGGAATGTAGGGTGTTTTATGTCTTTTTAAAAGTAACCTAAAAGTTGGAATTGTTCACAATGATGGTGATAGGAACCAAATGTTTGAAGGCATTGTGCACCGTTTGGTCATTCTCTTGCTCAAACACATCCACTAAGCCTAGTTGATAGAGGATAGTGAGCAGGGAAATCACCATACTCTGTTGTGTGTTTGAGTCTCAAATTTTTATATATGTATATTTAATTCAAGGTGGAGAGGTACAGGCAGGGTGTAGTGGTCCCCAAAAGGTCCCCAAAGAAAAGTCCCCCACCCCTCACCACCCAATATTCCCTTATTTTACCATCCATCATCAACATTACATATACAAACTTGGAACACTCATTTGGGTAGCATGATAAATAAATGGGCTTTATTAGTATTGTAGACATCATGACCCCTGGTTCCTATCACTACCACTGTAGAGACATCAGTATACTGAGTTTCTCTACAATTAACCATTTTCTATGAAACTGCTTTGAATTACTTTGTTTACACCTCAGTTACTAAATTATGAATAAGTCTGGAAATATTTCCCTGTATTGCACTCGGATTGTACAAGAGATTTTGCATTGTAAGACTACAGTGCTACTAAAATCCTTGACCCCCTAATATTTGTGACAGGGCCTTTGTCCCGGTTCAACTCCAAAGGGCCCAGGGAGTTGTATGTGACATGCCTGCTTTTGCGCCCTGCGGGTAAGCTGAGCAAGGCTGTCCCAGCGTGTAACCATTGCCACTGGCTTCTGTGGATCCTGTACTAGAGGGCCTTTCTAGATCCGGATTTGACAGACATTTTGGAGAATGCACCAAATGGATTTCTGCTGTGTCAACGCGAACTTTTGCCATTTGAGGTCAGTGGTGTTGCTGGGTGCATGAAGAGTAGAGGAAAAAAATAAGTCTACAGCAAATGACAGAAAGCATCTAAATCAAAGTCAGAGCCTGTCCAGCTTAACGGAACAGTGGCAGACATTTGCTTTGACGGAAATCTATTTTTGGCACCAAGCAACAACGTCTTTGACAGATGTGTTGGTGGGTGGCAAAAGTTTCGGATAAACTGATTCTTCATGGAACCCGTGGTGGATTTCTTTGTTTTTGTCAAACAAAGAAAATTACATTTGTTCTTTTATTTAAATATTAAATGTGCCATATTATGCATTTATTCAGCATTTTAAATTTGTTTTCTGATATCTACATTAAAGGTATGTATAATTTGAGGTGAAAAGTAAAAATTACAGTTATTGTTATTGAGTATGTTTTTGAATGTGTTTTTTGTGTAGTTTTTATATTCTGTAATTTTACCTTTTTATTAAATATGTTTAGTTCTCAGGATTGTACTTCATTGGATTTTATTTCACATGCGTTGTTGAGTAAAAGAAACACAAGAAAAAACTTGCACTTGGAAACTACTGCAGTGAATGATGGGCAGTAGAGCAAATTTGTGTGTGAGTGTAAGCTGTGTTTGGCCAGGGGTACTGAACAAGCAAGTTACAGAACCTTGACTTCTAACCTGCGCAAGGATGTAGAAGTAAGTTCGGCTGTACGGCTGGTATAATAAAGGGGTTTGCTCAAATTAGCCAAAAAACATCAATTCATGACATCATTAATGTGTGATTTGTAGATCTCCTTCCATCTCTGTGTGTAATGCTGTATAGGGAAGACTGGATCCCTTTGTGAGCAGTTTTATCAGACATGACAAGAATACAAAAACCCATAGCCAAAATAAACAATCCTGATCAACAGGGGAAGAAACAAACAACTCCAGGCAACCAAAACCAAGAGATCAAAAAACAGAGAAACAGGCAAAGGTCAACTATAATAGCAATACAACAGGACTTGGAGAGAGGACTCTAACAAGACTTTGCCCAGACTGCACAAACACACAAGCTACATATAAAGAAGTTAACAGTAGCAGGTGTGCAGTCAGGTGTGAGGTTAGAGCGACCTCTGCAGGCAAAGAGGCAGATCCCTGGGTGGAGATGTGACAGTATGTGACTTTGGTTAAGGTGAAAGATGTCAGATGCTGTGTAAACATGCCCCTTTACCCCATATTATTTGGTCCCAGAATGAAATGAGTTGTTGTCACATATTTTGGTGACCTCTGAATATTCTGATGAGATGTGCCGTGGTTGGCTGGTTTGTAGCGAGACACGGCAATGATCGCCCAAAAGCAACATACTGAAACAGACGCAGACAGAAAGTAAATCGAATCTCTGTGCAAATAGATATATATAAAGCTTCTTGTATTCACTCTACTGTAAATAAGTTAGATTGTCAGACTATACAGTTAGCTGTGCTAGTTACTTGGAGCTTGCTAGCCGCTAACATTGCCTTTTCTCTTGATGATCTCGACATCAACATAAATTAAATGAAAGGTGTTTAACTTTCAGTTTGAGAGGATCTGGTTCAACCAGCACACAGTGATAAGATCACACTGCATGGCTGCTGCAGTGCCTGGATCAATGTCCGGGATCCTGTTAAAGCTGTGTTAGCTGAAGTTGGCTTCCTATTTAGCAGCTTATTTGGCAAATTCCACCTTAAATTAAGTTAAAAGTTTCATTCTGGTTATTATTCTCATTTAGTCTATTCTGGTGCCTATACAAGCTATAGCATTTAAGGTGGAATGGAACATTCAATAAGAGCGGAATGAATACGAAACCATAGCTAGGAACCTAGGCTAGCTTTTTTTTTCTCTCCCAGAACAAGCTTCAGGACATGAACCAGTCCGGCTTCAAACCAGCACATTCCACTGAAACTGCTCTCACTGCAGTAACTGAGAGGCTTCAGACAGCAAGATCAGCCAAACTGTCATCAGTTCTGAATCTGCTCGACCTGTCTGCAGCCTTCGACACTGAATCACAAGATCCTCCTGTCAGTCCTCACCAATCTTTGAATTACTGGCACTACAAGGAAGTGGTTTGAGTCCTACCTGGAGGACCGCCACTATCAGGTAACATGGAATGGGTCCACATCTGCTCCACGCAGGCCCTCCACCGGTGTCCCTCAAGGCTCAGTGTTGGCTTCTCTTTACACTCTTTCTCTTTGCAAAGCAATTATTTCTCACAGCTTTTCTTATCACTGCTATGCTGATGATAGTCAACTTATGTTTTCCTTCCTACCATCTGATACACAGGTCTGCAACCGCATCTCAGCATGCCTGACTGACATCAGCTCATGGATGACAGCTCACCACCTTAAACTCAATCCCAGCAAGACTGAGCTGCTGTTCATCCCCAGCACTAGAGGTCCTCACCATGATCTTGTCTTCTCATTCGGAAGACCCATCTCTTTATGATGCACTTAAGTGAGTGACCACTAGTAGATGTGTAAGTTACATGTGCATGTTGAAATACTTGTGTTGCACTTTTATTCATAATGACCTTTCATACCTGACGTTATAGGTATGATTGCTGGGCTGGAGTTGCCAGGTAGTGAACTTTTGCTTTATATATGTCTGTGTATTGATCTCTCTAGGTATCAGCACTGGCCCTTGTTCGGGCAGTGTCTGAGCTCATGGCAGGTTTAGGCTCTAACCTTCCTAAACTAGCTATAAATATTATCCAACGGAACACTAAGCACTGTTGTAGGTCGCTCTGCATAAGAGCATCTGCTAAATGCCTTTAATGTAAATGTAAATGTATTGAACTCTCCATATTCCAGTAAATAGAGTTCTAAGGTACCTTCATAGGAAAACTCAGCTTTACAAATACACAGAGAAATAAACATAATTCAACAATTTGCAAGCTGATGTGACAGCTGTGTATTGCTTCCCCAGCTTGATTAACTTATTGATTGGGCTCTGCAGGACATGCCTATTACAGGGCAACTCTCCTTGCTCATTCATATTCTCAATCTGCTCAATCGTCCAGCTAACAGCTGATTACACAGCAAATCTGTGGGCTACCTAATAAATGCATGAGCTTTGCTGAGGACGACTGGAGGATGTTTGATGTCTTCAACGAGCACAGCTCATCCTTGCCCTCCTGACCCAGCCGCAAATTATGAATTCATTAGTGTGAATTTATTAACCAAGTACATAGTCTGGCCAAGGCTACAGCGTCTCACAGCTTCAACACACAGTGCTAGTTCGAAACATTGTTAGCTTGAAAGACTGACGACTGTCCAGTGGAAATTTCAAGGGAGTCGACCTTTGACCTGCAGAATGAAACTCTTCATAGGATAAGGTGTGACAGGTCATTTTTAAACTTTGCCTCTTCTTTATACCCCAGAGTGATTTGTCACAGACTGTCCACCAGAATATGGCTGAATTATATGTCTCACTAAAGGCACTAATTATGAACTGTTATACATTACCTACACTGTAGTAAATAGCAAGACTCTTACTTCAGTGATCTGGAGCACTACATCACTGCAATAAAGTAAAACTAAAACATAAAAAGTCATTTCCTGTAGGGCAGCACAATATAATGATATTTTATCATTATCATGATAGTTTATGCTTTTCTAAGCATATTTTGAATATCATCAATTCTTAAAGAAGACTGATGAATACTGTCTAATGACTATTTACATGCTTCATTACAATATGAGCACAAATAGTTTAACTGGATTAAGTGCACTGAAGTTTATAAAACCATTGTAGTTGTAGATTTTGTATTATAGTATTATTTTATATTCCATCATAAAAAGAATAGTTGCACCCAGAAGGAAGTGTGGGATTGAAATGCTGTTTGGAAGGAAGATTAAGGCTACCAAGAATAATAAATTATGATAAATTATTATAACTGATATGGGTAATATTTACTGAGCTACTACAGAAGTCATGTCTCTGAGTATGGTGTTGAGATGATGTTTGCTAATGCAATGTGCAGATTTCTCAGTAGGGAGTTGTAGAGGTTCCTAACGGTGTCCTGTAATAATCCATCCCATGCAGCTTAAACATTCTCACACAGTTCCTGCAGATGTTGCGGTAGAGGTGGGAGTGGTGTGAAACCGGGCCTTCTGTACAGGTGATGTGTAACAACAAACTGTTCATCTTGCTGATGACTACGGTGCCTCCTCACACAGATTTGTTGGGTGTCTTCACCAAGACAAAAATGAAACTCGTCACTGAAGAGTTCTGCTGCCATGCTGAGTCACTCCATGACAGTCTGGCACGACGCCATTGCAGTCTTTGGTGAGGTTGGTCTGGTGTTAAGGGCAGTTGTCGTAATGGTCTGCGTGTGTGTAGTCCTGCATCGTGCAGCTGCCTGCCAGAGCTTGCTGGCACTAACAGGATGACTCATGGAGGGCTTCAGTCAGGTACAGTACTAAGGCCTGTACTTGCTTACATTACGTTTTATTAATGTAGTGTTTTTGTAGTTTGGGGTGTGAGGAACATGCAATAAACCTTCATGTTATTTTAGTGTGACAACAACTTTGCGATTCCCATCACCACCACAGGAGGCGTCCTGTTCCTTATCCCTATATCAGTCCCAACACATTTATAATTAGGGGGGTGGGGTGGGTGTTGGTCTTCTACCTTATAGGCAGAAGCCGCTCAGACCTCCAGCCCATGTTCTCAGGGTTCTCCTCCCTCATGAGTCTCCATCATACTACTACCATATGTTGCCTGTAACGTGGCTGGCTTACAAAGATTGGCTTTAGCCAAAAGGTGTTATGAAAACTGATACTTGCTTTACATGCCTTACAGATTGACTTATGTTTATGTGGGTTTAAGTTAGTTATTATAAAAAGGCATATGTATTTATTATAAAGCCTTATTGATGCTGTCCTGCAGTAAGTTATTAGCTATTATTTGAAGATCCTTGAAGATGCTTTCTGTGTGAAGTTTGCAGTTTCCTGCTGTGTCTGCATGGATTTCTTCCCACAGTCCAAAGACATGCAGCGGGAGATGTTAAACTGTCACTTGGTGTGTGTGTGTGTGTGAGAGTGTGTATGCCTGGGTGTTTGCCCAGTGATGGAGTGGTGGCCTGTCCAGGGTGTTTTCTGGCTTTCACCCAATGAGTACCCCCAGCGACCCAGGAAGATGAGCAGTTTAGATGATGATAAATGAATGAATGAAGGAATGAATGACAGATTTTTACCAATATAGCTATGTCCTATAGGTGGCAACATTGCTGGAAATCTTTAATGAATGAACAGGTCCTACTGCGCTGCATCTTTAGTGACGTCCCCAGATGTTGGGTATCTCTGCAGATCATTGCTGTGTTTTTAGTAAAAGGGAAGTAGTTGAATCCACAAGATCCAGATGACGTTTCTGCAGGTCTTGTTGCAGGTCTGCAGTGAAACAGGATGCTATGATTACCTTTCTTTTTGTCTTGCTCCCATTCTAGTGGTTGGACTGGCAGCTGTGAATGTGCTCGGGAGGTGACTGTACAGCTGTCAAATCATTTTACATTTTTGTTGTTGCCACCATCGTTCCTGGCCACTATCTCATCATACATCATCATGGATTTATTCTTTTTTCATCAGCATCAGCAGTCTTCCATGAAGGTGCACCCAGCAAACTGATTCCACCTGACAGTTCCCACACCATGACTTTCAGATTCATCCATGATGACCTGCAGATTAATGCTACCCAACCAGTTGTCATAAAGCATTGTGGGACATGTTGGCTTCTGGATGATGCTTCTGCTTGCTTCAGCATTTGATGCCACACCCTCTACAACAATCACACAAGGAGCATAAAACCGAAAATCAATTTCATTCAGACCTACCAGAACAAAATGGTTGCAGCTTTGGTTTGTTCTGCTTTGGTTTGTTGGGGTACTGTTGGCCTCTAGTAACCAGTTTAGTGTTGGTGATCCCGAACACGTCTATTCCAGACCATGGACAGGCATGTAGGAGGCTAGACAAGCCTGCACACTTGAAGTGGTTTGCTGGGATACACTAGAGCTGCACATAAATTGCTCTGCTCTTTCCGGCTTTCAATGGCATCTCTTAAAGGTGTATGAAATATTCAGTTAGCTTAAATGCAGGCATTTCTTGAGTCGGGTCGGCTTTCTATCTGGGCCTGCAGAGACTGTTTTCTGCCTTTGCCATATTTTTTGACTTGATAATAATGACAACGCCTCAAATTACTACTCTAGCACAGTGTCAAGGAATATATGTCAAGTTCTAAAATACCTTGAGTCTAACAGGAGTCACCTACGGTGAAACTATTCTTTATATCTCTATTGATCAGATGTGAAGCTGAATTCTACAAACTCTGAGGCTAAGTACAGCTTCATCATGTGTTTTAGATGACGTTGACCATAGCAAATGCCAAGTGTAAACGAACCCGGGACACACTGTTATCAGATTACAATTGGATCACTCAGAGGAGACAAGGCAATGCAAGATACTGCCCATCAGCTGTCTATCAATGCAGTCTCAAAATCTGACACTGGAGCATTTGGACAACCATGTCCATTCACACTCCTGCTTAGCAGACAGCCTCACCTGCATCCTCCACTCACTCTACCTATATTAACATTAACTAGAGTTATTTAATCTAAGGTTATAACCTAATTTTTCTTTTTCCATTTGCAGGGCTGCTAAATAAAACCAGGTAATGCTGAAGAAAACTACACAAAAGCGTGTGTACCTGTTAACAACCTAATACACTCACCATTAAAAAAATAAATGCACAAATAGTTGGACCCAATAGGAAGCAACCAACAGGAATAAAACTTGGGTCGGTTGGTAGGTTTGACATTGTGAGACACGCAAATTATTCAAGTTTCACACTTAACCGTACATGTGATGTAAGCAATGACGGTCCTCATCACTGTACCTGACTGAACCAACAGTGATGCGCACTATGAGTCATCCTGCCAGCAACACTGAGCCATGCTGAGCCATGTTTTTGACCATTCCATGTTGATCCGTGTCAGTGTGGAAATGCCACTGGAGCAAGTACCCTCCATTCTCAGAATCCTTCAGCCTAGGAAAAGAGGCTATTGTTCACCTGTCCAGCAGTTCCTTACTAAGATGTAATCAATATAGGCTTCTAACAGCAGTCACTGGTTTCATTGTTACTCTGAGAGGCTTTGTTAGTTTTAATATTTTCCTGTCTTCTTTAGTCTTTCTTTAGTACTTTAGCCCATTTTCTGTCTACATAGTGGCCAGATCTTTAAATCACGTGTAAGGTGTGCCCAGGATAAATGATAGAGGGGGATGTCGCCCCAAGTATGTTTAAACAGAACTCCTCAGTACAACAAAGGTCTATTGCCATTGTATATGCTCAACCACTTGTATACTTCACCACAGAATTTATGGTGCCCTGACATAATCTTTAATTGATTAACTAATAGACGCAGGGCAAATACTCTGTATAAAGGCTCTGCATGGAGATTTGTAGGTTAGACAGGGTTTTGGTAATCACGGGACAATAAAAAAATATCATCTTTCTGCCTCAACATTGTAAATTCCACTAAGTTGCCTGAAATAGTGACCTACAAATATTGCAGAATATTAGTCTTCTTCAATGTAAGGTCACAACTTGTTTTTCTTTTACACTTCTCAAGATGTAAAACCTTCTATAGTTTGCTTCATGGTTTAAATAAGAAGAAATGCCAGTGATCTGCAAAACTTGGGTAGATAAAAACTGCAGGAAAGTTATGAAAATCCCTTAAGGCACCTTTTGTAAACACTGTGTCCACTCACTGTCCACTCCATTAGACATTCCTACCTTGTTGGTCCACCTCATCTGTAGCTCCACAGTCTGTGTTGGTCATCCTCCACTTCTTAGTCAGTGGTCACAGGACGCTGCCCACATGATGCTGTTGGCTGGATAGTTTTGGTTGGTGGACTATTCTCAGTTCAGTAGTGACACTGAGATGCTTATAAACTCCAGCAGGACTGCTGTTTCTGATCGACTCACACCAGCACCGCACACTAACGCCACCACCACTACATCAGTGAATGATCCACCACCCAAGTAATCCATGCTCCATGGTGGCCCGGTGAGGGGTCCTGCCCACTAAAGAACAGAGTGACAGTATGCAGAGAAACAGATGGACTATAAGTAATTGTAAATGGAACTGATGAAACAAGCTGGTGCACAGTGCCCATTCGGTGTATCCGGTAATGTTTTCTCACTTTTGTAATTTGACATTTTCCAATGTGTACTAAGATGTCAGGATAGAAAAGTTATTGATTATCATGGAGCAGTCCTAGGCATCATCTTTGACACTGAAATTCCCATGGCAAACAACACGTTCCGCTTCGAAATTTGAAGATATAGTTGTTTCAGAAATCAATTCTCTACAGACACGGAGGTGTGAAAGGTTCCCTGCTCATGGTCTTTACTTACAATATATATATTTTAGATAAAGCACCTTTCCACTTCTTCTATTTTTTTGTTTTTATCCTTCAGTCCAAATCCAATCCGAAAGCAGTGCCAGAGTGTTTATCTGCTTTTGTCTTTCTTGTTGCGTGACCTCAGTTTGACCCGAGATACACAAGGGTCCATCCTCATGTGGCTATTCTGTGCTGTTCCCAGCAAAAGCCCAGCAGTGGCCTGTCATTGTCTAGGTGCTAAAATCTACTTCTGAAACCACTCACAACTTAGGGATTCACATTTTTGCTAATTATTTTGGTAACCCATTATAATAAGTCAATGACTATGTGTTAACTAACAAGCTTATAATCACCTGTCAGGACCCATGAATACATCAAACTCAGCACCATATCTCATATAAACAATACTTTATGTAGCCTAATGTAATTGATATGACAGTAATTTTATATATTCTGCGTTCACATTAGGCTGAAGTGGCACAAATCTGACTTTTGCTCTAATGTGACGCAGATCTGATGTTTTCAGAGCTGTGTGAACAAACACATCTGATCTTTTCAAATCCAACCTGAGCTTTTACTTTTATATGTGAATCTAAAACTGATATGCATTGCATTTTTTGGCCACGTAAATTCATGTTTTTTTCCCATTGAAGTCCTCAGATGAACCTCAAGTAAAGCCAGTAAACAATGTAAAAGCAATACATCTGACCATTTTCATCTTCACTTACTAATTATAAAAAGCTGAGAGCTGTTCTGAGCTATTTATCATTATAGCGATAATCTGCTAACTCTGATAACTCTGCTGGTTAGCTTTTAGCTGGCGGCTGATGAAGGATTCATTCATGTGATATTATTGATTAGGAAGTGTGTATGCAGGTCATTTCAGGACACTCGTTTGTTTACAGTAATGACAAATTTGAATCACTTACAGGCACAAATACGATTCCAGTTACAAAAATCAAATCTGAGCAAAAAAAATTTTTTTTATAAAATTGTTACATTTTTTTTTAAAAATGTGGGTTAATGTGAATGTAGCCACACTCCACGTACTTACCTTTACCACGGCCAGAGTCACCCAAAATATATCCGCTGATCATGAAATTTTTTTACACAGTAATGAGCAGCTGCTGAGTTCACAGACTGCAGGAACTACACATTGTTAAAAAATAGTGACAGTGACCATATTTGGCCTCGTTGAGGTTCATATGCAAAGTTTAAAAAGAATCAACAAGTAACACACAGACTGACAAACAAAAACTACATAAACGGATGCAAACTATATATATAAACCATACTAAGGACAGTTTACTGTACACTTATCATCAAAAGGACTACTGTCACATGACATTTACAAATTTGCATCACATTTTTACCCACAAGCCATTAGTTTCTTGAACAAGCTATGAGCCTTTCACCAATACCACTTTACTTAGACACTTCATTATTATTAATAAAATTCTTAATATGTCACCACTATGGACAATATCACTGAGCCACTTTAAACAACAGACATAAATATAAATTTACATATTTATATTATATACCACTGTTTAACCAGATATACAGTTTTATATCACAGCAATATAAAGTTATGAATAGAAGCTATGATATAAACATATGTACACATTCCCATATATGCTGTTCAGGGAGTCTGAGGTAGATAAACGAGATGCAGGGTATATACAGGGGACTGAATAAGATAAATATTCCAAATATACAATATATGGATAAAAGGTCAACAAGATGTCAGTCTATATTTGCAGATACAGATATGCTCCATGCAGAGAGATGGTAAAAGTGAGAGTAATAGTGTGGATTGTCCGTTGAGATCAGTGATGATTATATAGGTGAGATGTGTAATGAGAGTCCCATTGACCAATGCACCAGCACTACTGGCTGGGGGAAGTGACTCTCTTAGAACCAGCTGATTCTGTACTTAATGCTTCTGAACCTCTTTCTGCTCTGTAGCTGTGAGAACAGACAGTGGCTTGAGTGAGTGGAGTCCTTTAAAATCCTCCTGGTCTTCTTTAGGCAGCGGCTGATGTATAAGTCCAGGAGGTTTGGGAGCTGAACCCTGGTGATGTGTCAAGAAAGTTGACTCCAGAAACCCAGAGTTGTTCTTATTTAAAAAACTGTTGAATGAAACTTACCATACAGGCAATCCACAAACCAAATATATCCAGTCCACAGTGGGCCTGTGGCCAGAAATTGACCACCGATAAATGCCTAGGATGGCCACCACATATTGTGCATGAAACAGACAATCTGCTGTCGCTGCATGTAAAGTATGTGTGGTACAGATAACGGTTTGGGAGGTCTTGCAGTAATGTGCACTCTTGTCTCAGTCTTTAGCTGCAGCCATATCAAAAACTGGTTTCTGATTTGCAGCTTTGAGCTCATTAATGAGTGATGTTCGGGGAACAACTTGGCGCGCTCTCTGCTCTCTTCTCTGCAGCTTGAAGGAGCTAGTCTTCCCTCTCTGGCTCCCCATGAGCTCCCGCTGCCATTAGCCTGTTAGCATGCTCTTCTTGCCAAACACTTATAGCTCCCTTCTGTGCTGAGTGAGACACAACCTCCACCGCACAATCAAATCTGTTTCGTTCCAGCGGAAACCACAGTACTGATCCCAGAACAGCATTCCAAGACTTCAGAAAGATGTAGTTGTTCATTAACATTTAACTACTGATACTAGTCTAACACAAAACTAATTTCAGAAAAGTATTATGTAGATTATACCATCTAAGACCGCGGCCGTCGGATGGTCAATACCTCTTTAAGGTATTGAAAACCCATAAACCAAAAAATGTGCACTTATGAAAAATGACCCAGTTCGAAAACGGTTCTGTGGATATTATCCATGTTCTATTAAAGTGGGAAGTTTTTTCTAGCTCTCCTACATTTTAAAAGCAGGTTCACTAAAAACATCACTGAGTGGCATAATCTGCAGCACTGACAGCATCCTGAAAACATCCTCCCAGTGTTGTGGTTAAAACAGTATTTCCCAGTTAAAATTTAACCATATGGGAATTTTTTTTGGAATCACTTTGCAAAACACCCCGTGGTATTTGGGACATCCTGTGCTGACTTGCTAATCTAGTGCTGGCTGGTTGTGCAGTCACCCTAGCGGCACTGATGCTAGCTTCAGTGGCAATAAAATGTTGGGTTTAAACATTCTTCTTCTGGAAATGAGTACGGTTTCCCTGGTTTGGTTTTGAGGTCTTACTTTCTTTTTGCCTCTTCTTGTCGTCAGTTTGGGAAATAAATAACAATTCACTTTTTCGAGTTTTTAGATTTATATAAAAATGTCACAGCATACGTTCATCAGAGGTGCACTGGGTGTAGTTACTGCTACTAGCCTATGAAGAAAGAACTGGGTAAAGTAATTTACTACAGCAACACCCTTAAGCAGCTTGATGACGTTTGGATTTGGAGTTTGGATATCTCACCTCCGGAAGTGCATCATAGTATCAAAAGATACAAAGAATCCAGAGGAATCTTTATCTACAAGGGACACGGCAGAAACCATGAAGCAATGTTTGTGACCTTTGACCTCTCAGATGACATTGCATGTTTCTGTGATGGATATGACCACATGGGTTCAGGAATACTTTGAACACTGCTCACGACTATATCGCTTCACACATGCAAGTTGTGGCTGAACTATGCAGCGTGAAAGTCATATGTTAACATCTTACAGAAACACTGGTGTCCTAGCCTAATCTGAAATAGAATGATGCTCCGTGGAAACGTGTGGTACAGTGTCACCCCATGATGCATTTGTGGGTAACCTGTGCATCTGTGAAATCCCGGTTACCACTGAACCATTTCGGAGCCATATATGCCTGCAGTCCAGAACAGTCTCCCACTGAACCATGTTTACGATTAAGCTGAAAATACTGCATCAGATTCCAAAGTTTAACTGGATCAGTCAGTTTCCAAATGCTTAATAAGAGCTGTTAAAAGGAAAAGCGATGTAAGACAGTGGTAACTTCTCAGGAAAGTGTTGCAGGCATACAATTTGGAATGACCACATATTTACAAAGGTTCATAGGATAAAACATGTTTTAACTGTTTTTGATTGAATACTTTCTCAGCTTACTTTACTTGTCAAACTCTTTTTCTGACATCTGAATGTTTTTCTGTTCTGGCAGAAAGCATCAGTGTTTGAACGCCACTTACCATAGGCTACTACCAGAAGGTGATATAGGAACTGATGTCTCCTATATGCTGACGATTCAAAAGTGATTCAAAGCAGCACAGTGCAGTAATTGCTACTCTTCTGCTTGACTCTGACAGCCTTGTTCTATTGAAAAAGGAAGAATAGGCCTCAAGGCTTCTAGGTTTACATAAAGAATGCACATTGGCTTGAAATTTCAATCATACCTCAGCAGAAAGAGAAAAAATGTGCGGGAAAAAAAAACCACACTGCTGATTGATTCTAGGTATGACTAACCGCAATATTAGTGCAGAGGAGCTAGCACAGGAACTCATGCCATCATTTTGTTTGAAAGGAGGGATTCTTGTGTATCACCGTAAATGAATAATTCATTGTGGCATGTTGTTTTGTGTACAGCCTGTACATCTGTGTGTGTTTTGAACAACAGATTGACTTATAGTAGTGGGGTCATCTGTAGCAAGTTCTCTTTACATGAACTGCTTTGTTTCTTTGTTATAACCAGCTGGAAAAAGTGGATTTCAGAAAAAGGTCATTTAAAGTCTGAAATACAGTAACATGCCTTTCTGGTTTCGTACTATTATCTATAATTGATTCATTTCTGGAAGCATAAAGCAATATAGTTTTCTGCCCTGGAAATGCTTTGAAATGAGCTGCTGGTGGTAGAAGCGCATTCCCATATGAATCCTCTGGGCAACTTATTATTTGCTGATGATTAGACACAGAAATGGCAAAACAACACAATTCGTATTGTGGCCCAATTAGGAGAGTATAACGAATGCACTCTGATCTCATCTGCGCTAAGTACTAATGTTTCTCTCAACATCATACAACTTTCTCCCTCCAAAAAAAACAAAGCTAAGCCTGCCAAGATACAACAAAGCAAATATTAAATGACCTGAGCCTACATAGCCATTGGATTTTTTCCCTGATTGACTGAAAGGGAGCCCATTCTGGAGCTATGCAAACCGTCTCAAATCGCTGCCTACATTCCCTACAGACTTGCCTTAAAACCTGAATTGATTACCTAAAGCGTCGAAAAGTAAATCCACGCAGGTAACAGTAGAGTCAGCAAAAAATGTGCAAATGCTGAGCATTCGGAAGAAGTAGGCGCGAAACATTTAGCACTGACCTGCTATTCCGTAGCCGTAAACATCATATGGAGTACGTAGGGAAGGCAGCCATTGGCAATCTGTCACTCTGCTGAAAGATTTAGGGGAATCCGTGGGCTTATTTTCATCCCTTAGACAACATTTCTCCAAGAAAGTGACGTTGTTTCCTGGTCTGCTGCTCGTAAAAATCATAACAAATGTGTAATAAATGTGAGAGATAAGTCTTGTTTGTGGAACACAGAGAGGTAGCACAGACAGATCTGTATTCCTCACTGCTGCAGCCAAGGCTCAGACCACAGCATTTCCTTCACCCTTACCAACCATTATCAGACCTGGCACTGGTTTGATATCAGGTCGCTTTACTGTAGGTGTACTGCTGTTCAACAGTGTCAATCATATTTACTGATAAATCATACAGCAAAATGTCTAATATTGATACATATCACATTAATAACACAATGAATGGACTAATAGGGATGGTCTAAGATGATTTGGTATAAAATGTATTTGCATAAAGTACATTAATGTATGTCTTTTTATATACAACAACTATTGTTAAAGAGATTTTATATTAAACCTCATTGGACAAAATACCTCCACAAGCACAAATAACAGCTGCGATTCAGCTTGGCATGGACTGGACAAGGTGCTTGATGTAGGTGACATCAATGTTCAGCCACTTTTGCATTAGAGAATTACGCAGTTCCGCCAGATTTGGTGACTGTCTTACCTGGAACAATTCTAAAGAGAATTTCCTGTAGACTGGGATTTTAGCCACTGCTGGTAGACCCGTATGACTGTACGCTTCCATACACCTGCAAATTCAGCTACATCCTTCACACTATAGCTTTTGGCATGCCTAAATGCAATCACTCCATTTTGCCATCATTAACAGCCTATCCCATGACTGACTGGTCCCATGACTGACTGGAGCTATGGAGCTGTCCGAAGTGATAAGATGTCATTTCACAGAAGCTGACTGGAGGTGATGGTGGTGTACCAGCCTTAGTAAAATTAGCTTTAAACAAACAAACAAACAAAAAAACAAGCTAATTAGATTACATTTGGTTAATCCTGGAAGTATCAGGTGTAAATGCTCATGCTTGAAAGTAGCTTTGTGCTTTAGCAGCTCTTAGCACATAGTTAACTCAGATCAGTGAAAGCAGACAGGTCTGGCATGAAAACATAAGTCACTGTTTTTCAGTCAATAGCACCAAACGTGGAGAGTTTGCTGTGCACTGCAAGCTAATTTGTCTATCGCTGATAACCAGCTGAGGTGAATACAGAGCTAGACGGCTGGTGTTTGGCAGTGTTGATGGGCTGAACCAGTTTAAATGAATGCTAAACTGCCAACTTGAAAGACAAAATCTGCTGTGGATTAAAAAGCTGATACAGAAGACTGATATGCTGTAGTGGTGAGCCTTCTGCTTTTTCCACACCAACACTGATACTGATGGGTGCTCCACCAATCACCATGTTCTTGTAGTTATTGATTTTAGATTATTTATTTAATCATTTTATTTAATATTTATTTAATCTGCTTTGTAAGATGACACAAATGTTTGTAGCTGATGCAGTCTGATATGTGCTTGATAACATGACTACATTCTGTGATGGCAGCAGTATCTGTGTGGATGTAGTATATCTGTAAGAACAATCTATCTATCAGTGTTGCAGTGAAACTAGACCAGTGGATAAAAATAAGCATCTCAACATTAAAACACTGAGATCAACTTAACAGGGATTGATGGGGAGGAGAGCATTCATTAGCATGTAAAAGAAGAGAAACATCTACTGTGTGTGTGTGTGTGTGTGTGTGTGTGTGTGTGTGTGTGTGTGTGTGTGTGTGTGTGCGTCATTCTCATTAAACCTTGAATCATATAGTATGTTCTGCACTGTACCATTAAAGCCAAAAAAGGTATATGACGAAATGCTTATATACACACAAGATTTTCTGGTTTGTTTTTGAGTACAATAACATATGTGCATTAGAGAAAGTGTACAGTTTACATAAGTGATATGCTTTAGCATTTACTATTTGTTGGTGTTTAGACCATCATTTCTAAATGGGTGAATAATACATTGTTGTTGATATTTTAAATCTAAACCCTGAACTAACATTAGTGCTGGTTTAGATGTTAAGTACTGTCTGTATGGCTGACAACAGCCATCTTCTCAATTGCACTGTCTGTATGGCTGACATCAGTCATCTTCTTAATTTGCACAGCAAATGGTATACCACTACCTCCATTACACAGACTTTACACAGACACTAAAGGACTTTACTTTACACAGACACTAAAGGACTTTACTTTACACAGACACTAAAGGACTTTACTTTACACAGACACTAAAGGACTTTACACAGACACTAAAGGACTTTACTTTACACAGACACTAAAGGACTTTACACAGACACTAAAGTAGTTTCTTTTACACAGACAATAAAGGACTTTACACAGACACCAAAGGACTTTACACAGGCACTAAAGGACTTTACACAGGCACTAAAGGACTTTACACAGACACTAAAGGGCTTTACTTTACACAGGCACTAAAGGACTTTACACAGACACTAAAGGACTTTACTTTACACAGACACTAAAGGACTTTACACAGACACTAAAGTAGTTTCTTTTACACAGACAATAAAGGACTTTACACAGACACCAAAGGACTTTACACAGGCACTAAAGGACTTTACACAGGCACTAAAGGACTTTACACAGACACTAAAGGACTTTACACAGGCACTAAAGGACTTTACACAGGCACTAAAGGACTTTACACAGACACTAAAGGACTTTACACAGACACTAAAGGACTTTACACAGACACTAAAGGACTTTACTTTTATACTTTCATACTTTATATTCTATCTATCTATCTATCTATCTATCTATCTATCTATCTATCTATCTATCTATCTATCTATCTATCTATCTATCTATCTATCTATCTATCTATCTATCTATCTATCTATCTATCTATCTATCTATCTAGTCATGCAAATGGAGAGCAGGCAGGCAGTCTGTGCAGTGGTTCAGACATAGCTGCATCTATGTATTCTCATCTAGGCTTCTTTCCTGCTTCACAAACATAATCAGACATTTCTCCATCTGCCTCACAAAACACTGAACGCTTCTCTCTTTCTTTAGATCATCACCGTAGAAGTAATAGAATTCAAGGGTTTTTACTGTGGTACAGTTTACAGTAGTTATTGACCTCACTGGTTCAGATTTCTGATTGTTACTCTCATAGAAATCTAACAGTTAATGGTTGTTCTATTCAACATTGCATATAATTGTAAAATCAGTTTCTTTCTTATTTTGCCTTTGTGCTCTTCTTGCAATCCAGTGTAGACCAGAGGAGGATGGGTTCCCCTTTTGAGTCTTGGTTCCTCTCAATGGTTTCTTCCTCTTGCTCTAAGGGACCTTTTTCTTTGCCACTATCACCCATGGCTTCCTTACCGGGGCTTTGGAACCTAATTCTCTGTAAAGCTGCTTCGTTGTGAAAAGGGCTATACACTGTAAATAAAACTTGTCTTGACCTGGCTCTATTTATGTATGCTCTCAAATTCATATTACAAATTGACAGGCTTGTCCAGACACAGATGAGTTGGGTGAGTAACTGGTAAATACCACAACTATGTTCAGAAGGACACTGATTTTGGTGAGTAGAGCTCTTTAAGCTTTGGCGCTCATGAAGAGACCTCACAGGTGAAAGAATGTCCTGTCACTGGTAAGGAGGCGAGTGTAGTGCGCCTGAGAATTTGGAGATACTGTGTAATCGCTTACTGAAGGCATGTACTTCTTTAATGCTAGTAGCGGCACTGGAACAAATTTAGTGCATACTGCTTGCATGCCATTTCAAGCACAACCCTATTTTCCTACAGAGTCTTATTCCAACCACAATTTGCCTCACCTGCTCCAGCTAATCAATCTCTTCCCAAGGCCCTGTTTGGCTGGATCAGCTGGATTAAAGTTAAGTAAATGGTGGGGCAGCTTACTGGATACATGTTGGAGCTAAACCTTCCAGGAACATATGTTTGCAGGAGAAAGGTTGGAAGACCATTGCTATAGAGTGACCTCTTTTTAAATCTCCTCATTTGCTGTTGCTTGGATAGAATGGTGGGATTTCATTAGCTGCAGTTTCAACTGCTTGCCACAATGCATATAAAGAGCTTTTCTAGCTGGCCGAGAGAGAGAGAGAGTGAGAGAGCAGGTGAAATAGTCTCTCCGCCTTCTCCAGTGCACAACGACCTTCACGCAAACGCCTTCCGATTTGTCAGACATGGATGATTCCCAGCCAGCATAGCTGCTTGTAATCAATTGGCAAATGGCCACTGTGTTTCTTCCGCTGTGCCAAAACATAATTGGTCAGACATAAGGCAATGTATATTGTGTAGGCGGCTGACCTTGTCACTGAGCACATTACAGAGAGCGGCTTAGTACACTTCAGAAAGGGGGTGAAAGATGGAATTTTACCGTAAAGTACTGCAAGATAAGCTCTGAGGTGAGGACAGTGATATCACTTACAAATACAGGCATGAGCAGAAGGCTAACAGCTAATAGCTCTTTTATGCTCACTTTACATATGACAAATTAAGACCCTTCAGTCAGTTTTAAACAATGTAACTACACTTCACATACTTCAGTCCATGCTTAACGTTGGCATGGATGTTAAACAATGCCTTCACTGGTGGGCAATCCAGAGTCATATGTCTCTGACAATAACAAACATGGTGATGGTGGAGGAGGTTGTAATAATGTAATAACTTTGAAAGAGATGTAAGAGGCAGGATTGTGGGCGGCAGTGGTTTGTGTGGTCATAAACACTTGGCGTCATGTGGATGGAGGATTCTTTCTGCTTTTAATACCAATCAGAGAAACTGAAATCAAGTTTCACAGGAACTATCGACTACGATAACCCACAATTTCTGGTGGTGCTACTTAATTTCATCCACATCCATGAACTTTCAGAGAACATGCATTAGGATAAGCACAAAGCAAACACAAAGTATGGACAAAAGGATCCGTATCTGCATTTAACACTGAGCATAAGTGAGCCTTACCTCTGTTACTTTACCTAATGGACCCCACGCTGGGAAGCATCATGCTGAGTGATGGGGATGAGGGAGGGTGATCTTATCTTCCCAGAGATCTTGGCTGGTTATGTTATTTTGAAGTGCCATTCACAGTTGGTTGAGATGATTAAAGATGTAGTTTTAATATAGGTTTACTTTATAACTAATATCTGACTAAACTGCTCCAGTGTTTCTAAAGATGTAAAAAAAGGCTAACACTTTACTTGAACCCTGCTACAT
Organism: Prochilodus magdalenae; assembly: GCA_024036415.1. Taxonomy (NCBI): domain Eukaryota; kingdom Metazoa; phylum Chordata; class Actinopteri; order Characiformes; family Prochilodontidae; genus Prochilodus; species Prochilodus magdalenae. The sequence goes on along the minus strand of JAMWET010002293.1, from coordinate 553,515 downwards.
GATGTTGGCATGGCCGTGGTATAAACATGTCATGGCATATCCACTATCCAATTCATCTACTCTGTGCAGGCTACTGGAATTTCTCAACATCAAACTCTGAACTGTGGTTCACGGAGTTTGCTTTGTGCACAGTGGCACAGTCATCAGATTCAATTTCACTTGATAAGAGCATTCTGTAACAGTGAACACGTCTGGAAATAAGTTGAATAGTCCTATAATAGCTAAATCATTAGATATGCTGACTTGAGACACGTTACACTGACTTGCCTCCACTTGCATTGAACGCTGCTATGTTATGAATTATATTCTTTCATCTGAGGAACAATTCTGATTCCTCTGTACATTCCAGCGCAGTTTATTATATTTCCGCTCAAAGCAGTATTTTCCTATTAAATTAAATGAATACATCATGAGGGATAGCTTTGGTCCTTTTGCTGAGGGGGAAAACATTCTGTCAGTTTAAAGAATAGTACGAAGAGCCGGCGGGTGGAAATGTGCTTGGTTTTAACGCTAGTCTAGCTTGCTCAGCTATTGTCTGGAAAAGGAAGCACGCAGGCGGCATGGGCCGACGTAATGTTTCACTTTTGATTACCAAATCTGCCAGCAGTGAACACGGGCCGCTGCCCTGACCTCTCAGTAATGATTGTCTTGCTAGGCTGGCCCGCGACTGATAGAGCAGGATTTCCAGCCAGCCTGGCTTATTAAACGTGTGATCTCTTTGTGGTTTCGCCAACATGCCCTCTGACAGGCCTTAAATGCCTGCTCCATATGTCTCTGAGGAAAGAGCAAGAGAGAGTGAGACAGAGTCAAGGAGAGAGAGAAAGAGAGAGAAACAGAGAGAGAAAATAAAAGCACATGTTTGGGTGAGAATGAAAGAGTGAGTGAGACACAGAGAGAGATACGTCCATCATGAATATCAGATTCACTCGTTGGTGTGTGGGACGTGCAGAGCAATGCACAGAATGCTCCCAGTACTCCCTCAGCACAAAGGCAGCACAACACCAGCATGTTTGGAGGACAGAAGGGAGTAGCTGTGTATTGATCCGATAACGATCTGGCTGCTAGCTTATAAGTGAAGCATGGGCCTGCTGGCATCTCCACTAAGGAGCTCATTTACTGACCATTTTGGAAAGTGCACTACTTTCAAACTCAAGCAAGCCCAAAAAGGCAGACAGTGATAGTCAACTTGGTTGCCCAGATCCATTCACTGGTCTACTTACTAAACAAGGCATTTGCAAAGAAGCCATAAACATGATGTACTTGCATCGACTGCTTTAGGCTCTAAAAGCCTGCTTTGCATCTAGCTTATATACAGCCCCTCCATTTCAGTTCTGTTTTTAGCATGCTGTCATTGACTTATCCTTGCTATTTCCTGCTGCTAGGGAGTCCTGATGCCATGACGTTCCTTTACTGTATTTGTCCAAGTGTAATTTGTTAGATGTCCTCTTGGGGGGAGATTACATGAGAGAGAGATTACTTGGGGAGACGTTATATAAAAGTAGACTTAAGGAGCAGAACTTGCTCAGAAATCCTTGTGGTCTGACCCAGTTTACTTTTTTTTTTGCTGGTTAGTAAGCTAACGGCTACACAGCTAGCAGTTTCAGCCTCAGTGTGGTTGGAGCATGCGACTATAGGCCACATGGTCCTTAGCTTGCTTACAAGCCATCTACTAGTGTGAAGCACATTCTTTTGTATGCTAAACTGGCCACAGCTATTGGTATTGTGTATGTTTCAGTCTGATTGGTTATCGGCGCGTCTAAGGCCTTCCATGCAAAAGGTTTAATCAGTTTAGTGGAAAACAAACTATTTAAAGCAGCTTAAAGATACTCATAATACTCAGTTTACTTTTTTATTTTGCTTTGATAGAACTTGTTTTGTCACTGCTACTGCAGTTGCAACCCTAGAAGCAGATAAAGACCATGTACGATTGACCAGAATGACCAGAGAAAATGGAAAAAGACATGTGGACACTTTGTCCATAAGGAGAAGATTAACTAGATTGGTAGACTTGTTCCATGTAGCCTACACATCTCCAATGTTTAAAATTACCAAAACTAATAAAGCTGTAGTCAGATGTCTCAAATGTAATATAACTATAAACAAAATGCCAGGAAACATCAGCTTCCCTCAATAAACATTTATTTACCTCAAATGTTGTTTTGTAGATGCTTAAGAGGTATAATCAGCCACTGGAGCTGCTGGACTGTCAAACATAGTAAAAGAGCTATGTTCTGAATACTACTTAGTGTGCTAGTATGAGGTTTTGGATGTGGATAAAGTAAAGGTAAAGTAATCAATGCCCCATAATTCTGATTCTAAGCTTTGAGCCAGATCAAGAAGTCATTCTCAAATTTAATGCAAGCTATACCCAGACTTCACACAAACAAACAAACAAGCAAAAAACAGATTGCATAAACTTATAAAGAATGAATGAATGAGTGTCTCGGTGTGTAGTGTAGTAGTAGATAACTGCATTTCTCCATGCAGCAGGTTTGGCAGGAGCTGGGGGTTCGATCTCTGTTGATCTGGTTTTCTGGGGTTAGACTGCAAACTTCACTTGCAGTCTGTAAGATCATGAAAATTGTGTTTTGTATGCTCTTTATCATAAGAATAGTTGCACCCCGATGAAAACAACCGACAGGTATAAAACTTAGTGGGTAGGTTTGACATGGTGAGACATGCGAGTGATTCAAGTTTCCCATTCAACCAGTCATGTGCTGTAAGCAAGGACGGACCTTAACAGCCACAATTGCAAACATTCAGCAAGCAGTGATGCCTTCAACGAGTCATCCTGTTGGTGCCAGGACAGTTGGCAGACGGCTGCATGAGGAAGGACTACATCCGCATATAGCGTTACTATGACAGCCCTTAACAACACATCAACGTCACCAAAGACTGCAATGGTGTCATACCAGACTGTCATAAAGTGACTCAGAATGGCAGTGGATCATAAGTCTTGGTACAGACAGCCAACGAATCTGTATGTGGAGGCCAAGATGAAAGGTTTGTTGTCACGTGTCACAAGTCCAGAAGGCCTGGTGTCACTCCACCTCCACCCCTACTGCAAAATCTGCAGGAGCTGCGTGAGAATATTCAAACTGCATGGGATGGATCTTAGAACATCTTTAGGAACCTGGCATGTTGCGTTAGCAAAAACAACAGCCAGACTGTATGTATAGCTCAATAAATATGGTCCATGTCCGTCTAAATCATCATTTAATCTTCCTGGTAACCTTTACCTTACTTCCCAATAGCACTGCAATCCCACACTTCCTTCTGAGTGTACATGCACATAATCATACAGGGTTTTGGTACATGCAGAACCAGCTACCTTGATACATTTTCAAAGACACAGAATACTTAAAGTAACTCCATCTCCATTAAAAAATAATGAAGTGCTATTACATCCCTCTCCAACTGGTTAACTGAGATTGGAATATCATTATCCTGCATGTACAGTATATATGTCTCAATTACTCCATAATAACACTATAATTTTCTTCCATCTGTTTGTTATAAAAATAGATTAAAGCAGTACAATTGTGCGCCGGTACTGTTCTGTACTGTTGACAGCTGTAATTCTGAAGGTTTGCACGAGCCTTTGGGAAAGCAGGATACACTTTTCAAACTTTTTTTTTTCCCAGTATGTCATGTGCTTTTGCTTTTAAATAAAAGAGTGCTGATAGCTTTAGCAAAGGAGTGCTACTTGCTGTACTGATCAAAGTCCACACACTTTTATTCAAGATACAAGCAAAAAGCTGCCATGATTAAACTGTGCAACATCTGCTTCATACCCAAGATTTATTTATTTAATTATTCCTTTTTTAATGTGGTGCGGAAATTCATAGGAACCATGTTGTGATGGAGGTTTAAAGCTTGTTTTCTGCTTCATTTCTCTCATATGTTTGCAATGTTGTCTTTATCGTATGCAGCCAGTATATCCCCCACCTCCCTCCCCTCTTAGTTTTTGCCCAGCCATGCCACTCACACTTACATAAGCCTTGGAGCTCTGTGGCAGGGACAGCTTCGAGCTCACAGGCAGACAGCCCGCCTATTTTTAGCCAAAATGAGAAACAGGGGAAAAAACTTGCATAAGTGCATTCGGAGTTCCAGCCGTTCTCACACGAAATGAAGCAATGTATCTTTCCAAACAATTAAATCACAGCATTATTTAGAGCACCAACAGTGGCTTCACGGCATTAGCCTGCACTACGCATGTAAATCAGCAGTGCTAATACACTCTTACAGTCATTCAACAATACAACATTGACTGGCTTTACCAAGCACCTGCTTAGGGTAATGATCTGTAGCTCTGAGTCGCTCTGGAAGCACAGATGCATTTTTTAAATTAACATCAATTTTAATGGATCCGAGCTGCATGGCCTATTGCCCGGTTAGGTAGACTGGTGGCTAACGCTATCAACACTTTGCTGTCGGAGAACTATGATACTGCTATTTTAGAGATGTGGAGCAACCCACACACAGATAAGAGTGGATCTCATCACCTGTTAGAGCTTGCTTAATAGCCGTAGTGGTGAGTCAATGATGAGACATTTGAGTGCGTTCGAGTGACATAATCAGAACACCCAGCCACATTACACATTCAAAGCCACTAGGATGGCATGTATCAGGAGGCATTCATTTCACTGCTGTATTGAGAAACTTTCTGTCTCTGTTTTTTAATAATATAAGATGAATGTTGTCCAATTATGAAACCCTGCAGGACTTCATAGACACCTTAAAAACTGGAATGTTTTTATAATGGACACAACTCATGCTCATTCTGGATTGTGGGACAAAGGTTGTTTCCTCATTAGAATAGATTTAGATCATTTATGACAACCTATAAATCTTTTCTTCCTTTTTTTTTCAAACCTATCTAGGCCAACTAATATCTGGTAATATCTAGCAAGTGCTAACAGATTATCAAGGGACATGTTATCTTGCCATGGCAAACACAATGTATGGTCAAATCTGATTATAAAAAGGAGACATGCCATTAACCTCAGTTTTGTTGTTCAAACATTTTGTCCATCTTTGGCATCCTTACATTCAAACTCACGTCCAGTTAGAGTAACTGTACATTTAAGAGTAATATTTAAACATGCTGTTTATTTTACACGTTACTCTTTTCAGTTGTTGTTGTAACAGTATAAAGTGTAGTCGGTATAGCAACGCTATGTAATCGCTTCTTGGCTTCAGACTCTGCCTACTAATATGGTTATTGGCTCCCAGTTTTATAGATCCATAGAAATTTTAGGCAAATGTAGTTCATGCAAGCTGGTGCCTGATTTTACGCACTAAAGCTGTCATCATCAAATATCGATCTAGCTATTACATCTAGAGTAGTTCATACATCTTTGAAATTCAAAAGAAATTCAAAAAAGTTTGAACTGAAATGTTGTTAATAATACAAATTATAATATGAATATTATACTATCTGCAGGTGCAAGGAACATGCTCACATACAGTATATGCCCTAGCGGCCTATGACCCTAAAGTCTAAAATGTAAACACTCTTTGTGGTAATTAGGCTGCCATCAATAATTAAATATCAGTAGCTTTAGTATTCCAAACAAGGCCTCCTTTAGCCTCCACTTCATCCTGCTCTACTGAAATTATAAACATACTTAAACATGAAGCATGGCATGAACCGAAACCTCCAGAATGAGGTTACACCAAATGCGCACTGAAGGTGTTGATCCTGTGCCTTAAGGCTTTAAGTTTACTGTGCTTTGGAGGATGGCTTCTGTCACCGGTGCTAATTCTCTCCCTGATTTCACAGAGCCGGGATCAGGCCTGTAATCCTCTCACATACACTCATCCTTCTGACCCCCTCACAGGCCCACAGACGTGCTAAAACCATACACAAACACCAGTGATAATATCTTAATCGCTGCATAATCATACTCCCACAGAGATACTAATTTGTGATTATTAAACTCCATCCAAACAATAGTCAACAAACGCTGTCCTCATACATAGGATTACCCATTCTACTGCTGCAGAGGGTGCCTGCCTGAATATTCAAGCCCAGATACTGTCAAGTCAAAGAGATCCTACTATGAACAACACCTCTACAATAAAAGAAGGAAATACATGGCATTACATAACAGGGCAAATGAAATACCGTGTGGTACTTTCAACATTGCCTTGCAAACGAGTTATGCGCCCTTTTAATTCCTTCCTTTTTTTCCTCCAAGCCTCCAAGCGACCTGGTTTGGTCAAATGTTAAAGTCATAGTTGACTATTCATTTCATATCACTTGCAAGCCTGTGGCGAACAGCGTTATGCAACTAAGCAATTAAAATGGTGCAGGTAGGTTTTAAATGAAGGAGAAATGGAAAGTTATGAAACTAGAACACAATGCAAACCGTGATACATAATACAGAGAAATTAAACAGCTCTGTTGTTGCTGGGGGTTAGTAAAATGCTCCATTCACTCCCATTGCTTATTATCTGACCAAGGTTGTACATAGACATCATTTAAGTGTACTTATTATACAGAGTATGTTCAAATATCAGGAGCTTCATAGTCGTCAGAGTAGTTTCTTATGAAGTTACTTCAGCTCGACAACTTTCCTCTAAAATGGAGAGTTTTAATAGGACGTTTGCCCTCCTTTGCTGAAGAAGCAGCTTCTGCTCTTCTGGGAAGGCTTTACACTAGATGTTAGAACATTGCTGTGAGGATTTCAGCCATGGGTGAGGTTGGGTACTGAATCACTACTACTCTTTCCAAAGATATTGGATGGAGCTCCTTTACTACACAGAACGCAGATCCACTGCTCCACAGCCCAATGTAAAGATGGGTCTTTATACCCCGCTAGCTAGTGCTTGACCTTAGGCTTCTAGTGTGGTTGGCATTTGGTATGGTGAACTTTAGCTCATTGTGGCGGCTCCAGGTTGCCCTGCTTTATTGTTCACTGCTTTTCTAAGACGATTATTTAGGTTGTTTATGTGTAACACTTGTGTCAGCAAAGTGCGACCCTTAAACTTGGTGAATTCACTAATTTAACTAATGAAAGGATTCATAGATGGAGGTCATAGACCTAATATCTCCTTATAAGATTACTCATCATGTGTATAGTGGATGTATACTTTTTCTCATATTAATGTAAACATATTAGTGCAGTGTTTTCTTCATAGTTTGAGCCATTCAGCTGTTCTTTACATAGTGTGCAAATTTCTTTTTTCTGATTGGGCCAATAGAAATGCTCTGAATTTCCGAATGTGCTTCAGAATTGCTTTGAAAGTAAAGAAGGTCTTTGTCCTCTCCTGTAAAGATGCTATTTGGAGATATGTTTTTTTTTGTTTTTTAGTTATTAGAGTTATTTAGTTATCATTATTTATGACATGTGACATGATGTGCCAAAGACAGGTCAGTTTGTTACTGTCTATTTAAGACCGACATAAAGGAAATCTGGTCTGTTTGCAGCTTAGTACCTCATTCAAATAGGACAATGTTGCTTTTACTATGAAGTTCTATACTCATCGTCATCGTTGAACAAATAGTTGCACCCAGGAGGAAGCAACCGACAGTAATGGTGGGTAGGTCTGATATCGGATGACGTCAATGATTCAAAGTTTCACACTCAGCCAGGCATGTGATGAAAGTAAGGACAGGTCTTACTTTGAGGCTGAACCTCACTGACCCAACAGCCACAACTGCAGACATTCAGTGAGCAGTGATGCCCTTAGTGAGTCATCAGATGGCTGCATGACACAGAACTACATGCATGCAGACCATTATGACACCCTTAACACCAATTCATTGTCGCCAAAGACTGCCAGGGTGTCATGCCAGACTTTCAGAATGGCAGTGGGTCATCTTCAGTGATGAGTCCTGTTTTTGTCTGAGTAGAGATGACCAACGAATCCGGGTGTGGAGGCACCGAGGTCAGCGCCAAGATGAACAGTTTGTTGTCAGGCGTCACACGTCCAGAAAGCCTTGTGTCACTCTGTATAATTTCCGTCACTGTGTAATTTCCGTATTTTGGGTAGAATGTTGAAGGCTACTAATATGGTCTAACTACATTACAGTGACACATCTGTCAGGCTCTGGCTGTTAAACTAATAAAGAACATAATGAAAAGCAATACATGTTTGGAGTGACAAAGTGATAAAAGTGGTAGGTACTAAGCTTTTATATAATGCTCGCTCTACCATTTAAGAATCAGCTTTGCACTAAGATGCTTTCAGGAAATCCAGCCCTGGTTAGAAGGTTTTATCTCAGGCAGGAGCACTTCCTACAATTTCAGGGTGAATGGGCGGGCCTAATGTGCTGTGAACTGCAAAGGAGGATGTAGGCAAATGCATGGGTTTTTGTGACCATAAAAGTAACACATTTAGAAATGGCTGTTTTTCCAGCATATATCTTATATACGGACTGTTTGAAGAACAGGGTGGGAGAGAACAGTACATTTTGAAAACTGGTAAAAAAAAAGAAAAAAAAAGTTTTCTGTTATATGGACGCTTTAGGTAAAGCGTTATGTGAAATTGTGAAGATATCATTCTATGTAGTAAACAATTCTGATGGTATTTATAACCTATTCAGACACAACAATACACACAGAACAATACTGAACATGCAATGTTGGAACACGCAACCTCTACTTATCTCACTTTCAGTGACAAAAATAACATGCCATTATTGTTTAAGGCAGCCACGCTGATTTGAAATTAGGTAACCATGAAAGAAATCCAATCTGTCTGAGAGATTCTAAAGCCTGTGCCGCTAAATGGCCAGTCCTCTGGGAGATATCGGCCTTCTTGCTTCCTCGCGTCAGTCAGGTTTACGCTAGCGAATGCTGAATCACACTCATCCGCATGGTGAAATGTATGCCGATGAGAAACCTTGGTCAGATAATGAGCAGCAAAGTGCGTCTGGTCCATGGGGACTTCTTCTGCACTAGGAGTCCCCCCCAAGGCTTTGTTCTAGAAACTTCCTCCCTGTCTGTGATCATTCCTCTGCTGCAGATTATGAGTCTTAATCAGAATCCTTCTTAGAAGTGGCACTAAAGCTTCTCTGTGTCCGGCCAGCTCTCAAACCTAGATAATTACTCCAGCAGCTGTGGAGGCAAATGTGAGAAAAGATGGTAACGGGTACTGTGTGCCAGACTTGGCCACAAGCTCTCTGAAGCATGGTGCAGCCTGCAAGCGGTTTGAACCTCTAGGTTTTTAAAGAGTCAGTTTTCTTTTCTGTATTTTTTATGATTTTATGTTTTAAAAATGACTTTGTACATAATCATTTTTCAGCCTCTTCATTTCGTATGCATAAACAGGCTGTTAGTGTTATTTACCCTTAATGACCGTCCACAAAGAGAAACCCTTTTGTACAGCACTAGTCTAGATGACCTCTGCCTTGATATTCTGCCTGTCAAAAAAGAGTCCTGGTCGAACAACTAAACATGAGTAGCAGTCTGGTATAAGATAAATAGATGGATATATGTAAAAGTGCTGCTCTTTGTGACATCACAAAAACAGTGAATTCAGGGCAGGATGTTTTTGCAGTTCAGCTCACATATGTAAGCAAGAAGGGAGGCAGAGGGAGGAGTCTGGACAGTGACCTGACTGGCAGCTGAGAAGTGTCCGAACTAGCCCAGGGTGACTCAGGGACGTCAGTTTCAGCTTTAAGCGTCAGATGTAATCAAAGGCGCAGGAGTTTGCTCTTGGATTTGTCCCCAAAGCTGCCATGCTGTCCAGTTAATTAATGCAATGGACAGCCTCTAATCCTTAGCCTTTGCTAAGACGACTGCTGAAGAGCAGAGGTCAGTAAATCACACCCTCTGCTCCTCTGGCAAAGCTTGAGGAGCCCACACGCATCCTGCTATCTCAGGATCAACTTCTGGTGGACTGTGTGCAATGCTGAATCCTCCAAGAACACAAAGCACGTCCAAGAATGTTTGGCAAGATGGGGGAGCCCCTCGTGTGCTTTGTGGCCACGCCGTGCCTGGTGCAGGATGTAGCCTAATTACAAAGATCCATTACGTAGTGGGCGTTCTTTCAAATTCATCACGCAGGTTTGTAGAGTTAGCATAAGCACTAATGCGGCGTACATTAAAAAATGATCCCTGAACACTATGGTGTAATTAAGGAGCAGATTGGTCCAAGTCTCAGCACCCAAATGCTCCAGCTTTGTTCAGCCGGAACGTTGCCATGCTCTGCAGATGAGAGCTCCACATTGCGAGAATCAGCACAATGCTACCAAGCTGTTATATTGCAATTTGCATGTGTGTGATTTAATAGCGGCAAATAATAGTAACTGCCTAACAAGGTTTTCTTATATACAGCCTTAATTTACAGGACGTTTGTAAAACCATAAAGCACATGCTACGTCAGCAATCCTTATCAGTCCGCTGCAGTGGAGTTCCGTGGGCTCGTTATGGGCATTTTCTGGTACATTATGTCCCCGGCGTGTACTTTCCTTTCTGCCGTATCTCTCTGAATTAGGTGTCACTTGCCGTGTTTGTGCCAGAGGCAATAGCCAATCTAATGCCACAGACAAGAGAGAAAGCAATAGTCCCAGTAATGAGCAAGAGGCAAGGGCCAACTCAAGCACTCAGCAGCCTTTCTAGCATTTCAGTACAAGCACAGCTCAAGATATCGCATGTTTAGGCTCATCATTAAGCCCACACCTGTTTACCTTCGATATGAGCACACCCGTGTAGATTTTCAGGTTGGGCTGGAAGATGGCTGCGCAGACAAATGAAGACAGAAAGTGAAGACTAACACGATGAGAACTCTCCGAATCCTTGACACAGCAGAGTGCCAGAGTTAATTAATTCATCTCTTAAAACACTCTGATTTGCATGAGAGGCCTCGTTTCAATAATTCAATAACACAATCACGCAATACCATGAAATGTTTTAAAATGGCGGTTCAGGTTCAAGTTGTTTTTCCAGCAAGGCCGCAGAGTGTGTGGAACCTGGCCTGCTCCCACGCTGGCATGTGCAGTTTGTTTTCGTGTGTCATAGCGCGGTCAGTTTGGATGGAGTCATGCGGGGATCAGAACGGAGCACTGGTACACAGGTGCCCTCGGGGGAAGAAACAGCAGGTGTCCGGCACTCTGCCTGCGCTGCTAATTACCGTGGCCCTCGTGACCTGAATGCAGGCTATGTTCGGTTTGGGTCCACACAGTTGTTGTCGGTCATTTCCTTTTGAATGCTGTTTTGGCACCACATTGTTTCGCCTCGAAAGGTATGGTCCCTGGTCAGGAATGATTTGACAAGCATGTGTGGCTGTGGCCTAATTTTTGAAATTTCTGCTGAAAATAATGTGAATTTCATTGTGTTTCCCTTTACTACAGTTATGAGAAGAAACTTTAGAGGTCCTGGGCTACCGTGATTCAGAGGTGCTGCTGGGCAGGACTAGGAAGGGCAGGAATCTCTATGCCACCCCTATGATGTCCATGTTGTCTGGCAAACATGCCAGGCAAGTCTTGGTGCACAGATCTAGTTTTCCAGCGAGCTTTGGATTCAGAATGTTATGCAGCATGATCGGACCATCTGTAGGGCCGGCTATTTCCAGTCACCAGTCCTCTGTGACAGTTTAGAACGGAATTGCCACTGCATTAAACAAGTTGGCCACTTGTGCGGCGCATATTGTGCAAGTTGTGTGTGAAATGTTTGACCTATGAATAACAGTTGTATATGTTGTATGTATGCTGTAATCCAATCAATAAGATGAGGTGGAACAGAATCACATTACTTGCACCATGATCATGACCTTCGATCGAACAAACCTTTTCTATTACCCTTTTAGACATTTCAGTTTTAGCAGTATTCGAACATCCCTACCTTTCTTCTGGGTGTTTTCCATTTAGGTTTTTTTTGTATTATAATATTCACGAAAAACTTGGTGGATGGAAAACCAAGACCACACATGCCATCCAAATAAGATCTTGTCATCAGTGGACCTGTGGTCTAAAACTGACCATTAATGACTAAGATAGAGAGGGTTGACCAGAGACAGGCTATATTGTACACTTATATAGGATTTGGACCTTTAAGGCACATGGACCTAAAAAGGTGAGTAGACCGGTGAGTGGATGTACAATCCAGGCATTTCTAATAAAATGGACAGTGCGTGTGCAACACTGGATCTTACATGTGTATTCCTTCAGTTGTTGGAATCATGGTTTAAAACCGAAATGCTCCTGTAATTGTATAATTATATAGTGCACCTGTAAGGAACCTACATTTTATAAATACAACACAGGGGTTTCAAATAAAGTGTATCCAAAACTACTGTGCAAATATCTACCTTTCATTTATTTATTTTATAGACAATATGATATACAATTAAAGTAACAATAAGCACAAATTATATATTCTTCAGCATTAGTATTAAAACTAAACAAAAATCTCAACACCTAAGCTTTAATGTGTCCACATTTGCCTTTTTTGAGTCAGGAGACTCAAAGAGTTTTTCAAAGAGCCCCAATGTTCAGTCATTCAGTCTTAGAGGCTGGTTACATTTCTACTTCTTATGCTCTAAGAAATCCCCTACACATTCAGTGATGTTGAGGTCTGGACACTGTGGTGGCCGGTCTGTTGTTCTGAGAAGACCAGAAATAACACATGTGGATGAACTGATGCAGCTTAGCTTATTTTCTCCTCTTTTCTTCCAAAAAAATGAAAACTTTAAGTTCTGTTTATCTGAAGGGGACAGTTTTGGTGGTCTTCAAGCTCCTGCCTATTTGTTAGGGGTTCCTTTTGTTGAACTCCTGGAACACCTGGTTTCCACTTATTTGCCTTTAATGTTCCTCTTTCTACTATAAACTGATTGTTTTATGTCTAATTTCCTTTAAATATCTTGTGAAAAATGAGCATATACATATTGGCCATTGTGTGTGGAAACTAACTTAATGCATGGACTCTGATTTTAACAGAGTACGGCAATGGAAGGCCTTGCTATGTTGGTCTAGTAGCTCATTCCTACTGTAATTGAGATACTTTATGATAATTACCATACGGCCTAATTTGACAACGTGGCTTCAGGAGATATACACTCTGCCAAATTAGTATTGGTTTACATCTCCAGAACAGGAGTTACGGCGGGGTGCACAGTGTTTCCCCTCATTGCAAGTGTACTCAGGCTCTGTGAAAATTTTAGCATTTCATTTGATTACATAATACCTCCACCAGAGAATTCTGCAGCTAGTTTTTCATGGCATGCACCCTGAATATTGATCGGCACTTGAGAGAGTACTTTTAATATGGTTCTATTCGGTAAATCAATATGGGAGAGCCAGAGAGATGAGTCAAATCATTCCACCATGCATGAGCATGAATTATTCAACAGCGATCCACCAAACAGGTAAACAAAGGCCAGTTTCAGTTGATTGGGTGTCTGCAGCTTACCCCTCGGGGCTGCGTGTTAGCTGCATGAGATGACATCGTTTTGTTCCGAAACTTTTGCTGCCAAAAATTCGCAGGCATGTCTCGGATTGGCTTTTTGTTTTTAAGCTCCGGTTAAAGATCAACCACGCGAACCCAGAACCGCCTGAGCCTGAAACAACCATCTGGGCGTTTATTTAATCTCAGCGATATGCCCTGAATTACTGAATGCATGATAATGCTCCAACTTTTCATCATCACCAACAGGCTCTGCATAGCTCTAGCTGACTGGCATGCACCTATTATCTCCATATAATGACGTTATAATCATTTCTGATATCCGTAACTGCGTGTTCCAAGGTGAGTCACAATTTCTGAATATGGAAAGCTTCTTTTTAAATAAGGCATATGCTAATGTGCCAAACGGTCAGAAGAAGTTGTTCTCAGAGAGTGTTAAGGTATTCAGAAAGCTGTGCTGCTCCCAGAACAGATGGAGTTCTGGTGGGACAGGTATAAGTAATGCGGTGGGTCATGGACAAGGGCAAAGCCAGCCAAAGACTGTCCTGTTTTCTTCACCCATGCATGACCTTTACTTTTAGCAATTAGCATCCCCCAGGGCAAGGCTGGATCACTCAATTCCTCTGCTACTCAAGTTCCAGAGGTAAAAATATTAGTTGCTTGAAATGGGTTAGCTTGGTCAGCCCGCACTCAAAGGATGGAAAACGAAATCTATATATTTGTACAAAAGAGCGAGGAGGAATATTATTGAACTGAGAGCAAACTTGCATTTTCTCTCATAAACAATTCATGACCATCTGCAAAGTAAAGAGAAACCCACTGTGCCATGTTGAGAATCCTTCCTATCCTTCCTAACCACACGTCCATCGCCCACATTTCAGGCAGATTTGCAGATTTTTTGTTCAGGCACAAGCAGTCTTTGACATTTCGCTATGTTTGCTGTCCTCTTTAAAGGCCTCAACCTTAAAGACAATTCAACGTTATGACCTTCATCGATTGATTTCAGTTAGATTGGTTCAACTGGTCCGGATACTCATTTGTGGGTGAGGTTTGTATTTATAAATGCTTCAGAACTGCAAAGGGAGTTACATGCAGGTCCAGGTGCTTGAAAAATAAAGAAATAATTTAATTTTAATTTTAATTCTTTTTTTTAATTAATAAATAATTTTTAAACTGTCTTTGATTGGTAGACCGACTCAACCCAAGGGATCAGTGGACTAGCAGGCATGCTAATACCAACAATTACGCTTTACAACACTGAGAAATGGATATTTATCACAGAAGACGTTCTGTATTGGATTCATCATTATGAATCATGAGGCATCCTCAAGATTTATTCTTTTATGTGCCTCAACCCTTGATTCCACCACTGTTTCTACAGTTCACAGTGCAGGTTTAGTGTGAGTTTCTCTAAAATTGCAACCATCAGTGTATATGTAGGTGATAGCATCATCCTAGGAATGGTTCTTATCAGTAAAGCAGGCAAAGGAAGATAAAGTAGCCTATCACACAGGGCACGTTCAGCGTCTGCCAGCAGTACGCTAGCTTGCCTTGAGAGCTGTAGTACCTGCTTCCGGGCTGCCCTGGGGCATATTCCCATCAGTCTCTGCCAGTTGGCCACTCTAAGAATCAGCCCATAAATAAACTGATCTCGCTGCTCTGTGCTGGGCTGACTGACTCATGAGGACGTGGAGGTCAGAAGCCCAAGGCTCCAGCAACTGGTGGGTTTCATCATTAGCTCACATTTATCCACTACTGTAATAGAAATACCTATCACTCATCATCTACAGGCAATCTTTAACGGATCTTTAACGCCTTAAATGTCCTGGTTTTTGCAGATTTCCTTTCTTCATTCACATGGCAACATAGTATATTTCAGAGTTGGGGGACTCGAGTCACATGACTTGATTCCAATTGGACTCTATTTGTTGGAGTCGCAAATATAAGGACCTGAGACTTACTTGACCAATACTTACACAAGACTCAACCTGACTTTGATTCGAGGACTGTGTTGTGGATGAAAGTAGTAAAGAAAGAACAGTGATGGAGGATCTGCAGGTTATATATCAGTGACCCGACCATAACAACAACTCCATCCGTCACTACAGACCCCACACAGAAGGTATGCAACTGTGCCGTTGGTTGAACTGTAGTTATTCATTATTTTGATGTAAAGTAATTAAATTACTTAAATAAACTACTACTGTGAGACAACAAGATATAAAATCTATTGTAGTATACAGACATTCATCTGACGAACATACTACAACCGTTTTGGTAAAATAGAACTTTAGTTAATATAAATAAATAGAATTTTAGTTGAGGCTCATTTTGAGACATATTGTGAGACATCAATACAACATACAGATCTAATATTACTAGTAGGATACAGACACCTTTTCTGAAGGACAGAGAGTTTCTTGGATCTGGCATTGGTAACACCACTCACTTCAATAATCAGCAGCAAGCCAAACTAAATATCTGAAACTTAAATAAGATCAGCTCCTCCAGAATCCTTGTTCTAATGGTGGGGCACCTGTTTTTCATTTGTGGGGATGTCCTAATCGTTTCCTCACAAAAAATGCATTTTCGTTCATAACTGTTTACAAATGATTTTTAAAAACAGTTTTATGTGTTTAGTTGTGGTGCATCAGCCTCTCAGTATTTTTCATATGGAGATCAGATGTTGAGATATGTTTAAAAAATGGTATTTAGTTCTTTTTTACAGGACTATTTGGCTCCGGCCTTTTCTGTACAGCAACAGGTAAACAGTGAAGCAGTGCCATATGAGAAACACTTTTAGGAGATGAGCTAAAAGGTCAAGAAGAAATTATGTGTGTTAATGCTGACAATAAATTCAGCTCTTTATGGCCACTGTATTTGACTAGTTTAAATGTGGAAACTGGAGCTAAAGCATTATAACTCCATATGACTTGACTTGAAACATGCTTGTCTTCTAGAAGGACTTGACTTAGCTTGCTTGAACTTTACTCACATTAACTTGGGACTTGCTTGAGACTTTAAGGTTAAGACTTAAGACTTGCTCGTGACTTGCACATGTGTGACTTACTGGTATATATGAATTTAAGTGTAATCCCATTCTTAATCTATAGGGAGTGCCAGTCAATTTCTTCCACGCCAAACTGCTCGGCCATGAAAACCCCGCCTATGAAGCTCTCTACGCACTGTTCTTGAGCTAATCTGAAGCCCACATGGAGTTTGGAGGTCTATAGCGATTGACACTGCAGAAAGTTGCCAGCCTCTGCTCACTATGCACCTCAGAGTTACTGTTGTTCCCAGTCCCTTCCACTTTGTTATACTACCACTGACAGCTGAGTGTGGAATATTTAGTAGCAAGGACATTTCACTACTGGACTCTGTGCACAGCTGGCATCCTATCACGTTACCATGGTGGTGAGCTCCTGAGAGCAACCCATTCTTTCACTAATGTCTGTAGAGGCAGTCTGCATGACTAGGTGCTTGGTTTTATACACCTGTGGTCATGGAAGTGATTGGAACAACTGAATTCAATAAACTGGATGAGTGAGTGAATACCTTTGGAAATATAATGTATAAATACACACATAAATGTAAGATGGCACATACAAACTATAAAACCTCATAACTAAGTTTAGTTTTAGAGTGATGTAGGAGGGCATTTCAGCAGCCCCCATCTACGAATGTTATGTAGCAGAATGGACGAGATGGAGGTGAGATTGTACTGTGCTAGTTTAAATGATATTATGTGAGAAAGGTATACACAGAAAAGCACACAGACGTCCTTCTACCCAAGGTCAGTCTTATCCTGTCTGCAGATAAAGGTTAGCAGGTCATTGTTGTCAGCGTTTTACATTTACTCCCTTGGTCAGTCTGATTTTGAGCAACCTCAAATGGTGCAAAACAGCCTTTTTGGTAGTTTAATACAGAGCTCTCTATTATGTAATCACTTCCTGCCCTCCATTAGAAGTCTGCATGCCACAGCAATGCAACCACGTAAAGGTCAGTTAATGAGTCCAGTTCAGTGGGTACAGCTTGCATTTTGGTCTTTTTGCAATTAAGGCTAAGCAAGTAACAGTTTCCATATTGTCTGTATTGGAAAATGCCCACATTTCTTATTTCTACTTTCCTCCCATTTTCTTCCTGGCAGGAATCCTTCCTGTTGCACTTTCCTGCTTAGCTTTAAAGTGGCATTATAGCGAGTCTGCAAGAGGCCCCTTGAAGTGCAGTAGTGATCAGTTCAAGCCGACTGCTGAATGCTCAGGTTCTTTTGGTAAAATGGCCCCCTGCTGAGAAAGACGCTCGCTAATGGCCCATGCTTGGAGCACTGCTGTGAGAGATGTGCCTGAACGCTACACGAGAACGCCTTTCATACATTACTGCTGTGTGTGTATGTGTGTGTGTGTGTGTATGTGTGTGTGTGTGTGTGTGTGTGTGTGTGTGTGTGTGTGTGTGTGTGTGTGTGCACGCCCACATGCATCTTTGTTTCTTTTCAACGTCCCCTGCAGACACCCCCACTGCTGCAACCTCCATGAGCTTGATTGTCTCTCTGGCTCCTCTCTCCCTACCTGTTTCTCCAGGGCTCTCTGAAGCATCTCACAGCAGAGCGGATTATTTTGAGACAGACCCCGTGACGAGAGCTCTCCAAGGGACACTCGCAATTCCACACGCAGCTGCATTGTTCCAGGGCCTGGTGGCATCTGTGTGACCGTTTCTGTGCTGCCACCTCCTCCCTGCATGACTGCTTTGCTGCCTTTCCCACTGGCACAAATAGATGAACAGATTTCCGCCTCATAAACAAGGGTTTGGTTCCACTCTGCTTGTGTCTGAATTACATTTAATCAGCTTCGTGTTTAAATATCTGCTCCCTCCGCCAAGCACCGGCCTATTCTTATTCTTATGTGGTAATTATGTTGATGATGACAGCAATAACAGCGGAGGGTATCATTAGTTTTATCAATGTCATTGTTATGAGTGCAGCTGACTCCAACAACCTGTGACTGACTAACAATTTAAATCCACAGCCAACAGAAGCTTTGGCTGAGTGGTGGAGCATCTCAGAAGGTAATTTGCCGTTGGCTGTGTAAAGAGAGGTGCCAAGTGTTTAATCTCATACTCTTCCTATAACATGTTCAATTGACTTACACAAATGTATCCAAAAGTATTAAGACACCCACTCTAACTAGTGAATTTAGCTCTGTTAGGGTGCACTTATTGCTCACAACAGGTTCAGTTGCACACATACAGGCTGTATAATCTTCAGAGAATAGCACTGGAAATAGAATGGAGCAGCCGAACATGGACCTAAGGTCACTAGGTACAAAGCCAGTAACTGGGTCACTTCTAACACTACTTGACTTCAGACAGTTAACCCACTCAACTACCCCACAAGCCAGTACTGTATAGCACATATAACACTTGTATACATCCTTAGGCTAAACATAGCAACTTATTTACAGCATTAATGTCTGTCAGCCTGGCACTCCCACCTCCTGTACATCCATGGCTGAACAAAGCTGCCACCTTTTTTTGTACGCATGTTATCAGCTTAGCATGGTGGCCAATGTGTTGTTGTCTCTAAGTTGCCTGTTTCTATCAAATACAGCAGCGCAAAACTGAAGCAGACCAGTTTAAACTGAAGGCTCATGATGTCTCTGTTTTCTGGGGACAGTCCCAGTTCTCAGGGAACAATCACCATTCATGGTGGGCAGTTCCCACCTACAGCTGTCCCCAGAAATGCACCTGGAATTGACTAAACAGGGCTACTGCTGTCTAATAACCAATAACTTCTACCACTTGCTGGACTAGCTTTAGAGAATGCTGCATTTCCCCAGGGGTGTGTTTTTAGAGTTTGGCTATTAATTTAAAGCCCCATTTCAGAAGTCTGGTCATGACAATGTAATATGTTTGTTTACATGCTGCTCTTAGGCTTTAAACACGCTGTTGCTCTGAAGGCATACCACCTACTCCACCTACCTGCATGAAAAAAGATTTGTCATCATCTTGAATGGGATTTTTGCAGGGGTTCTGTAAAGCTTCTCCAAACGTGATCAGTTTTTATAAAAAAGAAGGTGTTTGTGGGCGAAACGTGCATAGGTCAAATGGCAAGTAAAGACGTTTCTTGCTAGTAGATTCAGAAACAGCTGTCTGAGATGCAAGGCATTTAGCTTCACAGCCCTATAGGCTATCCCCAATTACAGCCTTTCAACAGCACAGTGCGCTCTCTCTCTCTCTCTCTCTCTCTTTCACGCATCACAGTTTCTTATATTCTACTCCTTCCATCTCTCTCAATAAGAGCTCTCTAGCTCTCTGCTTTGGCACCTCAGTATCAACAGATCTCCCACTGCACAGAGCTACCAGCTAAGGCTGAGGCTAGACAGGCTGCTCTTTTATTTCTATCCTATTATGAAAATGTGAAGTTAGCTTAGTAATTCAAGATAAGGCAATGCTGTGGCCCTGTCTGAGATCATAAATGTTTTCATTCCTCCTCTCCAAAAATATTCTATCAAAAACCATTTCCATGCAGTACATAAAAACACTGTGTTTGTTAGATAAAGTGAGGAATCTAAACAGGCACCTCTCCAATGTTTATTAAATAGAGAAAAAACTGTGTTAAATCTATTCCATATCCCAATACACTCAAAAACAAAGCTCAATCCAATGCGAATTTATTTGCAGCCTCACACAATCAGAGACAATACCTTCTCAAAACATGAATCCACCAGAAAAATCTATCCCACGCAGATAAGCCTTTTACTAAGTGTGACAGAGTCAAATCTACTTGTGCAGCAAATGAACTCCCACAAAGAAAGCTGGCCAACTGGTGGAAATTAGTCTTACTCTCAGAAGCTGGAGCAAACTAGCAGAAAATACTGTATGTAACCTCTGTTCATAACAACCACAACAAAAAATAAACAACCTTTCAAGCAAAATACATTCTGGTCTGGAAAATGATCCTACTGTAAGTAATAACATCCCACAGACTCTATCAAGAGATCAGCTATCTGAATGTTTGCTGTCAAACATGTATTCCACAGCAGTGGAATAAAGTGGATGTTGATTTTTTGAGGAGCCATGGACAACAAATGTCTTACTGTGGAATTCCAGATAAATCCAGTATTATACTACAAAAATAAATTACAAAGTACAGAGCATCTCCCTGTCTTACCCCACCCTATATAAACAATATACCATGACAAAACTCTGATCTAATAATCCATGCTTGAATTTCCCTCTGGGATCAATTCTTGAATTTCCCTCTGGGATCAATAAAGTATCTATCTATCTATCTATCTATGCAGTATAGCCAGTAATGAAGTCAGCATCCCAACATTTGTGTGGCTTCATGTCGCTGTTGACCAAGTAGATGTGACAGGACCAGAACTATCCATTTCATAATCTATTAGTAATGTCTTTTCTTTCTCATGAAGTGAGTGAATCAGATAGATATGAAGGCCTACTGAAGGCATTTTAGTTTTTACAATGAATCGCTTAGTAAGAAAATCTGTAAAGTATGCAAGCATGCATGCTTAACCCACTACAGAGACACAGCTTAACTCGTGAATTAATAGAGCATTTTGTTCAGGAAGCTTTCACATTACTGAGATAAATAGCTTATGTGTTTCACTGTAATAACCTGTTTTGCCAGCTTAAGCAGACCCCTAATCGTTCATCTTCTATTATAATAATAACATAATGGCTCTCCTGCCTATGCAGGTATCTGCATATTCCCAAAAGCTCTTATCCTCAAAAACTCTCCTCCTGGCGAAATTAAAAACACAGCTGAGCGATAGCGCTATGTCCATTCATGCCATACCGTAAATTCTCTCGCTTTATTTAGAAACTCATTCATATTTTTGTGGAGAATATGGCAAGCAATAACAAAGCAAATGCTTAAATCCAGTCCACTTGTTTATATTGGCTTGCTGTAATCCCTCATCCTTTGGAGGAATCCAGCAGAAAGCTGTCGTTCGGTTGGAGGCCTCAGTGGGCTAACCGCACTGGAAGTGTTGAATATGCAGAGCTATCCGCTGGGCTGCGTCAGTGATTATGGGAAAACTAATAGAGCTCCTGCTCTGTTCTCTCCTCCATGACCTCTGACTCACTCGCTCCTCGTTTATAACCCCTCGGCTGTTTATCATTCCCTGCAACAGAACGCTCCGGATCTCTCCCTCTCAATATCTGTGCCGGAGCCACCGGAGACCCTGGGCACGCATACTTCTGTGTGGGAGAGTGTTTCCGAACAAAATCTGACAAGCTTCACCCGTGGGCATCAGTGTGTCAGAGGAGAACGGGCATCATCTTTTGAAAGTCGTGATGGTTGGGGATGTACAGTGAAAACACAAGAAGACAGGTTGAGAAGCCTCGAAACGGGGCCGTTTTATGGCTGGAGGTCTTTGTAGTTCGCTGTAAGATGAGAAGAAGAAGCTGGAAGTGCTGCAGTCTTTTGAACTGATTTGTGATTAATGAACAAATCGGTAGATTGCAGAATGGATAGAGTCACCTGGCCTAAGTTATGATCTGAGAGAATACCAGATAGCAGCTAAGATATATAACATAAAAATATACAGCATGCTCTTCCGGTTTTCATTCTGCCGATATGCACACATGCAGAATATGCGATGAATTCTGTTGCAGATTCTGCCAATTTAATCTACAGTGAGGAAAATAAGTATTTGATCACCCTGCGACTTTGCAAGTTCTCCCACTTAGAAATCATGGAGGGGAATCACAATGTATGATTTTTAATCATTTATTTGTGTGTTACTGCTGCAAATAAGTATTTGAACACCTGTGAAAATCAATATTAATATTTGGTACAGTAGCCTTTGTTTGCAATTACAGAGGTCCTGTAGTTTTTCACCAGGTGTGCACACACTGCAGCAGGGATTTTGACCCATTCCTCCACACAGCATTTGCAACAGTAACACACAAATAAATTAATAAAAAATCATACATTGTGATTTCCGGATTTTTTTTTAGATTATGTCTCTCACAGTGGACATGCACCTAAGATGAAAATTTCAGACTCCTCTATGATTTCTAAGTGGGAGAACTTGCAAAGTCGCAGGGTGTTCAAATACTTATTTTCCTCACTGTATATCACATTTGTAGATGACATATTTTATTATTATTTGAATTAAATGGTTTGGTCATTTCTTAACACCTCAAAAGCTGTGACTCAAATACTGCATGAGTGTAATCAGTATATAGTTACAGTGGTGGTGATAGAGACCAGACTTGTGTTGCTCTACTACACAAAATGATGGCATATATTTACATTGCATGATGCATCAGATCGTGTTGTATAATGTATCTTTTAAAATGCATTCATAGTGGAGAGAGAGAGGGACTCAGATCAACAAGGCCACTGTCCTTTACCTTATGTGAACTCCAGATTTGAAAAAAAGAATTATATGAACTTATGCTGAAAGGAGTTACAATTTGGGGGATTCTTTAGACACTGGCAATATGCAAACTCAGAACACACACGTAGGTTCACTGGTCACTGGTTGGACAGTAAATAAAATGGTTATGTTTACACTGTAGACACTGCAGCACCACCACTGTAAAGTCATCGAATAAGCTTGTCTGTAACGCACCATTTCTTGTGAATCTGAATGACTTTCCATGAAATGTGGTTGGAATTTCACTTTAAACAAAAAGAATAACTTGAGATTTTTAAGGGTTAAATAAGCAATTACAATACAATCCAGCTTAGAGTCAATCTGACTTAGTGTTCTGTCTGAGGCTGTTTTCAGTCAGCCTTTGCCTAGGAGCCAATTCTAGTTTCTTAAGGAGAGCCTTTCTTGTCTTAATGTTCTTAGTAAAACTCAAATTCGAAACATCTAGATTACCAGCATAAAATCTTTTTGTAGCACGTTTGCCCCACCATGTTCCCTGGAGGGAAACAATGTCCGCAACCTGAGTACTAGGAGAGGTGCAAGATCAATGGCAGTGGATATTCCCAGACATTATAGCAACCTGACTATCTTCCCTATTTAAGCACAAAGCTGTTTTAAAGCCAGACTGACAAAATACTTAGAAATGCCTAAAAATATTCCACCTATTTTTCAAGATTACTGCATAACTGCAAAATTCTAAATGAAGTCATTCTGAGAGTTCTGATATGGAATGCTCCATTTGAGGCAAACTGGCCAAATGTGTTAATAGTCACGGTGATCAGAGGCAGACATCTGAAGTATCTGGTCACTGCACCTAATATAGGGTGACCCGACATCTGTTTTCTGGGGACAGTCCCTAATTTGGCCTGTTCCCAGCTGGAGCTACCTTTGTAAATGTCCCCATTTGAAACTGTGAATGAGGAAAAACGTCTCTCACTGTTCTTGTTTTGGCCAACAACGCAGTATGCAGCTAACTACTAGCCACTTCTACCACTTGCTGGCCAAGTTTTAGAGAACACTGCTGTGTAACAGAAGCTAATAGCAAATGCCTAGTGAGTCCTCAACATCTCCACAAACATCTTTTCAAGACACAAATTAACCCAGGAATTAAACTCATGGGTGGATTTTGAGATATGAACTGTACCAGGCAATGTGATGTATATGATTTGTACAGATATTCAGACAGACAGTCTAATTAAATGTAGCTCAATGAAGTCTACAAAAAGTTCGTCAACGTTCAAACTGCATTCCACTTCAGCATAAATATATGATACATGGCACATATTGATTTCAGTGTTTCTGTCTCTCCTGAACTGGTGCTAGCTCAGGGTCATTCTTTCTGTAGGGCCTTTTCTTCTGTAGCCACTGTTCTCTTTGTACAGCCATCAAATTAAACATGAATATGAATTATGGGCTCATACAATCACTGTGTTTTGAAACAACTTGATTACTACTTATGACTTTATTTCTAAAAACCAAAGAGTGCATGAGGGGGTGAAGATTATATTTACTATATTGAACATTGGATTATTGTAATTTATTCCCATGCATGTTTCTCAGAGTGTTAATGTCAGTCTCAGTCTTTAGCTCCTCTGGCAGCAGTGTCTTTTCCTCTCACATTGCACTGTGCAGGCAGGATTCAGTAATAACAATTACTGGAATGTTCTGTATTCCTATCCTCTTCATTCATCTACGACACACAAGCTGTGAAATCTGGTCACTTTACTCACTTTGCTATGAATGGCATCTCCCCAATAGCAAGAGGATTGTGGACCACTAATGGCAAAGATGAATTTTACTTAGCGTTTTCTGGACGGCCTGCAGGAAGTGAATGAGAGTATTAGACAAAATACCATTTTCCATCACTTGTTTTCCACTCACAATCTAATTAACTCATTCATAAC
This sequence comes from Prochilodus magdalenae, assembly GCA_024036415.1. Lineage (NCBI taxonomy): Eukaryota > Metazoa > Chordata > Actinopteri > Characiformes > Prochilodontidae > Prochilodus > Prochilodus magdalenae. Next base: position 528,855 of record JAMWET010002293.1, on the reverse strand, counting down.
TCCTTCATTTCTTCCTTTTGTTATTCTTTGTAATTTCATTTAGTGCATCATTTTCTGTGTCAGCAAGATTTTCAACTAAATCATTTCATATCAAGCCTTATTATTGTCTGTCAGCTGTTTGTAATATTTATCCTCATTTGCTTCCCTAAGTTAAAGACTTTACATATTTAAATCTGCATTAGAAGATAAAAAAAAATAGGTTTGATCTTGTGACCAAACATCAGTGGGCTGTTGACTTTATCACACCAGCACACCAATCTATATGCTTGTTCTCTGGGCTGTTTCTACTACTCTGCTGCTAAACTATTTAGCTAGCTTGCCTAGTTAGCAAGCTAAAATGGATTACAAGGCGTGCAACCACAACACAATAAAGCCAAAACAGAACGGTTATAAAGCAAACCATGTGTACTGACGGAAGGATGAACCTGGCTTTGAATCTAAAAAGCTGGCAACTGACAGTATATACTCTAGACTAGAACTAGGCCTATCAGATAGCTCACAGGCTAAAAATCTTCCATGGGCTTCAATGTATAATGCTCACTAAACGTAAAGAGAACCTCAATAATCTGTAATATGAAAAGTAAAGAATGTGTTACCTGAATGTCTTTACCTCAAGTATTTATGCTTTATGAAAGACAATATTTATTAGGTTTCTCTTTCAAGCTTCCAGGCACGATACGAGAACAGAATTAAAATAATACCCTAACATATGTAGCCTGGTGGCTAACTATGTACAAATACCTAGGGTGTGGCTGTACCTTTAGGAGTCTCTGTCTAATGTGCTGGCGGGCTGCAAGAGGAAAGAGTGGGGCTTGGAGCAGGGACAGAGAAGCAATGCTAAAGCTAGCGATTTTTGGGATTCGCTATTGTCAATAAATATTCGTGTATCCAGAGACATGCTTGTAAAATATAAGAAGCTGTTTTCTCTAATATCACCTGATGACATGAGACTGTTGAACAAGGATGTGTAAATTGAGGTGAGCTTAGTAAATAAGAGTAAAATCGTTCTGAGAATTGTAACTATAGTACAGTGTTAATGTTATTTCTCCATTCTGTGTTTAGAGTGCCACTACCAATTACTATGCTGTGTTCTGACAGATATTGTGTACATTGTGTATTTTCTTTTATTTTTTATACCTATTTTGCGTAGAATTGCATCTAGCAATTGGGGTTATACTCCAAGTTATAGTCCTGTGGCATAAATGTTACTTTTGAGGTTAATTGTAAGTAGCCAGTGACTTATTGCTGCTCTTTATTTTCATTGCTGATCATTTAACATACATTTTCTATATAACATCTCATAAAATCCCTAGAAAGGGATCTATCAGAATAAAATACCCGAAAATGTAACACGTAAATGATTGTTTTAATCACCTAATTGGATGGAATGGATGATATTTGCGAGTGTGACGAGAGCTTACTAATTGACTAGCATTTAGAGGACTGACCTGCTTTCAGCTGGTAGGCAAGTCACAATGTCACATGACCATGTTAAACCAATGACATGCAAGACATTTCTTTTGACTCTGATGTAAGCCAATGGCACACATAATATTGTTGGCGATATTTTCATTTTACATAGTTCATCCCAAAAAGAGGACTAATAGGTGTCTGTCTGAGTATTGCAATGGACGAAGAACTGTGAGTTGAAAAAAACGGACTGTCTGACCTAAAACCGCATATGTGGTCACCCTAATGCCAGTATGTGCTGTTTTATTCAGCAGGAAGTCACCCCAGTGGCTCACTCACACAGTTTTTTTTTTCACTGAAAAGAAGTTACTTATTTAAAGAATCATATATATATATATATAAATATCTTCAAACTTTATCATAGTGCTGATTTCACATTTTTCAGCTGTGCTCTATTAATGCTAGCCTACTTCAGCTACATCTGTAGCTCGGAGAGGAAATTAATGTGATGTGTCATTAAAAGCTCAGTGGATGTGAATTAAAAAGCAGTTGACAGCACAAAGGATAAATGCCTGCTTTCCACATAGCTGAATCAGGGCGCTGGTTTCTAGAGCAGTGATAAAAGCCCTGTTGTGAGGGGGGGTGTGTGTTTGTGTGCGGGTATATGTGTAGTGTGTTGTGTGTATGTTTGTGCTATTAAAGTGAGACACCTTCACACCCAGACATCGTCACCCATCTCACTTTCTTTTATAGAACGATATTACAGTCGTTGCCCATTAAGAGGAAGCCTCTAGTTGGTGGTGGGGGGTGGGGTGTAATCATTATTTGAGATGCTGGATATAATGATTCTGTGGAATTATCACCCAGACTGATCTTTCACAGCTATATTTTCCCATCCTCCCCCCTCTCTTTCCCCCTTTCTCACAACATCAGGTGACATAAATGGCTTTCCCTCCTGCTGTATGTTCATTGGATGTAAGGGAACCTCCATCTGGGAGGCCATCTGCCCATGTGCTCCTATTACCTGTGTGGTCTCCCAGCCCTAAGTCCGTTTTACTCACAGGTGAGTGGTCACACATAAGTAGGCATTTTTTGTAGTGCTTCTTAAAGAAATACGTCAGCATTTTCCGACTTTTTGTAAGATTGTAACACAACATATATTGTATCCTCAAACTGGTAACCTTTTAGAAGATGGAAAAAAACATTATTAAATCAGGGTAAGGCAGTAATACATATGTGTTCTGAGTTTAATACACCACATACAGATTTCAGTGGTTAAATATGGCAAAGTATATAAATTTAAATTTTAATATAGTGAAATACACTCTTTATTTAAAATAAATGTTGCCCCCAGAACAAATCTTGATAGGCATCATGAAACTCGGCCATGTATATGATGTAAGTTTAACTTCACGTTGCAAGCATGATGAATCTACTAGAAATTTGAAGTAGAAATTGATTATTGTTGTCTACATTGGCCAACACTGATGACCTTTTAAAAGATGCTGACTTTTCCTTCCTATAAGATTTCCTGGTATCCAAGCAGGGTGGTCTATGCACTAGGCAAAAGTAGGAAGCTGCCTGATGCTACTGCTACCTCAGATAGTGGTTAGTCTGAAAATCACCTAAGAATTCCTTTGAGAACTAAAATCTTTTTTCTGGTTGGTAATAAGTACTTTTATGCTTTTCAGTAGGCAATGCAGTTTCATAAATGGATCCAATTTGATCTCTGACTTTCACCAATGCTGATTCTGATGGTTGTGTGAAATGCAAATGGCAGTAATCCTTGGCAAAGTGCAGGATCAACAACTCTGCTCCCACTCTATTCCCTGCTAGGAGCCCTGGCATTTACTGAGCGTAAAGACACAGACCCGAGTCAAAGCCAGACTGTTAAAAAGACGCACCTCGGGTGCTGCTACCATCCCTTTAATGCCTCGACATTATAGCATGGGTCAGTGTTCATTGTAGCAGTGGAGTTATTTACACTCACCCCTGTTTACATTTCCCGTATCTGCTGGTAAGCCCTCATAGACACATTGAGAGGTAATAGCGTTCTGCTTGAGTGAGCATCCGCTATCCAGGGCCTCTACTCATTTTCATGTGGCAACAGACTGACAGTACAATGCAAACACCTTGGCGTTCATGGCATCTAGGGAAAACTACAAACAGCGCTCTTTTCTTCTTTTAGTGCCAAAAGCATTTATACAAACCACACAGTCCTGTCTTTTGTTTTCAGGTTACCTACTTATCCTAATTTAACAAATTAATCCCCTGAGATCCCTCCTTTTTATCTTTTATTTTTTCCCTCTGAGGTCGCTGTCTGGAGTCAAAAACAGCCCATATCCTACACGTTTCTAACAGTTTACACCATAATTCACTCTTACATGACCTCTTTTTATCCCTTAGAATTGAACAGGCTTTTCAGTTACTTTGAATTTTAAGACTCTCTTAGGTGTCAAACCATCTGGAAGCTTTATTGGACTGTGCCATCATGTATGTTTGAGCCACCAGAGCCAAAATGTAATTCAGATCCACTGACCTACCTTAGGATCAACTTTGTTCCTCGCAGTTTGCAACAGAATGTTTTTATTTTATTTATCCAAGGCAAAGCCAGTGTAAACTAACAGAGGACTAGTAGCCTGTGGCCTACAACCTGTTCCTCTCTTAGTCAGCTGATAGGTTGAATCAGGTGTGTTGGGAATAGTGAATGCATTGAAAGGGGTGGGGCAGGGTGCCACAAGAACCAAGGAGGAGAACATTGCCTAATGTATCACCACATGCCGTTCAAGTTGGGTGGGCTTGGATGGAAACACCCTGGACAATCCACCAGTCCATCACAGGGCAGATACACACAGTCACATCTAGGGGGCAATTTAGCATCTCCAATTTGGCTGACTGTGTGTCTTTTGGGCCGTGGAAAGAAATCCACACAGACACAGGGAGAGTATGCAAACTCCACACAGAAAGGTCCCCAGACACCCCGCCTAGGAATCAAACCCAGGACCTTCTTGCTGTTAGAAAACAGCACTACCCACCATGCCATGGAGCCTGGAGACTGATATGTGCAATTGTGCTCTATTCTGTTTGGCTGCCCGGTATAGTGGCTTGTTTAAAAACAGTCAGGGCTGAATCTCTACTTATAAATTCAGCATAAATGGGTGTGGCTAAACTGCTGTAGGCTGACAAATAAATTGTACATATAAAAGGAAAGCCACTCACTCATCATCAGCTTACCAGGCGATGCTAATCTGCTTTAGACTGACTGGCCAGATGAATGAAAATGCAAGAATAAAGTAATTAAGAATAACAGGCAATTCTTAGAGATTCTTGCCCACTCAAAAACCGTCCACAATATTTGCCAACACCTGCCCACTGTAACCAAATGCCATGCCCAGCCACACCTGAATAATTTTGGCTATGCATGTGGTCCTTGTTATAACTGTTTCCTGTAGCACATACTCATATTTTCATATATTTCTTGCTTACATGTTTGCTTCTACAAGTAGCCAATAATGGTCCAGGCCCGTCCCACCCATCCAGCCGTAATATCCACCTTGACGACAGTGCCTCAATATGAATCCCGCCTACAAATAATTTTGCAGATCACTAGTACCCAAGGGTGAAATTGCCTTATGCACACCTCTACAGCAAACCATATTCATAAAATCTCTTTATATTTGGTGCAGTGCTATGCATTTATGCTTGCTGTACCGGTAATATATTTTTTGTCTATGGCAACACCATAATAATGCATGATTCATGTTATCTGATCTGACCTTCCTCCTTTCTGTTGTACTTTCATGTTAGAAATTTGATTGCAGCCAAAACAAATCCAGCCCCAAAGCTGTGAGCTTCTTTACTTGCTTGTGTATCATTGGATTTTCTCCACAGTGTATTTATCTTTTCTTTAGTGTTTTTATCCCCGCTTGAAAAAAAGATGCTGAAGACAACAGTTTTCCAGGCCACCAATTGGCAAAATCCATTGCCTAATCTCTTTTGCAGCGAGTCTGAACACAGTATGAGTCCGTCGCTGGTGGACAGGTGCGCTGCAGGAGGATTTGATATTTTTTTACCTGTGAGGATTTCAGCCGACTGAAAAGGTATGATAAAACCAGATGACGCTAAATCGGTGGACCTAAACCCTGCCAGCATACAGCATGGGAAAAGCTAGGCAGACATCCCCCCCCTGCACCACACACACGCATACACAGAGGCATAGGGAGGGTCACACATCCACACACACACCCACACACCACACTTAATCTATCTCAGCCCCCTCGGTTGTTGGAATCACCATCTTCTCTAGTAATGAAAGTGTAAGAGGGTTTTAATTCCCTGAGATGGGTCCTGCTGATAGTGGATTAATGAATTCAAGCTGGACTGAAACCCTCGTTCCTGCTGTCCAGGCATGTGGAGTGTCCCAAACGCTGAGACAAAGGCCCACGCATGCGTGACATGCATACTTACTGATACGTAGCATGTACCCTCTCATGAATACATTATCTTACTGTCAGATTAGCATAAGTGCTACTTCTCAGACTGCTATTTTTCCTCTGAGACCCTGTGAAGCTATTGTGGACTAGCAGTCATTATCATGTGCAAAGTAAATAAATAAATAAATAAAACAAATAATCTCACTGATAGCTTAGCGCCTGATGTATGCAGTTATTAATGCGGCCGATATAGTCAATGCAGCTGTCAATGCAAAAATTCCTGGCAGTATCTGCTTTCAGAAATAATTGCCTATTTACAAAACCACTGAAGTGTCTCAGCGCAAATAGAGTATAAAATGCGAGTGTGATGAGCCCGTGTCAGCTCCGTCAATGCGGCGCAGAAACCTCATGACACCCCCGCCCCATCGCTCACCTCCTCACCCGTTGCCCAGCCCCCCTCATGAGATTTTGTCTCCCTGCTAGCCCGTGGAAAAGCCGTCACACTCCATGCTTTAGTGCCCTCTCCTTTCTCTGCCTACCTTCCTTTGAATATCGCAGCACGGGGAGATATCTGTCACTGTGTTACAACGGTAAGGAACAGTAAGCCCTGGCCTGTGTCTTAATTCAAGCAACCTGTTCTTACACTATTGGGGAACCCTCAGAGCCTTCTAAGCCCTCAGAGAGGACCTAATTATGTCTTTACATCTAAATGTAATATTCAGTTCTTTTTTTTTAACCTTATGCTGTGTTGGAACTCTACAGGGCTCTAGTAATGCTCTTACTTTATTGGTAACTTCTTGGTTATAATCAGGATCTCAGTGGTATCTAGGTAGATGCATGCAAGCAAGCTCTCCCATTGTGGTGCCAGCAGACATTAGCATTAATATAGAGGCACTTTATTCTTTTCTTTTAAGAGGGTTTTGACATTTATTGCCCGAACTGAAGGCCTAGTTTTATTAGTCATCACCAGGGCTGGAGTGGGAGTTGTTTTCGGACCTGGGGTTATATTATTTGAAGTAGCCCACCTTAAATTCCAACTCTGTTTCTACTGCATTACACACAGAACACTGTCTTTGTGCGACATACACTCAGCAACGAAAGAATAGTTGCACAAATAGTAGGAATCAACAAACATGAATGAAACCTGGTGGGTAGGTTTGCCATGTGCGTGAGACTGTGCTGTTAGTGGTAGCATTAGTAGTTTCTGCACAATGCAGGACTACATGTATGCAGAGTGTAACAGCAACTGTCCTTAATACCGCATCAACGTCGCCAATAACTGCAATGGTGTCATGACTGTCATGGAGTGACTCAGAATGGCAGCAGGTCATCTTCAGTGATGGGTCCTGCTTTTGTCTCAGTGGAGATGACCAATGAATCTCAGTGTGTTCAACATGCAATAGACCCCCTGCAGTTCGCCTACAGGGAGAAAGTGGGAGTAGAGGACGCCATGCTGTACCTTCTCCATCGGGCATCAAGAAGAGAGATGCGTCTGGACAAGCTGGTCAGGCGAGCAGGGTCAGTTGTGTGAAGCTGGACTCGGTGGTGAAGGAAGTGGAGAGGAGGACACTGCACAAACTGCTGTCATTATGGATGATGATGGGCACCCACTGCACACCATCATCATGGACAGAAGGAGCAAGTTCAGTGGCAGGCTGCTGTCACGGAGCTGCTCCACAGAAAGACTCAGGAGATCCTTTGTCCCGAGAGCAATCAGGCTCTTCAACTCTTCCCAGCAAGGCCGGAAGACCTGGCATCACTCCACCTCCACCCCTCCCGCATAATCTGCAGGAACTATGTGAAATATTCAAGCTTCATGGGAGGGGTTATTACAGGACAGAAAACATCTACAACCCCATGCTGGGACATTTGGCATGTTGCGTTAGCAAACGCGGCAGCCCGACTCCGTACTGAGAGACACTACCTCTCTATGTGTAGCTCAGTGCAAGCTTAATAAATATAGGCCATATCAGTCTAAATTTATCATCATTTATTGTTCTTGGCAACCTTTATCTTACTTTCTATAGCACTGCAATCCCACACTTCCTCATTGTCCACCAACTGTTTTTTGATGATGTTCTTCTCATTTCCTATTTATATGCTATACTGAGATAAACAAGAAGGCTAGATAGTCATAAAATTACAGCTGACGAAGGTGACAGCCATGACAGACAATATGCTTCAAACACTGCTAACAGACATAATTTACATTAGTGTCCCGTCAGCATTTCTTACTGCCCACCTGCCTGGATATTTCCCTATCCCCCTTAACTAGCTTTTTTCTACCTTGGCTTTTGTCAGTTCTTGCTGCTGCTGTTCATCTTCACATAAACCACTTATTAAAAGTGTTAAAAAAAACAGTAACAGCTCTGTCTGGAGCACATCCTCACACTGAATTTTATTCAGATTAGTAGCTGTTAAAAGGTAGTATCCATACAGGCATCGGATTGTAAGTGCTAAATCATTTAAGGTGGATCAGAAACTAAGAAGTTGAACAACCCGCTCATTTCCACCCATGGATTCATTGTCTCCATCAAGACAAAAGTGGGACTCCTCACTGATGATGACCCGCTGCCATTCTTAGTCACTCAATGACAGTCTGGCATGACACCATTGTAGTCTTTTGAAATGTTGGCATGGTGTTAAGGGCAGTCACCGTAACCGTCTGTGTGTATGTAGTCTTATGTCGTGTAGCCGTTTGCCAATGGTGTTGACAATAACAGAATGACTCAACACTGTATAGAGAGTCTAGAAAGGCTATGAGGTAGTTTTCTGGATTGTTATCTTGAGATAACAAAGCTGGTTTTACCAAGATCAAAACTCCTTTGTCTTGTGACCTCAGGATTTAGGAGTTGACTCTCAAGACTTTCATTATTCTGATATTATTCTGATGATCTCTAGATAAATGTTTTTTGTGATTTCAAGATAACAGTAATAGTTTACTTGAAATCACAACTTCTTATTATCATCTCAAAATAAGTTGTGAACTTGAGAAAACAACTTCCATCATCTTGAGATCACAGAATAACTAGGTCATGATCCTGAGGTAGAAATTCAGAAAATCTTAACTATCTCTAGACATCCCTAGCTCTAGACTTCTATAGCTTTAAGGATTAGACAGATGGAGGAGTTAAGTTATCAGTAGGTGCACAAAAGCAAAGAGTGGACATTTGTAATCTGATTGATTTGATATTATACCTGGTGTCAGAGGTATTTCAGTTTCCTGTATTTTTATGATACTGAAAAATGAGTAACTTGTCCTTGTAACTGGGTCTTTGACTTTAGTGCGGTACTCTAGTGCAGTACTGGAACAAGGCTAACAACCCAGACTTTATTCTATGAAATATTCTAGTATGTAAACCAAGTATTTCCCAGTGTAAGCGCCACTAAAGGTAGCTAATACACTATGGAAATATTTTAAACAGTGGTTCACTACCTGGAAGGTCTAGTTTCAACGAACCACTTGTCCCTGTAGAGATATAATCTGCTGTTAAGTAACACAGACACAGAGACTGAAATAAAGTGAAGGTGATGTGTATCTCCTATTGTCTAACCTGTTTCTCAGTGGAGCTTCTCTATCCAGTCCTCAAGGCAGTAGACATAGCTGTTCTGCTGCAGCTCCTAACACACCTGAGCCAGGTAATCAGAGTTATACAGAAGTGTACAGAGCTTTTCGATTATGTGGCTCAGGTGTGTTGGGTAGTGAAATAGAACAAAACTGTAAACTGACTGGGGCTCTCTGTGGACTGCGTTAGGAACATCTGCTTACGGTGCAAAGGAAATCCAGCGCTGGAACTGTAGAGTTTGCTTTTTTCTTTTGATTGATGACTGTTTTGCAGTTTTTCCTACACCATCATCACAGTGTTGAATTAAGCAGCCCTGCAGATCCCCAGATAAGTCAACGTTAACTGAGTTGGTGCCAATATGGTAGATGTACCTACTTTTAGGCCTGGATGATTTCACTGCGGATTTCGCCGCAGCTGAAATCGTAACTGGTTTTAGATGAGTGTAAATGGCTAGCTCCACCTGTGACATTAACCTAAAATCAGCGCTCTCGTTCTGTTTCACTCCACGATCATTCATCTCCGGTCCCAGAAGATGTTACACACATGAGCGAAAATGGCCCGTTCTAAATGGTGGAAACACAGCCAAAGATATTACAAACGCCCACTCCTACTCTGCCCGCGTACTGATCGCTTTCCCCTTTGACGGGCTATTATTCCAAATCACCTTTCATTTGTAGTCATGAAATATCTGCCTCTGCCTCCCTGGCGCAATATTGCAATTTTCATTTGCCTATTTGTCTTCACTCATCGACAATTTGCACTTTTATTTATGCGCTGGAAATGATTTAAAGGAAGTCTGGAGGCTTTCACCCCTCTCAGAAGTGGGTCGTTTTTCTCTCCCTAAACAGTTAATGGCTTGTTAATGGCTCATCATTTAGTTCTATGATAACTGCTTCTACAAAGTGTCCGAGAGCTCTATTATGTTCATTGTTGAAGTATAATCTAAGCCTCTGTTATAATACTGATTAGATCTACTAGCTAATTTCTGTTGTACTGCATCACTCCTTCTCTTTCTCTTAGGCCTGTGTCAGCACAGAATCCTCTTATCCAGAGAACCATGCGGCATATAACCAGGGTAAAACCAACGGTTAAACCAGGTTCCCGGTTAAGTGGAATCTTTTATTTGACATAGGTTAAGCCTAATGTGCTCCTGCTTTGCTTCTGCATCCACTTTAGTGTTTGGGACCATCCTAAAATTCCTGGAAGAAAGAGTGTTGCTCATGTTATTCTCCTTGTAAGTACATCTGCTGATGCTTTCATTGATAATGTGCCCAGAAGCAGCAGACATACTTATATAGTTACCGCTAATAAGGGGAATAATGGCAGCAGTTCTTCTTCCTGTAATTTTAAGACTCCGCTAGCTCTGAAGTGGAAAAAAAAACCAACACATAATAAAGTATGTCTGAACCCTGCCACTCTAGTCTGTGGATGTCAGAAAATGTAGTGTGTAACGTGAGGGGCTTTTTTGTTCAGGTAGCATTGAGTTTGTTTAGGCATTTTACCTCAACAAGTTCATGTACTGGAAAAAAGTTACAGGTACATTAACAGACAATTCTATCAGACTTTAATAGACGATTCTGTTAAAGTACAGTATATATTTAGATATGTACTGAATATGTACAGTACAGTGCAGTATATAAACAGTAAAGAGCATTTGGGCTGGAGGTTAGCCTTATGACCAGAGGGTTGCTGGTTCGATTCCCTAAACTGGCAGTAATTACTGAAGTGCCCCGAAGCAAGGCACCTAACTCCCAACTGCTCCCCGGCCACTGTGTAGAACTGCCCACCCTAGATTCCTGTAATATGTATGTGTCCTCAAAAAGAAAAATCTTCTATATCCAGTGTTTCATTAAAACCACCATCAGACCAGCACTAGAGCAGCATAAACCAGCCTAGAGCGGCTTAGACCAGTTTGTACCAGGATGGAAACATTCTACTCTTCTAACAAGCAATATGAAATGTTCATCAGTGAGGCTGACTAGCCATCATCAACATACAGGTGCTGGTCATAAAATTAGAATATCATTAAAAAGTTTATTTATTTCAGTAATTCCATTCAAAAAGTGAAACTTGTATATTTTATTCATTCATTACACACAGATTGAGATATTTCAAGTGTTTATTTCTTTTAATTTTGATGATTATAACTGACAACTAATGAAAACCCCAAATTCAGTATCTCAGAAAACTTGAATATTGTGAAAAGGTTTAATATTGAAGACACCTGGTGCCACACTCCAATCAGCGAATTAACTCAAAACACCTGCAAAGGCCTTTAAATGGTCTCTCAGTCTAGTTCTGTAGGCTACACAATCATGGGGGAGACTGCTGACATGACAGTTGTCCGAAAGACGACCATTGACACCTTGCACAAGGAGGGCAAGACACAAAAGGTGAACTAGCTGTTCACAGAGCTCTGTGTCCAAGCACATTAATAGAGAGGTGAAAGGGAAGGAAAGGTGTGGTAGAAAAAAGTGTACAAGCAATAGAGATAACCGCACCCTGGAGAGGAGTGTGGAACCAAACCCATTCAAAAATGTGGGGGAGATTCACAAAGAGTGGACTGCACATGGAGTCAGTGCTTCAAGAACCACCACGCACAGAGGTATGCAAGACATGGGTTTCAGCTGTCGCATTCCTTGTATCAAGCCACTCTTGAACTCGAGTCAGCGTCAGAAGCATCTCGCCTGGGCTAAAGACAAAAAAGACTGGACTGCTGCTGAGTGGCCCAAAGTTCTGTTCTCTGATGGAAGTAAATTTTGCATTTCCTTTGGAAATCAAGGTCCCAGAGTCTGGAGGAAGAGAGGAGAGGCACAGAATGCACGTCGCTTGAGGTCCAGTGTAAAGTTTCCACAGTCAGTAATGGTTTGGGGTGCCATGTCATCTGCTGGTGTTGGTCCACTGTGTTTTTATGAGGTCCAAGGTCAACGCAGCCGTCTACCAGGAAGTTTTAGAGCACTTCATGCTTCCTGCTGCTGACCAACTTTATGGAGATGCAGATTTCATTTTCCAACAGGACTTGGCACCTGCACACAGTGCCAAAGCTACCAGTACCTGGTTTAAGGACTATGGTATCCCTGTTCTTAATTGGTCAGCAAACTCATCTGACCTTAACCCCATAGAAAATCTATGGGGTATTGTGAAGAGGAAGATGCGATACGATACATGATATTCTAATTTTATGATCAGCACCTGTATATAACCTGACCGGCTTTCATACACTTTCATAGTCTTTCACATTAGAAGAATAACCACTATAAAGATGGATATTTTTGAAAGTGTAGGCAAAATAAATGTGGTATTAATGCAGGATATCACATCATCCAATGTGTTTAAAGATTCAGTGATGTTCAGTTGTGGGAATAGTGTGTTGCTATGGTGTGCATCAATTACATTAATGAATCAACATATTTTCAATGCATGTTTAAACTGTCTTTCTCTCTTTCCTTGAAAAATTACAAGGATTTCTCCCTTCTCTTCTTGGATCTATCTGCCTGTTTCCTTCTTTTTATACCTGTCTGTCTACGTCTCTCTCTCTATCTCTCTCTCTCTCTCTCTCTCTCTCTCTCTCTCTCTCTCTCTCTCTGTGTCTCCCTCTCTCTCTCTTTTCCCATCTCATTCCCTTCTGATACATGAAGACTTGACAATAGATGCAATTACCACAGGCTCAGTGGCATTTCACAGCTTTGCAGGCAAATCTGGCTGTTTTCCTGATCCTCCCACTTGAATTTATGATTCTCCCGGGTGACAGTCCAGCCAGCAGACTGTAAAATAGCCAGTGCACTGGTCACTTCTATCTAATATTATGAAATATTTCCCCCTGGGTTTTTCGGGACGACGGAGAAAAATAAATATCGGAGCAAAGCCAATATTTGACTCCCTCCAACAAAGTGCAATGCATCATGCTTTATCCACTATTCTGTCTAACAAAAATCAATTCTAACAAAGATTTCCCCAGACACAAATGTTATTATTTACTGCACCAATGCTCTTCCATGGCTAATGGGTTTCGATATTCAAGAAAGTCATACTTGTCCAGGGTTTTGATTCATTTTGACATTTAATTGTTCATATATGGAGTGCAGTTAATCAACAACACCTTGTCTTTTTGGCTATGTATATTTAGCTAATCAGTTCTGTTTAAATGCTTTTGCTATTTAATTTCATGTCAAAACAGAGCACTGGTACACTGATGTTAATTTGTAGTTTGGATTACTATTAGTTTGTGAGAAGCAACCCATTGGACTGAACTTGAAGGTGTGGAAAAACGGCCCTTGAGATTCCTTTAAAAACCTAAAAACATGTCTTCCAAAATGAGTGTAATGGACGCTGCAATAAAGGGTAATGGCTTAAATATATTTTATTTATAATTATTGAGGCTTCTGTGTACTGAACTGTATATAATATAGGACTACACACAATAATAGGACGGGAAAAGTGGACGTGCTAAATCCACAACCAGAGGAACAAACAAACATGATGAACGATAAACACTCAAAGAACCCCTTGCATGATTAAAGGGATCTTTGCATCATTAAAAAAGGTTCTTCAGATAGATGAAAAATGTGCTATATGTTCTATATGCTATATGGTTCTATATAAAACCAAAAAGTCTTCTTCATTTTGAGACTATTGTCATAAACAAAGACAAGGTCGGCAAAACTTAGTGGAAGTGAGTAAGTGTGCGTGTGTGTGTGTGCACGTGTGTGTGTGTGCGTGTGTGTGTGTGAGTGTGTGTGTGTGTGTGTTTTATGCTGGGGCTAATGGGTGACAGCTGGGTTCAGTATTATGGCGAATAGAGCGATGCTGATCGGATGAGTGGGAACATGTGCGACGTCATCGAGCAAAGCCCTCTGGGAAACTGAGTCCGGGGGAGCGGAGCGTCACAGTTATATAGAACACTTTTCAAACATGCTCTATATAGAACCAGCTACAGCACATGTTTGCAATAATCTGTGTGGAACTCTATACAAAACTATTTTCTTTAGTAAGGGCACAGGTTAGGCATATGTCATATTTATACTGTAAAGTCTTCCTGGAAAGGTAGAGGATGATTTTAGGAGTAGTGGATCAGCAGGTGTCTACAAACATTTAGACATATACACTCTTTTAATAGAACATGGCTCATTCTTTAGTAAAGCCACACGTTCTATATAGAACTAGGAACAATTGCTGAGCAAGTTCTCTGAACGGTGAAATTGTTTTTTAGATTGACGGAGAATGTGTTGTATAGGGTTGTACATAGCACCTTTTTCGAATCTGTATCTGTGCATCAAGATGTCCATGCAACTAGGGGGCAGAAAGCAACTGAAAGCAGTGTTAAAAAAACTGGGCATCTGGATGAGATAATTGTATAAATTGGGTCATGTGGTAACAGGGGTGTAGATGATTTCTCACCATTACAGGGAACTAATTTATTGAGGTACATAGCCTTTGAATGTAATCCATGTCTGCCATTTCCTCACTGTCCCTGACCTAACAAGCTGTCACGTGTCCCATGTGTTGTACAGTGGCGTTTTCTGTACTGTTGAATTCATTTGTGGCAGGTAACATGGCTCATGGCTCTACACCACTGTTTCCTAAATACGTTACGCGAGTACGAGTATAAATAATAACAGAAAGCAAATAGTTTGAATAGTACAAAGACAAGACCTCTAATGCTTCATAAAATATGTGGTTACTTTGAGACATGTTGATCTTAACCACTGTGTTCACCAGTTCTCTTACTAACAGCACTCTGTAAGTTTTCAGATGATTGGTGTAGTTCAGAATGTAAAATGTTTTCCATTCTTCATGTCAAATGTCTGCTGATCAACAGTTCAGAGTCTCTTGTCATAATGCCTCAGATCTTTTGTTTTCAGTCGTTCTGCTTTAATGAAGCTTTACAGATGTCACCAAGTCACCAATGCCATGTGCACCAATACCCACCCCATAATATGACAGATGCTGACTTTAAATATGGAGATTTCCAAAAAGAATTTCAGATTTTGATTGGTCATAACACAGAGCCCTTTTCCACTTTACCTTAAATGGGCTTTGACCCAGAGAAGTCGTCAGTGCTTCTGGATCTGTTTATATCTGGTTTCTTCTTAACATGGTGAAGTTTTAACTTGCATTAGTGGAACATCAACAGACTGTGTACACAGATAATGGTTTTGGCAAGTGTTCCTGAGCCCATGCAGTGATTTCCATGACAGAATCATGACCGTTTGTAATGCAGTGCTGCATGAGGACACAAAGATCACGGCCATCCAGTGTTGGTTTTGGTTCTTTGCATACAGTAATCCTCTGGTTTCTCGGAATCTTTATATAATGCTATGAACCATAGATGATAAAAATATTTTACACTGAGAAATTATTCTCAAATTATCGCCTTTTACAGAGCGGTGAAACTTAAAATCTAAAAACAAAGACTATTTCCAATTTTCTGGGTTGCTTTTTTTCTAGACACAGTCATGTAACTGACCTGTTGCCAATTAACCTAATTAGTTGTGAGATGTTCCACTAGCTGTTTATTGCGTTACTTAGCTTACTAGTTCTTTTGGTTCCGCTGTCCCAGCTTTTTAAAACATGTTACAGGCATCAAATTTGAAATGGGCATATAGTTTACAAAAACAATAAAAATTCTCAGTTCCAACCTTTAATTTGTTGTGTTTGTGCTATGTGTAATGGAATATAGGGTTTAAATGATTTGCACATCGCTGTATTCGGTTTTATTTACATTTCGCACAGTGTATAGAACCACTTTCTTGGTACCCCGTATAGGACCACTGGATAAGAACTACTGAAGATCCAAAGTGTGGCATAGGAACGACTGAAAGAAAAGTACATTGAAGGTAAAGATCGAGGTGTAATGCACAATGTTTCCAGAGAATCAGCACAAAAGTACTTCATCAGATATGCAAGACGTTTTCCTTTAATCACAGATCAGTCTTCTATTCCCTGCCATATGCAACCTCTAAAGTGTCATCTGGGTTCACTGGGTCTTTTTTTTTGTACATGTAGCTATATGACATTATTCACAAGGCTTTGCATATAAGAGTGCACCTCCTGCTCCAGTTTGGCTGTTTCCACATATAGACATGTGTTCGTGCCTAACCAATGCATTTAAATCCTGGACCACAGCTTTGAGATCAGGGCTGACTGTGAACATATTGTTCTCTACAGACAGACGACAATAAACAGAAGAATGGATTTGCCATGTTGCAGTGTTTAGTTATAGATAACAATACTCAATAATAGCATATTGTGCATCGCACGTGCAATACATGGCAAGTAACCTAACACTGCAGGTGTATTACAATATTACAGCGTTCATGGTTTGGTCTGTGCTGCTGGGCATGCATGCTCTGTCAAAGCATTCTTGAACTTCAACCACAAACCATGAAGACGCAATTTGTTTTCGCCCTGTGTTCACTTCAGGAAGTCCTAAAGACATACAGTGTTTGTGTGTAATCTGGAGAGATATAGTAATAACCTCACAGCTTTTTTATTGCACAGAGATTTATTCCTTGTGGTTATTACCTTTCTAAGGTGCATAAACCTGCTGTGGATGTAGTAAGTTTGGAGCCAGAGGAAGTGACTCAGGGGAAGATGACAGGTAATTGGCAATTACACTGTCTGGATTTCAGCCTCAAACCCAGGAAATACGGCAGAATGCAGAAGATCAGCATGACCTGAATCTGTGATATGGTATAGACAGCAACAGGGCGTGCGATGTGTTTGTTTTTGCACGTTTTGGGGGAAAAATAACCTGAGAAGGAAAACCAGGGCTAAACTATAAAACCAATTAAATGACATTTACGGCATTTAGCTGACGCTCTTATCCAGAGCGACTTACAAGGGTATTCATATTACAGGTGGGCCAATGTAGTGTTAGGAGTCTTGCCCAAGGACTCGTATTGGTGTAGCTCAGTATAGTCACCCAGACCGGAATTCAAACCCCAGTCTCCCACATGTGTTGGCTTCCTGATAAGGGAGTGGTGTTATCTGCTGTGCTACACCAACCAACCAAATGACCCTGCATGTGTGCAGTGCTTGGATAGGTTCAGTTAAAATGGTGTGCATGTAACAGAAGAAAATGCATTGGTATAAATGCCGAAGTTAAGTATATTCTAGGAAGACATATTCATTGGCTGCTAGGAGAGATTCACTTAGTATTATGGCATAAGGAAAGATAAAAAGTCCTGGGAAGCAGCACTTTAAGCAAATGCTGTTTTACTGCATGTACACATGTATTATATGTATCTGAACCACAGCAAGTTACTCACAGATTAAATGTATTTCGCACTGCTCCGACGCTACTGCACCCTCCAAAGAGCCTCCATGCCCCGACGGCCATTTTGTTCGGCGTCTGTGCTAACGCCACTGCCGCCATTGCATTATACATACGTGTCTCAAACAATACAGTTGCTACATATTATTATGAAGCCTAGTATTACTACTTATAGGTTATACTTTTATCCAGTGGAGTACAGCGAACACATCTCTAACAGAAGTCTTGCTTTGCATTGACCTGATTGATATTTGTATGGCATCTGATATGAATTTGACATTTTTACATTTTTAAATATGAAACTTTTGAAGTTTAATTACATTTGGCACTTTTTGTGTTGAGGCATTACATACATGTGAAAATGATTAAATCAAATAAATGCAATACATGGCATTTTTGTGTAGATAATTTTTTATAACACACACACACCACACACACACACGCACACACATATTGGTACACAGTATTACTACATATAGGTTCTTACATATATAATACATATGACACATGTAGGTTGTTACATATAGAGTATATATAAATATATATATATATATATATATATATATATATATATATATATATATATATATATATATATATATATATATATATACATATATATATATATATATGGAGGATATACAGGGGTTGGACAATGAAACTGAAACACCTGGTTTTAGACCACAGTCATTTATTAGTATGGTGTAGGGCCTCCTTTTGCGGCCAATACAGCGTCAGTTCGTCTTGTATGACATATACAAGTCCTGCACAGTGGTCAGAGGGATTTTAGGCCATTCTTCTCGCGGGATAGTGGCCAGGTCACTACGTGATGCTGGTGGAGGTTCGTCCTTCTTGGTGGTATGCTGACATTACCCTGGATACCGTGGCTCTTGATACATCACAAAGACTTGCTGTCTTGGTCACAGATGCGCCAGCAAGACGTGCGCCAACAATTTGTCCTCTTTTGAACTCTGGTATGTCACCCATAATGTTGTGTGCATTGCAGTATTTTGAGCAGAACTGTGCTCTTACCTGCTAACTGAACCTTCACACTCTGCTCTTACTGGTGCAATGTGCAATTAATGAAGATTGGCCACCAGGCTGGTCCAATTTAGCCATGAGACCTCCCACACTAAAATAACAGGTGTTTCAGTTTCATTGTCCAACCCCTGTATATATATATGTATATGGAGGACATATATATATATATATATATATATATATATATATATATATATATATATATATATATATATATATATATATATATATATATATATATATACTGTATTATATAGAGAAAGTCAAGATATTTTGAGTAATGCACTACTTTCATGAAATACCATGTCAGTGTCACTGCTGGAATTAGTCAGCAATGGTCCTGTGGTTAGAAACTGACCAACGATGAAAAGCAGAGAGGGGCTGATAAATTGTATAGTGACCTAAAAGGAAGGGATCTCATAAAGTGGCTGGTGAGTGGACCCCCATGTCTTGGCATTTTACAAAAACAAATCTGTGTGTGTTCATGTGTGTGACAGCGAGTTCTGATGGATGGCAAGTAAACAGACAGACAGAAAAACAGCTTATCGATGGCGTGATTGGTGTATTGATTGCTCGCTTGATTGATTGTTTACCCGATGTGTTGAGTCAGAGAAGGTTTGCTTATAATTTCTATGCCGACTGATTGCTCACCAGGGAAAGCAGCAGCCTAGTACACTGCGGCCTGCAGGACCCAGCAAATCCCAGGCTGTTATTCCCCCTTTACATTTTTAAGGTCAGATAAGCCGCTCTCCTTGCGCCCGGGGTGGGAAAACAAAAACACAAATGTCAGTCGGACTTTTGAGCTGTCAGTGATGTGCATCTTATTACAGCTCCCTGAGCTGCTGTTTTTGGTGCCTTTTTTAAAGTGTCTTATTCTCTTTTCTCAGAGAGCCACTTCACGGAGCGAAAGACTGCCTTTTGACAAAGGGTCTTTCGCTGTGGTTGATGATTCCGACTCTGCTGCCTCTCGGCGTGTGACAGCTTCACAAATGAATGGAAGTGTGCAGAGTGGCTCGACTTCGCTAGCTCCCCTCTGCCACACAAAACTCTACTGAAGAGTTCCTCTCTGCTACAACTGCTGGATCTAGCATGGCGCGTGTATCTGTCTGTGCCGGAGGCGGTACAGTATGGGGGAATAGTGGAATGGAGTATCTGGAGACTCTAGGTGGAGGGGCCCTTTAAAAACTTTGTTTCTACAATTTTATGTACAGTGGAGTGCAGAAAACACAGCACTCAATAAAGTAATGCATTGAATTTATTTAACTGACAGGTTAACGTCATTTCACAAAATTTATTCACAAAAATAAATTACTATTTTGCGGAGCATGTCATTATTTTTGAAATACTACATTATACAAAATAGGCCATCATAAACCCAAAATAACCAATACAGAGAAGTGAAGCATGTTCCATATAAGTTAAATAAATTAAATCATGTTTATGACCATGTTATGTTTATACAGGTAAAATTCTTGATATATGAATCAGATCTCAACATTCATTCCTGAATGATAAAATACACATCTGTAATTGGCTGATAGAAAGCTTTCCCGGTCCCTGGCTGTTGGGGTTATACTAAAAGCAGGCAGGTTAGGCTGTTTTATATACATTGCCACTATGCTAATGTGCCATGTGGGTTCAGAGGAAATGTTAAAAGATGAATTGGGTTCAGTTTTAATTTGTGAATGGAGTAAAAGAGACCAGATACATACAAATCTTCATTTCCAGGTCCTGGTGTCTGGGATAGATTTGTAAATCCTTGTATATAGCTAATAACTTGTGTGAAGTTGAGAACATACTATTTAGGAATATTTTATATAGTCATATCTCTGAATGCCAGTGTTGTGCATGAACATGAACACACAAGGTCTCCTTCATGGGCCTATCTGGAAATAAACAATCCCAGACAAAAGGCAGATACCATTAAAGGTTCAATAGAATGGAAAACTGCACTTACATGCATGTACGTTCTGTGAACCTCAAACACTGTTATTGCTCATACAAATATAAATGCCTAATTTTTAAAGGGTTCCTCACTGATGAATATTTACACCCCCAAAATGTTTTACCCCCAGCTCATGTTTTATGCCAGCAAAACAATGATGTTTATCTTGAAACAAAGCTGAAGTTGCTTCTTATTCATCAGTTTCTTGATCTAATGTTCAATTCCACCTTAAATTTTACAGCTTTTACAGAAACCAGAATGTTAGTAGAGCACTATTTATGGTGGAATGAAACAAGGATCAAGAAGCTATCGTCAGCTCCCTCATCTTTAACAGGATCCAGGACGACATTTATTCCATTAAGTTAATTTGCTCTGTACATTTCACTGGGGACAGTTTGTCAAACCTTGGACAATATCAATCAGCTTCACTCAGTGTTTGACAGTGAAGAGGCCTAAGAGAGGAGCAGTTCCACCTTTACTAGCATCACAGCCCGAACAGCGGCCTGTAAGTTGCAGCCATGCTGGGTGATTATCACTGTTGCTGGTAAAAGCAGATCATTCTAAACTGAAAGTTTCATAGTGAATAACACGTTTAATATACTTTGTGTTGTGTTGAAGATACAAAGCAAGTAGTTAGCATAGGTAACATTAGCAACCAACAAGATCCAAGTCACTAAGTAACTAGCAGTCTGTTTCATCGTGCTTCTTCTGTGATCATTGTGGTGCTGCACGGTAAACCAGGCAATCAGAGCAGAGCTCATCAAAATATTCATGAGCTCACTAAAAAGGAAATGCAGCTCACATCATTCTAACCAAATCATAGGGTGTAAAACCGCATCTGGCCATTTTTCACTCCAACCAATCTCACATACCTTCTGTAAAGAACATCAAAGACAATTCTGAATAAATGCATTTTATAAAAAATATTACCTGTAAAAATGACTGGCAGCAGTGTTTCCAGCTGTTTACCATCATTTTAATATATATTCACTGCTGTATGGATTACTGTGTCTTATCATTTTATTTAAAAAACATTTACTGTGAAAATGTAAAAAATGACTGTTAAATATCACTGTGTACTGTGAATTTAATGCAAACAGTATGATGCTGATAGCAGGGTTTCTTATTTATTATTGCATTTTTTTCTGTCTTTAATGTTGAATTACAGATAGCAATAAAATATAAAACATGACCTCTGCCCAAAGTATAAAATCAAAAAAATTACTGAACTGACATACAAATCAGATCAGAAAAATAAGCTAAGTTGAATGAAAGCTGAACATATTAAAAGAACACAATGTCTTAAAGGTATGTATTCAAGTGTACATACCTAAATTCGTAAACAAACAAACAAAAATCAAACCAACTCAGAAAACAGTGTATGTGAAAATTTAGTGTATGTGAAAATGAAGCTCCACAGAAATTCCATCAGATTCATTAGGAGCTTGGAAACATGAGGACTGATTGTGAGATTTCTTGTTGACGATTCTTCTCTGAGACCACCTTGCCTTGACTAATCTCTGAACCCCTCTGTGGGTTTATCCTGATGAAGCACCTGGAGACACAACAGTATACAATAGCAGATAGTGAACTGTGAATGGTGACAAGGGCTTTCAGAGTAAGGGGGAATGTGAGAGTGGTGCTGAAAACTGGTTTAAAAAATATAGTATTATACTGATATTTCAAATCATAATTATTCAGCTTACAAAAGATTCTCACAGATTGTTCACCTTGTTACAAAACGAGGATTAGCATTAGCCTGCAAACTAGTCAGCTGGTCAATTTACACTATAAATTACACATACCTCTTTGTATCCACACTCATCATCCTTTTTATCAGCTCCACTTACCATATAGGAGCACTTGGTAGTTCTACAGCTACAGACTGAAGTCCATCTGTTTTAATTTATACTTTGGTCAGGATCCCCACAGAACCACCCATCAGGACCAGGTGGTGGATCATTCTCAGCATGGTGGTGGTGTGGGTGGATCAGACACAGCAGTGCTGCTGGAGTGTTTAAACACTGTGTACTCTCACTGTCCACTCTATTAAACACTCCTATCTGGCTGGTTTGCCTTGTAGATGTAAAGTCAGAGATGATGGTTCATCAAGTTGCAGCAGAGTTTGTATTGGTCATCCCCTAGTTCTTCTTCCGTTGTCACAAGATAACGTCCTCAAGACACTTGTGACTGGTTGGTGGACTATTTTCGATCCAGCAGTGAGACTGACGTGTTTAGATAGGTGTTAATGAAGTTGCCAGTGGGTGTAAACTCCTAGGTATTAGCAAACCAGTCAGCTTTTACATTCAAATCTATCTAAAAATAATTAAATCTTATAACACGGTTTTTCATAGCTAGACATCAAATCTGAGAATCAACCCACATTTGTGTTACCTCACATTTACCTCAGAGCTCTTATTACTGTTTGGAGCTAGCTGCTGCTAACACTGCTCAATTCACTTGAGATTCACTCTAAAACTGAACATCTAAAGCGAGTTCATCTTTTATTAAACTATAGACCTGTATATTTAAACTTTCTGAGGCTCATTCTGATGAAAACATACCCCACTACAATCACTACACTCATGTATAGTGAAGCA
Source organism: Prochilodus magdalenae (assembly GCA_024036415.1). NCBI lineage: Eukaryota > Metazoa > Chordata > Actinopteri > Characiformes > Prochilodontidae > Prochilodus > Prochilodus magdalenae. Next base: position 505,585 of record JAMWET010002293.1, on the reverse strand, counting down.
GGCTGAGAGCTGGTGAGGTGAAAATAGCTTCCCCTGTATACTAGAACATCTGACTGGATTTCTCCATTTTGGTATCTTTAGTGCTCTACAGATTTACAGTTTGGTCGCATACTACATACTACTTTTAGACAGATTTAGTACACAGGTAGTATATGTGTAGGTATAGTATGACTTTTCAAAAATAGTCAGTATCTACTGCTGTAATTTGGATGTATTTTTACAGTCATTTGTTTACTGCGTATGACACCTATACGTATCTCTTTCTTTCGATGCCTAAATATCCACAGGAACTCCAAAACTGCCTGAGATAAAGCATAATGCACACTTTAAAAAGCTGCTCTTTGCTTAAACAGGTTAAAGGGCTCTTTACATCATGAAAGTTTCTGTTACTGATATCATCTTCAGAACTCCTTCGACCAGTGAGCTCCAGCACAGGTAGAGCTGAAACATCTGAAACGTGTTTTATGGACGTGTATCTTTAAACTGTACAAACCAACACAAAAACAAACCGACTTGACAGAAACAGGCCATGACTCGACACGTACATGTGATGGGATGAAGATTCCAAATTAAGCGAACAAGGGTTTGAGATAGTAAGCACGAAGCCCCACAGGGCTCCAGCCACACCTGGACTTAAACCGCAGCTCGACTCGCCTACCCCGCCGGGGGAGGCTCTCTGGAGAAAAGCCGCGTTCTTTTTGTTTCCCACCCATATTCCGGACCAAACCCCGCCTCCTGCGATAGACGGCTGACAGAGCCGTGCTTCCAGCGCTCCGATTGGCTACTATTCTACTCCGTGGGCTGCTCGCAGGATGTTACTAGCCAATCGTCACGCAGGTGGTCGAGGTTTAGCCTGAAAACGGGTGGACAGAAAATAACGGTTCCTCACACTGAGCAACGTCTCGTGCAAGAAGCGAGAGGCGGGTTTGTGCGTGTGTCTGTTTGTGACCGGCGCGAGAGCTTTCAGCAGGGGTAACCGAGCCTATTTTAACGGTCACTAAATGCGCTAACGATCATTAGTTATAAGGCAACTGCAAGGAGGGCGTAAAAGTGTTTTTGGTCTCTTTTCTAAGGGACATCTGACCGTTTTTTCTCCGAGCGGACCGAGGAACTTTGATATTTTGTCTGAGAAGAGTCTGTTAGTGTCACACCTTCGTCTCTCCGGCGTGTGAGGGGGACTCGCCTTCCCCCGTTCACCAGATAAAGAAACTACATTTCGGACCTTTTTCCCTTTTTCTCGTTGGTTTGTCGGGGAAGAAGTCCCCCTAAGTACGTATGCCAGATGAACGTAGAGGTGCTTGAGCCCCAGCCGCGTCCTCAGTAGCTTCAGCAGATCTTTAGCTCCCCGCCTGTGTTGATCGCGTTCCTGAAGTAGTTTCTATCTCCCGTAGAAAACTGTCCCTCTTTGTGTTAATGGAGAAATTAAAGAAAGACTGATCCCCCCTCTCTTCTCCCCCACCCATGACGCAAACTCTCGGATTTTCAGGATTTCCAGAGAATGGTAAATGATCGATGGAAAATCATGAACAGTGTTTCAGAGCTCGAAGATGGACAGCAGCACAAATCGCAGGTAGGCAATGAGAACATGTAAAGCTCAGTTAATTCTGCTGAAATGTATTAAACCCACTGTGTCACATAATCGGGTCCAGTATATTATTATTAGTTCAGAGTATTCCGAAACACGCCCACCATTAATGACTAAGCATAGTCACCTAAACGGTGACAGATAAAGTGAGACTGGGTTTCAAAATCCAACAACGCCAGTCGCATCACCTGTGCTTATGCATTGAGTTTAGAATAACAGAAGCAAATAGTTTATCCTTGTTTAGTGTTAAAGGCAATAAAATGTTGACTTATTGCAGCATCTAATTTCCAGCCACGGAAAGAGGAGATGCTGTCGTGGGAATGAGCTGCATCTGTGTGATTTACAGCAACAGTGGACCGTGAAAAGTTATTCGCTGGCTAATGGTTTTATAATAGCCTGATAATGCCCTTTGATTAATGGTAGCCATGATAATGTCATTTGATAATGTCCTTTATGCAGTGAAGCTCATGATAGAACCCCTTGGTTTATGATAGCCTTATGATGATGTCCTTTGCTTTCTCAGCCCTGATGATGCAAAGGGACTTTTAGATTATTAGGAGGACTGCTCCTCACTTCATTCACCATATGGGTTTGTTTTCCAGTCTCTGATCAGTACTAGTCACTATCAAGTAGGGGTGGAGGAGCAAACACGATGCAGCACAGTATCGCAATATTTTGCATGGCAGTACTGTATCAATATACACACCAAGTATACATTTTTATTGGGACCGTGTGAGTCAGTATGTCTGCTTGAACAGATAAAACAGATGCTGACCTCCCTTTCAGGACAAAATTTGCATTGAGAAAACCATTAAACTTTTAAACGTAAGCTAATTGGTAAAGATGGTTAGTATGGTAAGATCATCCCTTTAATTTTGTGGGTTAAACTTGCAGACAGTCTTTTACAGAAAGAAGATCCAGTATTGTTTCACACAGCAATGATGGTTTCAAACAGCTGAAAAACACTGCCAAGAGAGTTTGTGTTTAATGAGAGACAACGTATTCTATATGTGGTTTGAAACTGAATGTGGTCTGGCTTGGCCAGTCTTTTTGTCTGGGAGTGTATCACGGTGATGCCATATTGTGGGGCTGATGGTGATTGCCAACCTAATGGACAATATGATGATATTTTCTCATTTTGAATGTCACAGTTTGTCATGGATAGTCATAGAACACTGACCAACTGAGCCGAACACAGCTTTATGCACTGTGATTTGCGATTATGCTTTAATGCTTTTGGATGTAGTGCAGTGTAGTATGCAACATTTCTAATATAAGTCATGTTAATCATAATTTAGAAGTGTTACCCTTGGTGAGTCCATCTTACCAGACCTCAGAAATTGATATATCGCTGCCTGCAGTACAGCAGTAACACATTCTTTGTTGTCATGGGTAAGTAATACTATACTCTCTGCCCACTGCCCACCAGAGAATACACCTGTTTCTGTTACATACCGCACACTTAAGCACAGATGAAGACATGAGGGATTATGCTGAGCTCCTCAGTCTGTGTGTGAGTGGTTGCATGTCTCCCTGATCATTTCATCCATGAGCGTTGGAAGTTCATGCTGCGTAGGGGCAATACAGAAAAAAAGGCAAGTCTGTGCGCAGTCACCGCGCTGGTCAGCTGAGCCAAAGGGGCATCGTAGCTCTGTATGTTTTTGCCGTGTTGCTTGGTTTTCCTCACGATAGAGTTCTAGGTCTGGCTGCTGTCTTCTTTTTCACAGCCTCTGTAATCTGGATTTAGAGAGATATACATACCTCTGGAGTTAGGGATCGGATAAAGACGGTAACATCTGTTCATTAGTACCACAAGCCTTATGCGATTTCTCTGTGCCCTCGTCTTATTCAGACGCAGCATATTCGCAGCACATGAGATCATGAACCCTTGCAGTAAGATGTGATTTCTAGCAACGCTGGGTGTCATGTCTGCATTGTGACTCTCTCTTTTGTTTTTGTGTGTCAGTGCTTTTTTTTTGTTTAATTGCTGCCATTTATTCACCTGCCTCGCCTCTCCCAAGCGCTTTTGTCACGCGGCACGCACAGAGCTACTCATTCTCGCCAGCTCATCCCACATCCTGCTCCTGTTGTACACAGCATAAGTTATTTCAGGGGTTGCTAATTAATCAGCGTGAATTCATCTGCCACTCTGGCAGCCTGGTGTTTATTAATAAAATATTCTCCCACCGGAGACAAAGCGGCCCTTGCAGGGCGTATAAAACTCACCTGCCTGAGCCGAGTGGAACAGAGTGCTCAACGTTTGATGGACACGTTTTGTAATCCCTTCTGTTGCTCTTAGTGCCATGATTTTCCAGTCGAGTGTGATGGGACGAAGCAGCTGGCTGCTGTCCAGTTAGCAGTGTACCTGTAAAGAACGGGTAAAAATAGGGCTTGGTGGTGGTCCAGAGAGACCCAGGCTAGCAGGCAGCTACAGGGAGCCTCTTACATGTTGTGGCCTCATAGCAGTGTGTAGCAGGGTTATAGTTTAAGTACAAAGTGATCTGTGTTTCATGCCCTGGGAGATCCATGCTTCATATTGGCAGCATTGTGCAAACAATTTGTGTAACAAATGGGAACGAAGACAAAAGGAATTCTTTGCACTAGGGCTTGTTGCCAGGGCAGTGGAGCCCCAAGTAGTACTGTAAGCTGCCGCCGTGAAATTAGAAATCATCCAGAAATTAGACCTGCATCATCAGTTTGATTCACATGCAAGCAAGCTTTCCATTAAAAACTGGTAATTGGTTTATTTGTCAGTTTGCCAACTAGAGACATGTTGCTTGGAAAATCCTGTGGTTTGTGGTTTCTCAAAAGCAGGGAGACGCATTTGCCATAGTCAGAAAGACATGAGCCGTAGCAATTATAACTTCCAGACAGCCTCAGAAAGAGGAAACACTCCTGTTCCCGGATGATAGCAGCCTCAGAGTGCTAAAGAGGATTTTATCAATTCATTTCTTTTCTAAAACGAGCCATTTTACTTAAATCATGGCTGTGATTAGCATTTGGAGATTGAACTAGCGGTTTTGGATCATTCTCAAGGCTGAATAGCTTTTGCCCTGATGAAGTGGGTCTTTAAGCCCATGGAAGAAATTCAGTCCTGGAGCTCAGTGTATGCGTTTGAAGGCGTTTGGGATGTTGTAGACCACTGCTGTCTTTTTTTTCTGTCCATCAAAGCTATCTCTCTTCCTGCAAACAACCTTTTCAGGTCAGCTTAATCTCAAGATTGGCAAACAAAAGATGTTTACCAAGTGCATTTTCTATGTTTTTCTGACACAGTAGACACAGAAACATGCACTTCAAACATTTTGGTCTTGATTTGTTTCTAGGGAATGTTTGTGTAGCATGCCAGTGCCAATTACGACTTTACACCATGTAACCCCCACTGTGCAGTAATGGTTATCTTGCATCTGCATGGCTGAACATTATGCGCAATGGGTGCTAATTCCTAGCTTTATGAAATGTGTACAAAGTACAGCAGTGCTACTATATGCGACCAGCATTACTAAGGTTGTTATCACATGCCTTCATGTCATGCAGTTCCTCTAATGGCAATGGTGTGAGTGGTTTGTGACCAATTCCTCACCAGCTATGGGCTGTGATTTATTTGTCTCAAGCTGTGAAATGTACTTGTGCTAAAAGCTTGGTTTCCTGAGTTCTTGGAGGTGGCATCGTTGGCCTTTTTAGTAACAGCAAAGCTAAAAGTAGATGCTGCGTTATGCTAATTTCATACAATAGCCGTTTGCTGATGTGGTGACAAGTGTAGTCTAGGAGCTAATATGTATCACAGTCAGCAGGATGTGCAGTGGCAGGTTGTTTAAATCTGTAATTCAGATAAATACATCACTGACAGCATGACTGAGGTTTGCAAATTAAATCAACACATATCTACCGACATGTTTCTCGCCTCAGCTCCCATCAGTGCCCACGGCATTCTCCGGCCGCTTTCACTGTGGCTAACAGTGATGTCTCTCAGCCCTCAAAAATGCCTGCCTGATTTCAGAGCCTCAGCTTAGCCCAGGCCAAGGCCTATATGTATAATTAAATCTTCTGGCCTTGGTTTCTGAACATTGATTGTGGATGAGTGTGAAATCTAAGTGAGTCTCCAGCTGATGGATGACTTTTGCTCCTCTGTGGCTGTCTGTGTTAAATATCCATCATAGCGTTGCAGGGGAGCATGAGGAGATACAAAATCTGATGCATGTGCTCCCCCAACAGAGCAAATCAAAGGAGTGTGATTGCAGGACTTCGACAGCTCTCTTACACGGTGGTTGTTTATCAAAATGCCATCGGTCTCTCTCTCTCCCTGTGTTTGTCTCTCAAGTACCGTTCGCAAGAAGCACACTGTTTCATGGAGGGAACGTGCTTTAGTTCATTAACCTCTGACACCAGTTTTCATGCGTCTCTGTTACTGTGTTTCTGTCACGTCCCCTTTTCATGAGCAGGATTAGTGATAAATAAGTTTTAATTACGCTTCCCTGGCTGTTGCATAACATTAAGACCCTAAAAAGAAAACCAGCTAATTTGTTGGAGGTTGACTTCTTGACATTTGTGAAAGATACTCCTTTAATTGCCCACAGAATCCAGCCATGCTTTTTTTTTTTTGCAGAACTTTTCTTAAAGATTTTTAAATGAAATGAAATAAAATGTAGCATGTCCTTATCTTTGTTCAACCTGAAAAGGGTATATACAGAAAAAGGGGCAATACAATCCATAACCTGAAATTCAGTGCGTTATTAACATTCAGAGATCTTTCAGTTAATTTACTTTGTAAACTCAATTTGTGGTCTGAATTTATTGCACAAATGCTATTTCAGAATCTCTTGCTAACGAAAAACCAAAAGCCAGAAATCAGATCCTGAAACAGCGCTCCTATTTTAGGCATCTTTTATGAATCCCAACCCAGAACTTTTCTCGAAGAGCACTCAGTGAGAGTAGACATCTTTTAGGATCAATCAATGCGAGCAGCAGCATGTGACGGTGTCGGATTCGATTTCTGTCTCAAAGCACCACTTAATTCGTAAGCACTGACGAAGAACCCAGGGTGGCTCCTTCCAAACCAAATGCCAAAAGGAGGGCTATCAAGGCATAGAGAGGAGGTCGGTTTGACCAGACATGCCCAAAACAGCATTTTCATTAGAGAGTGCCGTGCATGTGTGCATGCTGTATTTCACAGGGGAGCAGACCGGTGGAACCTTGCTGGAAGACGCTCCTCTTGAAGTCATAAAGAGCAGATATTAATGGTTAGCTTGCCCTATATAATGTCGCTCAGCCTGTTAGCTCTGAAGGATTGCTCATTAAGGCATCTCCGCTGCTGCTGCTTACATACACGGCTGTTTCCTTACAAACTGCTAGCATAGATTTCCTGCAGAGTCGTTAAGATGCTTCGGAGCTCGTGCCCGAACGGAGGAGTCAATCTTAAGCAAACTAGCCATGAACCAATTTCCTCTCCATTTACAGAAACCATATACCCAAGCTTCACCGAGACTGCGGAGAAATGTGCCGAAGGGCACGTGCTGGTTGTGCTCACACCCCTGTGGAGCAAGAGCAGTGGGTTTTGGAAAATGTAGAATACAGGAAAATCAAAACAGCTTGACTGGAATTGTGTGTTTTTCACATCGCGTGATCCTTTGGGCAAAAAAGATCAACTGAATTGAAAGCTTTATTGATCCAAAATAATTCTGCAGTACTGGAAGCTTGTTTTTCCCCCATATATCATCAGTTTTGTGTGATGCTGCGCATGCACACGTTTCCAGTAAAAGTTTTTATCAGTGTTTTTCTTGTTGTTGTTTTTGAGCTGCATCAGACTATCCCATCCCATGTTGTTAAAGGCCCTGAACATGTTTTAATCCAACAAGTCAGCATGTCAGAAGATAATCATCATTGCAGGTTCATAGTTCATATGGTTTATTAGATTACGGCTTCTGTTGCATGGTATTCATTTCTTTTTTAGAAAACAGTTGATTGAAACAAATATGAAAATAAAATAGTTAGAAACACCTGTTTGTATCCCTTTGCAATTATATTACATGCCTATAAACTGCAGTTACAATAAATACAAAAGTTTGTGTTTATGACCGTTTACCAGGTACTTACTGTGCTGCCTGACGAGGCATGGCTTTTACAATGACTTGCCCATTTGCGCAATTACAGTTTGATACCACTGTCAGGCTCAAGAGACGAAAGCAGTGAAAAGTTAAAGGGTAATAATATCCCGAGCATTGTTCCTATAGTCATTAAACCAGGACCAGTGGCTTAATGGAATCTATTATTAAACTCATCCATATAAGACTCCAAGGCACACTTGTAAACAAGTGTGGGAGAAAATAACAGCACTTAAAGGGCACATCGGAGGTGTAGTCCAAGCTGAGATGGAGGAAAGGTAACTCCTCTCTCCTCATCCTTCTCTCTCACTAAACTCTACATATTCAGGGCTTTTTTTCCGGTTCTGATGTGCAGTTCTCTTTCTGTTTGTTACATTCAATGTGACCGCTCTATTCCCGGTTTGTGTTTCCATAATAAGCTGAAAGTCTTGCGTGTCGCAGGGGATTCCTGGCAGCTTTTAAAGGCCTGTAAGCTTAGGCACAGTAACACCGGGGGTCATCTCCCTGGCGATGTTACCCGGAGGAGGTGCAAATGGCTGTGACCTCTGCAGGCAGCTGGTCACTGACTTCCAAGAATTTAAAGTAAAAGCACGCAGGAGATGAAAGTGGAGCTCGAGTTGAAATGCTAAAAGAGAAGGGGAATTACAGCGTTCAGACAGAAAAAACAAAAAGTGTTTTATATTTCAAAGCAGCTTTGGCATCTGTCATCTGGGACCATGCACACGGAAATAGAATTCGTTTTGGACAAACTAATTAGTCTGCATCTGAGTCGTTTCATCAGCTCAGCGCTTCCTAGTATAAATAACAGAGAATTTATAGAATTCATAATTTAAGGTTCATGTGGCTTTAACAAGTACTTATCAAGGTACTGGTTTCAACATCTTGAGTGCAGACAGCATATTTACTAACACAGCTAGTTAACTGGCTGTTTTTAATTAGGTATTTTTATAGTGCTGCAGTAGGTAGTGTTGGCAGTTTACTGCAAGAAGGGCCTGGGTTTGACTCTGTGCCTAGGCAACAAAGGGTCCTTTTTGTGCCAAGTTTGTATGTTCTACCTGTTTCTGCATAGGTTTCCTCCCACAATCAAAACACATGCAGTTAGGTGAATTGGACATACCAAATTGCCTCTAGGTGTGAATGTGTGTGTGTCTGCCCTGTGAAGGACTGGCGACCTGTCCAAGGTGTTTCCTGCCTTTTGCCCAGTAAGCACAGGGATAGGCCCCAACACCCCGAACCAGCAGGATACACCGTTTCTATGATAAATGAATGAGAAGGTTGATTCTTCTCACTGAACTGTTATTCTGGCATATTGTCAGGTATTTTGCATGCTAATAAATATCTAGTATTATAATGGTTACAGCATAACCTGTAGAACATAAGTTGAAAAAGTAGATGATGTCTTTGTTATTTATTGCGATCAACATCATATTTCTATTTTGAAACATATTTCTATTTTGTTTAACAAAATTTTAAAAACAAATATCTATAATTTGTGATATATCATATGTGATAGACATATCTATCACATTATGTCGGGGTGTAACAATACCCACAGCTCATGATTCAGTTTGATTCACAAACCTGTAACACTGGTACACACAGCATTTTATAGCCTGCCAATATTTTGTGGGTTAGTTTTATTTATCAAAAATCAAATTTTAATAACATTACAGTACATCTGTTTTATACTGGACGTCCCAAAGATGTCTTGAGACAGACGTGCTGGTATTGTGTCAGACAAGGAGAGGAGGCTGACTGGGATTAGATTAAAACAAATGTTTTACATATCTTTGTTAGTTCATGTGTGATCATAGTTCAGTTCATAGTTCATAGATGAGGGGGTTTACAGTGAATAGGTCCATCGTGCTTAGGTTGAAGTTAGGTCCATTGTGAGTAAAATAACTCTAATAGGTGGATGTTCATCTTCTTAACTGACTACTTGGCAATATAGTTAAGTGTTTTAAGCTACATTTGTAAAGATTTGTTGCTGTTTATATTTATTAAGAATTAGCTAAGCTGGTTAGCTAGCCGGTTTGTCTGAGCTAACACACTCAGCTAATACTGCTTCATGTCCTCGGAATTATAGCCAAGAATCAAAAATATAGGCAAACAAATTCTTATTTGTTCAAAGTTTTACCTACCTGAAGACCCATAGCGGTTAGTGTGTGACATGATGCTATAAGGCTTTATGCAGTTCTCTTGAGAGGACACATCGCTAAAGCAGGCACAGAGGACCAATGATAGAGATGCCATTCTCCATATTAAATGTGAATGCAACACCACAAAGAGCTATTATTGTAAGGCAAAATCAATACGTAGTGTCGATTTTACAAAAGACTAGCCCAAATACCAAATAAGGAAACTCCAAACATAGCAGATAAACTATTCAGGCCAATCAAAAATCACAAAAACTGTTGACCATAACCATGTTGTTTCACTCCAGGACTATCAACATTAGTGTTGGAAGGCAGGAGGGGCATTTGTGTAAGTTGTTGTTTGGTGCTAATTATTTGGTGTTCAAACAATACATCAAATGGCATAACTAACAGAATGTCAGTTCTTCGCAATGCATTGTCACAGCTTTGAATTGTGATATCCTGCAGCAAATGGAATAAATGATTCAGAAGTGGATTATTTTCTCCTGAGTGTTTTATTGGGGTAAGTGTTAAACGCTGCAAATGCAGGAATACTCCCGTTAGGTGCAGATCCTTGACAAAGCCTATTAAGTGAAGCAACTACTCTCCATTACCTTCAGTGGACTGCTTAAATATTTGTTCCTAGGGATTATTGCAACGATGTATGGAGCAGTGAATTAATTCAATAGCAAATTATGTTATTACTTCAGCAAGCAGGGCATTTTCCCTCAGTTTACGTGTGTGCGCCTGTATTTGTGTGTATGTATGTGCTGCTGCAAAGCCCTTAAATGTGGCTCTGGAGAAGAGCAATGAGAAGGTAACTGAAATGAATGACCCTGATAACCCAGCACAGGCTATGACTTCCCAGGTGATAAAATGCTTCCATTTGCTTTTCCTTTAAAGTGCTACCTCGCTGAGCATTTATCTTCTCAGGCACTGAGCTTAAACAATTTACTGTGACACCTTCGTATTGTTGTGCTGGGGAAATTTGGCGACAGTGTGCATGTGAGTGCTGCTGTGCAGTATAGCGTCCTCTGAGACTTCTAAACCAGCTCCTTATCAAGGGCATGGCAAGAGCTGCCTGTGTATCACTTGCTCCATTTTGGCTCTGTCAAATACTGGAAGCACCTCACAATTTCCCTTGTAAAATTAGGTATAGCTCCTGCAGCGTTCTCTTCATTTGAGAGTCTCAAACGAAAATGTCACAAATGGATTTCCCCTGGTTGTTTTTTCCTCCTTTGAACTGGGGTGCAAAGGCAGTCAAAGACAACTTGCATTCTCCTCATGTACCAAAATTTACACACACATAGACATAGTAACACTCGCACACATACTCAAGATAATGTTTGTTTTGGGATCTCAGTTCTTAGTGGTACAAACATCAGTGATTGGTATGGCCCTCTCTTGACATGTAGATATTTTTGTGCTAGGGATGCATCGCCACCACCTTTCCCTTCTGAGAACGACACCAGAAACATTATTAAGGAGGGGAAGGTTAACTGGCTATAAAAATTAAAGTGAAAGCTCATAGCACCCAACAAAGTCGTTATGAGGAAATGTCCCACCCTACCACCCTAAAAAGATACAGTCAGCTTGTAAGCACAGCCACAAGCGGGAAACCCCCCTCCCTCTTTGTGGAGATGTGCACAGTAGTCAGAATGAGTTGGAAAACGTGTTTTTAAGTGGTTTTTTATCTCAAATTTATTGGTCTAGCTTCTCATTCCAAGAAAAAGATGCCGTATCTTATATGACAGGAAATGACTGCCCAGTTGACTGCACAGTACACTTTCTCTTTGCTGATATCAATACTTACTTAATTGAACTTTGCTACTATGTACATGTCTGTACATTCTGTAAATTATACAGTCACACTTTTGCAATCGCAATGCAATTACAAAAAAAATCTTGAAATTTATAGCCCTAGATGACCAACCATCTTCTGTAGCCGGGGATAGCGTTTTCAGAAATAAGATTCATTATCCCGTCATGTATTATATGGTTATGTCACCAGAATTGTGTCATTTTGTGCAACTAATTTATGCAATTAGTTTTACTACATTTACTGCATTTTAGTTGGAGGTCTGTAAAAAGTAAAGATTTATTCTATAACCTATTACATGTTTTCCAGTTACAATTTTATGTAATTAATTTTTATTACAGAAATGTGCTAAAAGTGTTTGTGTATGCTGTTTATGCTGTTGGCAGGTTAGATTAATACAATCGTTGGGCAGCACAGTGGTGCAATATTGATAAATGAACCAATGTCAAAATCTTTTATATTCACCTTCAGTGGATAAATTGTTTATTGTTTTTCAAATGCTGGAAATATTTACACTAGACTTGAGACAATTTCTATTTTAGTAGGTTATGGGAAAACTAGGTAAGCCAAGATACACAAGTTGCAACATACATAAAATTCACACATAAAAAACAATGTTTTTTGTAAATATAAGAACAAATATATATATATACAAATGTACTAATGTACAAATGTACTAAACAAATGAACCAGTTGCGCTTTAAGATTTAACAGAGTTAGTTGTTCTAAGTCCTCTCTGAGTCAGGACAGGGTTTAACACTGTATAAGCTACAGCTCTTTCACCTGCGAAGTGAAACAGGCTGCTGGCAGTTTCTACCTTGTAACTAGACTTACTGCCTGCTTTATATGTGCATATTCTGTCGTAAATCTGTAAATCTGAGACCTTCTTATAGCTAACCAGGCTTACAAGCTTCTCCACCTCATATATCTTATTAGCTAACCACCAGCACATGCTGTCAAATGGACTTTTAGTAAAGTACAGCAGATAGTCCCTCTAAAATATATATATATATATATATATATATATATATATACACACATACAATGACTTGATTCTATAATCAAGTGTCAGTGGTGGAGTCAAAGAAGACAGTGACATTTAGTGCAAGAAAATTAAGGAAACCACCAAAGAAATCTGCTCAATGGAGGACAATGTCATTTTAAGCAATGTAAAGATTCAGAAGGTCACAAAATATCCTCCATCAAATATCTTTATGGTTCTTATAACAGAGACAAAGTCACTGTCCAACGTTTTTTTTTTATATCTCTCTTTTGCCTACACAAAATGTGTCTTAGGGTCTAATGTAAGACTCTATGCATGTCACTGAAAGTAAATAGTCTGTATGGTGTAACAAAATAATAAACCATCTAAACGGATTTGCAGACATTCTTTCTTGTATAGTCCTGCTATACAGCAACTGAAAGGTTCGGATCTGGTCACCCCAATTAATACCTTCTCAAGTTTTCCTTCTTACATGATGAGACAGTCTTTACCATGTGTAGGTAAGTGTAAGGGAAACACATGCCCCTAATATATGAAACTGATATATGAAACTAAGCCTGATATTTTGATGATTCATAAGAAATTCAGTGACCATGCTTCTAAGGTGGTACTCATCATGTGGAAAGAAAATCTGGAAGTATGGATTTTGTTTTATTCCTTTATATTGTCAAAACAATCGATTAATTTGGGACATTAATAAGCCGTTATGCTACTCTACAGTAAATTTTCCTGTTTCCCTACTATGGGTTTCTCAGGGTGTGACACACTGTCTAAAGAAAATTCTAGCCTATCTCAAGAGCCCCAGTGTTTTGGACTAGATTAGTATTATTAGCCCTCAAAACCACAATTAAATAGAAAATATCATTTCCATTGCGAAACTAACAAAAAGGAAAATAAGTTACTGAGTTTTCATGTTTGTAGTGTGTGATTACGAGTTTAGAACTATTTTGTTGTCTTTAAGGAAAACTGCAGCTGCACAAAGCCAGTCTACTGTGGTATTAATTTTATTATACACTTGTAGCTATCACAGCATTTATCGTAATACTAAAAGCAAAAATCAAAAACAAAATTTAAGGAAAACTACACTTTTAATGTCATAGTTTTCCGTCTATAGCTGAAGAGCGCCTCCACTATAGTGTCTGTATATGCAGTTTTTATATATTGCTTTATTTGTGAAGTACTTTCTATATTTCTATATTGTGAAGCACATGGGTATGACTTTAGAATGTATTTAAAGCATGTGTGACTCCAGCAGGGGGCTCATGCGAGTCACTCTGGAGAAGCTCAGGAATGATTGTTTTTTGCGGTAACAACTTTCAAAACGAGAGACGGGACACAAATGTTCCGTCGGAGACCAGTCAGTTTATTGAGATACATACTGTTTATTCGGTGCTTTACTTTTATTAAAAAAGAAGTCAAAAATAGCTTAGAAATGAGATCTTTTGGTTGGTGGGAAGAGTTGTGTATTATCATGATACAGGGGTTACGATTCAGTAAATTGCGATATGTTGCGATTCTGTAAGCTAAGCAATATATTGCAGTATTTCAAATCTAACTCTAAGAAAAGTGTCATAGTATAAAAACCACACCTCCATACCCATAGGTTTGCTAATGCTAACATTAGTGGTGCGCCCTTAAGCTACTTGTTTACCATGGGGTGGAAGATTACAGCACTGCTATGCAGCTGTCGGGGGGGTTAAATGCAAGACAAAATAAACCACTGTGTGTACCAGTCTGTGCATTCAACTTTTAATTAGTGCAGTATAGTTTTAATCAGGGTCGACCAAAGAGGGATGGGCTCCCCTTTTAAGTCTTGGTTCCTCTTGCGGTTCCTTGCTCTTTGGGGGTTTTCCATGCCACTGTTGCCATTGGTTGATCACTGGGGGCTTGGACCCAGATGATCAGTAAAGCTTTTTTCTTCTGTCTTGTAAAAGGCAGCATATAAATAAACTTAGACTTCAATCTCAGAAAAACCACTGCAAATCACACACAGTAAAAAAAAGTCTATAAGTGAGTTAATATTCACCTCACAGTTCTCCCCTAGTAAACTGTGTGTGTGTGTGTGTTTGTGTTTGTGTTTGCAGGGGTGTGAGAAGTAATAATGTAATCAATATTCTGTCAGTTACTTTTAGATATCGACCTAAAACTAACACAGGCTATGTATGGATGTTGTGTTTATATGTGTTTGTGTGTCTGTGCATGTGTGTGTGTGCACGCTGTGACTGTATGAATCTTCTGTCTTACAGTACCTCTGATATGGTGAGAGAGGCAGAGCATAGTGGGGCTGTGTCCCATGTGCTTGTCCAGTGGGAGCGAGAGAGAGAGGGAAAGAGAGAGAGAGAGGACGAGAGAGCATGGTGACTTATAGCAGCCCTGCAGACAGTGCTTTCTGAAGCCCCAGTGCAAGCTAAAAGACAAATCGGTGTCTGCACACTTCACTGCCTGTCCTTGGAGTGCACTGACAGGGAAACCTGCTGAGAGTAGGCAGTGTCACTATAGCCTGATACTCCACAGATTTACACACCACCTCGCATAGTCACATGTATATATACGTGCACACAGCGGAGCCGCTTAGGCAGCTTTAATTGCATGCAAATACATAAAGCATAACAGCAAATACTGAGCACCAAAGAGCACTATCATACAAAAACAAAAACTTGGAATGTTTTCCACACTAATACACCCGCTCCCCCCGCAGACACACACACTGTGTAATCTTTTAGTTCTTTACCCCAAGTTATTTAGAGCTGTAGGAGGCAAGGAGGTCAGTATTGGTGGTCTATGATTAAAATGTGATGACGGGGAGTTTGCAGCCCCACTTCAATCGCAGATGGCTGCAATTTCCTGAGTGAGAGGGTGCTGCTGAAGCGCTGATTTCCCCGCTACACAACCACAACCCCTTATTTCCTCTGAGATGGTGCAAAAGTACACCAAGCTCTTAACACCTTATCAGTAAATACCTTCACATGTACCTGTGCGTCATTACATGCATGCTATTTTCAGAGGGTGCTATGACCAACCCAGAAAAAGTACAGTGTCACATCACTAAACATTCACACCTGTCTCTTTCTGCTTTATCGTCACTGTTGCAGGGGACACCATGAGAGAGTGTATTTATTTCTCCTTCTTTATCGCCTTGTTGTAGTGTTTTTGGGATGCACAGTGGTAAACTGGGTTAAACAGCTGAAATGATAGACTTTGGGAAAAGTGAAGCTAGATTGTCGATAGCTGCCCAGTGATGATGATTCAAAACCTTCATAACCAAAAGCATTAAAAATATAAAATACAATTTATCAATTTTTCTCATTAGTCCAGATGTAACAGGTAAGATATCTCAGTTGGCGTGTTAGCTCTGTGCTAAAGTCAGACTTTGCAGTTAAGTAATTTCAGGTAGGTTTATGTGGATTTTGACAATATATGAAAGAATATTTGAGTATTCAAATAGTCATGAAATTATAAAATACTGAATAGTAAATTAGTTTCTCCCAGGTGGTTTCAGTTTGAAGAACCAAGAGATGTCTTACCTTCATGTTCTACCAGAGGGCAGTGCAAAGGTTGCATCTTTCGTTTTGGTCAGTGTTTTATTTGATTAGTCTGAAGACAAAGGCATAGAAAGACTACTGCAGGTGGCTAAAGGCTATAGCACAGCCTAGGAGAAGCTCCACCCTGTCAGAGACCTCGTTTACACCTGACCACCACATGGATCTTGAGTATAAGGATTACATCTGGATAAGATTAAAAAATCTAAATCTAAATGCACCCAGATTTAAAACAGATACAAATCCGATCCCCTAAACCACTTTAGGAGCTGGTCTGAGACACATTCGAGCCACCTATTAATAGCAGTGTAAACAACAAGCAAAACTCCTCATGGTTCAAAGCAAACTCCTCTCCATGCAGGAGCATGCATATACTGGGCATGTGATTCATTTCTATGAGGAAGATATTTATGGAGGAAGCACAACAGCAAAATGCTCAACATCAATACAGACAGACGACTGTAATATTGTAATGTTTGCACGAGCAGATTTGCAAATTCCATCCCACGCAGCAATCGAACTTCAGGCCACTTAACCAGAGATGCACTTCACTGCAAAGTGTAAATAAGACAAAAATCGTATCAGGAGACAATCCAGATACGAGTCATA
Organism: Prochilodus magdalenae; assembly: GCA_024036415.1. Taxonomy (NCBI): domain Eukaryota; kingdom Metazoa; phylum Chordata; class Actinopteri; order Characiformes; family Prochilodontidae; genus Prochilodus; species Prochilodus magdalenae. The sequence goes on along the minus strand of JAMWET010002293.1, from coordinate 488,797 downwards.
TGAAGTGACCATGTGTGTGGTCAGAGAGTATTTAGCACTGGATAGGACATCATAAAGCTGAAGTTTTATAGATTTATTGCTATGACACTCTGAACATCTGTTAGTTACTATTTAACTAAATGAACTGTTTTAAAATCAAAGTACAGTATGAGGAAAATATGTTGTGAGAAGGCAAGGAACATGATCTGCATCTATATTTCAGAAAACTCATTAAAACAAGTAATTGTGAGAATAATTGTGTACACATTAGCCTTGTAAACTAACCTTGCCCTGCAAAGTGCAAAACTAACATAGTTACACTCAACATCAAAAGAGTATATTTGCACCCAGAAAGAAATTACAGATTGCAATGCTATTGGTAAGGAAGATAAAGGTTACCAGGAACAATATAGGATGATGAATTTAGACTGATATGGGCAATATTTATTGAGCTACGTTTACAGAAGTTGTGTCTCTCATGAAGTTGGGCCGCTGCGTTTGCTGACATAACATGTCAGATGTCTCCGGATGGATTTTGCGGTAGGAGTGAAGATGGAGTGACACTAGGCTTTCTGGACATGTGATGCATGACAGCGAACTGTTCATCTTAACTTGAATGCGGGATTGTTTTGGCTGCAAAAGTGGGGGAAATTGTGCTATCTCTTTATGGTCTGTGTTTTTTTCCTAGCCTCTTTTATGGAAAGGAAAACAACATTAAATAAATTCTCTCTACAACCATAATGAGATCTATAGATGCTGTGCAGATACAAGGGTAGAGAGACCACTGTGTAACATATAGTAGTTTTAGGGTGACTGATTTGAGGTATGATGTTCCCTTCCAGGCTGGGAGCAAGCATACATACAAGCTGGGCCATTTTAACAGTGTGGGTGGAGGAGTTATGGGGCAGGTAGAACTGGAGCAGTTGGCTTCTGACAGCCCGAAGCATTTGAAAGATCTCCCTGTGCTCTCTTTAGTAAGCATTTATCATCTCAAACCAGCTAATGAATCTGTACTCTTCGAGCCAGCACAGACTGTCCTGAAATGTGTGTGTGTGTGTGTGTATAGCGTTTTCTGCTCTGGTGAGCTTTGGTTGAGCTGCGGTTGAGTCAGTGCCGTGCCTCTCTCTTCTATCTGCCATCCAGTATAAGCAGCAAGAGAGCCAAAGAGGAAACTGCACATTTGTAAAGCCATTTTCCAGATCAAGACTAATCCTTTGCATCTGTTCTGCCCATATTACTAAGACCTGCTTGTTGGGATTTCTGCTCTCACTTTCTATTTATGTGCTTTTTGATAGGAGACCTCTGAGTAATGCTGTGGTGAGTAGTGCGGCATAGAAGACCTTTTAATCCAGGGCGAGTGACGTGGTTTTTAGGGATTTGGCCCTTGCCATTGTCTAATTTACTGACCAACTGAAGCTTGACCACATTTTTACATCTGTGTATACCACTGTTGGCATCTTCAGGTGATGCCTTCTTCAGTACCTGCACGTCAAACCATGTTTAAAATGGCTTGCACTGATAAAAATTTTAAATGATTTCTCAGTACAGTGACAGCCTACTTGCCAGAAGTCCTTGCACTTCTTCTTTCATCAGTGTGCAGCAAAGTATGTGTTACAAGGACACCAGAGATCATCCCACAAGCTTAGTATTGTGGGTCGACAGTAATTACAGTGCTTTCTTCATTGGTGCTCTTAAACCCCATGCAAATCTATACATCATGATTAAGAATGTTCAAATGTCAGACTGCTTATTTCAAATGTATTTATGTGAAAGCATTTGCTTGCTGTGAGTATTGATATGAATGCTAGGTTCAGCATAAAAGGACCAGATCATTGTGAAATTATGACTACCCTGCCATTTTAAGTCTCTTCAAAAGCTGTTAATGTGTGTTTCTTCAGATGAGGCATTATCTGGTAAGGCCCTACAAAATGAAAGCTGTTTGGTTGCCATATGCAGTATAAGGGATGTTGTAGGTTGTAGATCACTGTGCTTTTTCAAAGTTGATTTCGTTGATCTCTTGTTCATCTAGCCATTTTGTCCAGACCAATGATCATCTAGCTATCTGCCCCATTAATAATGTTAATGCTAGAAGTGGGAAGACTCCTGTAGGGATTTTAGTTTCTGAGATCCATGGTGAAATAATCTGAATGGCTAAAGGCTTCAGCTCAAAGTGTTCTACTTAAAGTACTGAGAGGCCAAGCCCTGCTGTCTTTCTGGCCTGTAATATAATGTGATGGCCATCATGATGTTGGCAGCAGCTTGGCTAGCACACGGACGAATGTTTTAATTTCTTTCACTCTAATTTTTAATGTTTATAATTTTATTTAAGGAGTCTGCTAGAATAGATCTGAGTGCTTCAGTTTTCCCAAAACATTATTTTCTCATACTATACATAATTTTTTTACCCTCTATCTGAACTGCTCTTTTATCTGAAGAGCTTCTGTGTCTTTAAGATCTGACTCCTGATAAACCCAGTGAGACCTACCCTATTCTGACTGGTCAACCACCAGAAGGATGTCCTGCTCCAGTTCTGCCCCAAACCAGTGTCCGATCCTGAGTGCTAGGTGGAAGAAGACTTTTGCAGGGCACGCCAAGCCTGTCAGTAGGCTGGCAATAAAAATTGTGTTATGAGATGATAACTATGGATATGTAATAATGGGTTGAAACTGTACAGACATTTGTCATTAGTAATAGAAAAAACAATGAGTTTTAATTAGCCACACATTTTATGATGGCACTTTATAACAGAAAAGAGCCTTTCATGCCTTTCAGGCAGCTGAGAAAAGTGTTTTTGTGGGAGTGGGAGAGCGTGTACTTTGGACTAAATGCGTTTACATGCACTAAAAGCTACGACACACTAAAGGAAAGAGAAAAACCAGAAAAGCATAGTAAGTCTCCTTTAATGCCTGACTGTAGCAGACAGGTCTTCTCTCAGTCCTTTAAGAGCCCTAATTCTGCATTCGCAGCAGCAGGAGTCAAAGCAACATGGCGAACACAAATTGAATTTTTATTGCTTTTATTTTGAATTCAAGCGTCATTTCTGCTGGTCTTATTTTGAATTTTATGTAATTTTCTCAGTTTTATTTAAATTTATTTTGATGAGGCGATTCAACAATCTTAATTGACTGAATTAAACAAAATTCCCAGACCATTCGTAAAGCTTCTGCTTTAATAAACTTTGGTTCCTACCTACATTTCTTTCCTGTTATCAACAGTATCGTTTAAAACATATATATATATATAAATAGAAGACAAATTTATGAACTTACAACAGCAGCTAGTATTTTAAAGAGCAGGCTGTACATGTAGTACATATTTTTACTCGTGCACATGTCCACTCGTGACAACAACCTGTAACAAACCCACCTGCAAAAGACACACTTAAGGTAGTATTAATGACATGTTGCAATCTAATGTGAATGTACAGTAAAAATTCCAGGCTCATTCCAAGTCAGTGGCAATCTCTATTAATATGATTATGGGACAATATAGTGTAGTACATCCTCTGTTTTCTGTGCAGAATGTATATTACACGTCTACAGTCTTTCAAATGAAGACGTAACACAGTTATAGGCACACGGCTCAACATATGGCAGATCAGCTTTGGTGTTCAAAGAAGATTATTATGCATAATGGACAGCAGGACAGTGAGCAGTGGTCTGACACCTATCAGTACCACTGGCCCATAATACAAGCTTACTTGGAATATGTGAATTTATTGAGAATTCAAAATGAAGTCCTAGGCTCTGTATCAAAGTGCAGAACCTTGCTGCTTTGATGTTTGTATTCATAGAGTTGCTTTAGGTAGCCATACAGATGAAACATTATGAGGAAATGCTTTTTCATCATATCGACTGGATTATACTTATAAAAAAACATGTGGCTAGAGAACTGAGGACTGGTGCTGCCTCTCTTTCCCACGGAGAGGTCTTTTCAGTGACCCTTTTTTTCTCCAAAGTGTTCTGCACTTTGTTTAGCTTTAAATCAAAAGCAACATCAAGGTGAGACCACAACTCAAGGCCTCCCTCCGTGCCTCTCCTCGCTCTGAACCTGACACTTCACCTTCACCTTCCCAAATAAGTAATCATGGGCACTGTCATGTACGATCCCTGGTGTATCGACGTGGTTGACCTCCCCACTCCGAGCTTGCCCTCTCGGTTATCAGTGTCGCTCCGCAGTGAGTGCTATGGCTCTGAAAGACGAGCTGAAGAAGAGAAGTCACTCTGCTTTTGTTTTATGCTCCGCTCATCATCCTACCACCCCCACCTCCCGCCTTGCTGGCGTCGCATCACTGCCGACACATAAAAGCTCTTATCAAATATTGCCCGCGCTCAGCCGAGCGTGGCCCCCCCAATCTTGACCTGTCGCTGTCCGGAGCAAGAGGTGCCATCTAAGCGGCTGCCGTCTGCCCAGCCAAGAGAGGAAGTGGGAGGGTACGAAGACCCCTCAGGGTCTTGCACGGTCACTGCCTGCCTGGTTGTGATGCAAGTTGCGGTTCACTGCTAGAATATCTAAGCGGGTGCTTGCTCTGCCTATCCCCCAGAAGAGCCCTTTGAAAGGCCCTCGCTCTCTCAATGTAGAAAAGCCAGACTGATGCTTTTGCAGCTGCGCTGCCTAGCTCTGTGTGCTGCCTCAGTGTGCCAGGGATTTTCTTCTATAGTGCTGCTCGCTGCGTTAACAAATCATTTCGGGGTAGGAGTGCCAATCTACGATCAGATTACAGCCTCTGTTTATTGTGATTCTGAACACCGAAATAATCTGATCCTAGATAAGCACACCTGCTTTCAGATGCAGTATCAGTGTAAGCCTTTGTTGCTTTGCAGCCAAATATGACACTCTCTCTAGCTACACAGGCTGGACACTGGGCCTCTTAATTCCTGGCGACAGCAGACTTTGCTGCTTTATTGTAACAAATTGATCTGAAAACGCTTTCCTCTGCCGTCTCACCAAACTGGAGACTGGAATCTGTTGTGCACATTAATTATCTTTAAAATAAATATGACAGTGTCTGGGGAGGATGCCTTGGTGTGTGGGAAAACGGGTTCGGCTCACGTGCAACGCTTTGTTTCGCCCTATGGGTGCATTGCAAACAGCCACCACACAACAGGGTAATAGTCATTTTGCAGCCACCTAACGCATAATGATTTCCACCATGGGTGGGGGGAACATAACGACCATAAATTTTGATGTTCTTCAGCACAGAGTGATGTTAGCAGCTTTTATTTAGTATACAGGCCCAGTCGTACACATTTAAATGTAATGGGTGGCTTGCTCCCTGAATTTTAGTATGTGTGTGTAATGTTTGGTGGCTGTTGATTTGACACCTTATGAATAGGCTCCATAGGGGATGTATTGTGTTCATAAACACCAGCCTATTACTGTGGTTATGCCATACCTCTCAGTGGCTTAATTTTGTGCACAAATGTCAGTCCAGCACACAGGCATTGACGTACTCTGGCATGTGCAGAGAGCAAGACAATGAAAACATTCAAAATATGCTCAGCAATTGCACAGGAGCAAGGCTTTGGCTGTCATGCGAAATATTGAAGTGGTAGTCATAAAACAACAGGGGGAAAATCACAGTCAAGGAACAAGCCCACTCTGAAAAAAAGGGAAGGAAACGCAAAAAGATAAGCAGGGCCTCTAGTGTGGCGGCTTCAGTCTCCCTAAGCCTCAGTGTTTGCCCATCAAATCTTATTCACTTCATTTGTCACTATAGCTGCCTTTGTTGCTGTATGTACACACTCTAGTTCTTACACAGAGGAGAGAGTTGTCAACTCCAGGCACTTAACCAAACCTGAATGGATTGAGCTGCAGGGCTTGTATCAGTATCTTCCTTCATTCTCCCGGTCTCTCGCCCTGTGGGGATTTTCCCTCGCCGGTCCCACGGAGTAGCTGTAGAAACAAAGCACCTCCTGTAGTTTATTATTCTAGCCCACCACTCACAGGCCCAGAGCAATCACAGAAATCAGCACAAAGCCTTCACTAAACTAGCTAGACCCCACACCCCCCGACACCCTCTCAATCCACTTCTCTCAGCGTGTACCTGCTACATGTGCGGTGCCATACGCCCGCACACGTTCTGGGCTGTACACAATGCACACCTATATATTATATCTGAATGTGCTCTAGGCCGTGTGAACAATTTAAGTAAATGAAAATTAAATTCCGGAATCCGAGTACCTTTAAATTACACAATAAAAATGTATGAAGATGATTGGCTTTGTGCATTATGCTGTTGTTGTTATTATGAAATGAACCATGCCTGTCTTTTTTATGATAATTGGATCTCAAGCGCCAGGAAAACTGGCTTTGTCTCTCTGTTCAAAAACATCATTTTATCAAAATGACGGGGTTACGCACAAGCAATTTGTTGATTTCTTTAGTTCTTGCATAATAGCAGCCGCATACACTTTTTCGGTTTCTCCCTGTGTTTATGCACAGGGCTTTTACATATGGGCTTCCTAATGGTGCGATGAGTTGCATGGACCCTACTTCTGACACATTTGCATCTAACCTTCTTGGTTTTATTCATGTGTCTGTGTTTGTGGGCTGGAGTTTCCTTATAGCCTGCTATTTCAGAGATAGAAAATGCATAATTAGGTTTATGAGGGATGCTTGCCGTCTACATTTTGAACTATATTTTCTCCACATCTAATTTTTCTCTCTCTCTCTTTTTTCTATCCTGCAGAGGATGAGCTGTAGCTACCTCCTGTGCACCATCCTACTCTTTGTTGCCGTTTTACTGGCTGTCACAGTAACTGGTACCATCCTTCTGATGAACCACTACCAGGCCCCTTCTGGGCCTGACGTCCCACCTCTCATCACCACCAATCAGGACGAGGGCAATGCTCTGGTGACGATAGAATATGGCAACAGTAAACGCGTAAACATCTTCATCGACCCCAACTGCCCCGACTACAACAACAACTTCTTGCGGCTGGAGGGGGTGCAGACGTCACTGCTGCACTCACTTACAGACCACGACACGGATCTGAAGTCTGTGAAGGGCCAGGACCGGGCTCTGCTAGTCAAACTGGCCGAGGAGGTAGCCAAGCTGTCAGCCCACGCCAGCCAGCTTAAGATGGAGTACAACGCACTGAGGCAGGGCCAGGGCAGCATTGGACAGGAGATCAACACACTTCAGTCGGAACAAGGCAGGCTTATCCAGGTTAGAGCTGCTCACTCATTTGTTCACTCATCTAATTTACAGATGAAATAGTTGTTCTGAAGGGAGGGGATGGACCCGAAAGCTGAAATGCACTCCCACACCTTGGCCTGGTGTCAATCGTTGCCTTCATTTAAGTAATACAACATAACAGTAATAGGCCCGTGACTTTCCCTAAATATCTGCAGCTCTTAGCATTTATCATTAACTGGCACTTACAAAAGTAACCATGGATGAAGTTCATATGCTGCTGTTACAAAGGGGGACCAGTTATGTTTTGTCCTTCAGTGTCAGCACTTTGCAGTAACCCTATAATATGGTCTATAATATGGTGTTTAATATTATGAGTGGAGTACAATATGAACAAAGAGCATCCCAAGCATCATTGCACATTATGCAGATCAGCTTTCTACTGTATGATGGTTTGTAAAGGACCAGTAATGCAGGGCTGCAGACCTTTTAAAGTACGACTTGGAAGAATTTACTTGTGAGATACATGTAGGGTTCCATGAGTGTTACTGAATCTGTGCACGATGCATGATTTCTTTGTTTTGTTGCTTCTTGGATATTTACAAAACGTTTTCTCATCGCCTACTATTTTAGTCCTGTTTCTCAGCAGGCATTAATTGCCATTGTACTTTGCGTGTATCAAGAACCAGCGGTTCTTTTCTCAATCAACGTGCAGTAAGTGTCTAGAGGATTGTCAGGAAGCTGAGCTCCTTGCAGGAACATTGTCCTAATATGTGTGAGGCATACTTAATTATCACTGTGTAACACAGACAAAACAAAACAACCCAGGGCTCAATTAACTAAAAGGCGTAAAGCTGTTTTGGAAAAGCCTTTTTCTGAAGACCTTGTAACAGGCATTTAACAGACATTCTCAAAGTAGCACCTAGAAATAAGTAATAACTCATTTCAGAGCTTACATACATCTTGACACAACAAAACTGCTTTCCTAGTGTCATGTGCAATTTGGAAATGTGTTTTCTCACATAACATAAAAGAATTCTTGCGGAATTAAACTAACTCCACCTGCAACACACCTGATTCATTGAACTGCTATGTGTATGTGCGATCCTTTTGACATGAAAACTGACATAATTCTGTTTATAAGAGTTATGCCATAACTGTTAATCTTCACCTGTAATTGTGTTATCTCAACTCTGGCATCAAAGACAGACAGCCGTCTGGGAGACAGATGGGACCAGCAGCTCCAACATTGAGATCAACATTTTATGAATTCAGTCAGTGAACTAGGATCGTACTTTCATTAGATTTCCTCAGCCAGGCAATAACCACAAGGCTCTATCAGTGATGAGCGAGGGCCATCGCTTGTAAACCTTTGGGATGTGCTTTGTTTATTATTTGTCATGTTCTCTGTGATAAGCTTTATAATATGGCATAGTTCTTCACTTGAAGCTTCAAGGTTTGCATACAGTGAAAGTTTTCTTCTTGGCCATATAATATTTATTCTAATGTCATAACATTTACAAGGATTCAGGATTCAGCCTACTCATTATAGGAATAAGACATATAGTGTTTATGCCCCGTACCTGTTTTTAATGCACGTTACTTACAGCATATCACAAATTTAGTATGCCTTTCCCTTGTCACATAACAGTAAAGCAGTCGAGACACAGGGTGAGGCAATACTGTTTAAATCTCTGTAGTTTAATGTTGTGTTAAAATACATGAACTGTTTCTTCCTTGAAACTGTGCCAGTGCATTTCTTGTCCTGCCCGTCTCTGCCCAACAATGTGGCCGTGCAGCAGCTATAGAATAAGAAGTTTTCAAAAAGCTGATTAGATACCAACTACTTATTGTATATAATTTATCATTATGATTTATTACGTTTTAGTTAAAGTGTTTGTGATGTTTTACATCTAGCTTTAATCTGCAACTGAACATTTTAGCCCACAAAGTAGATAATACTGAGATATATGTTGTGTATCACCATTTAGCCTAAAAATACAGAGGGTATGATTTTTGGTCTAGAGGACCCAGGCCTGCTGGTCTGAGAGGGCCAAAGATGGCACATGTTTTTAAAACTCTCAAACAAACAACTACACAGCACTGTAAAGCTCAGCCCTTTCAAAGAGGAAGTCGAATATCCTAACCTTGACATGTACCATGCAGACATGATGTCTGGAGTGTTGCCTAATGGCGTGGAAGAAGAGTGAACCCTCCCTTTCTCCCAGCAAGATTTTGCCCAATTGCTTTCCCCTGAGCCTCTGAGCGACACGTCCCTCAGCTGGATTCCGAACTACAATTCAGATTCCTTTTCAGCACTGCACTGCTTTCACTGAGTCAGCCACTCAGGCTGTAAATTAAAGGCAGGTTTGGTCATATTTCTGTAAAATAAGCTAAGTGCAGTTGTAATACCTCCAAGTTATTATGTATTTTAGCCCCTCTTAATCAATAAAGGGCTCTTCCTAGAGTGAGGAAAATTGCTGAGATGCTAAGTCGGTTTGTCCTCTGGGTGTCTTTGATGCAAAAGTGGTAAAGGTTTCATTTGTGGATCCCTCAGTAGCAGTCATCTCAGCCCAAGCGCTGGGTCATCAAAGAAGCTCCCGTTCTCATTATCCCCCCTCTCCTCCTCACCCGGAAACACCAAAGCAACGGAGGTGCACAAACCAGCGAGCGTGAATAGTCCCGTTTTGCCCAGTAACCTTAATGCGTCCCTGGAGTAACTAGTGTGTCACATTTCCAGTTGGAGAGAAGCTATTATACAACACCTAAGTGAGGTCTCAGCATTAGGACAAAAACTATTCCCTAACTTTTCTACATGAGTTACAGTAGCGGTACGGTACTATGCAACTGTGTAGAGTCAAAATGATACTGTGCACAAAAAATGCCAATCATTTCCCAAAATGGTAACTTTTCTTTCAATGTAAAGAGGTTTTATTTAAAGCAGCTTTAAAGCATTTGTAGGTCCACTCATCTGTAGGTGCATTTCACACAATGTATAGAACAGCTGCAGAGCTCAACTTATATAGAACAATAAAAGTCGATGGTATTTTTTAACAGGACTTTTTATGCAGAAGCCTGAACTATTAACTATTAAGATGCTCACTTTTTGCCTGTACTACAGCCTCAGTTTTTTTGAGGAAACTTGCTTTAAGTTTTTCAAAGCGATCTGCAGTGTTATTGGCAGCTGGTTTCTGTTTCTCATTAAGCAAATAATCCTAGACACGTTCAGCAGAACTGATGCCAGGTCTAGTCAGGTCCTTAGTCCTGAGTACCTGTTTACTTTTCTCAGTAACAGCTTTGTAACAGCTACACATTCTTTCAAACCCACCGTGTTGAGTTGTTTTCTCACAGTGGAGAGACAGAAACATCTGTGGTTGTTCAGTGGAGGTTGATTTTCTCCACTCTCTCAAAGAAGAAAGCTTTCTTGAGGTTTCTAGAGGGTTAACATGAGTACCAAGTTAGTATGAATTTCAGCTCTGCCAACAGCTGAAAGTTGCATTATCATGTGCATTAATATGATTAATTTCATATTGTATGCATTTACACACTCCATTATCCATTTCAGTCATCAGTATCATCTTTAGTATATCATTTTCCATAGATCTTGCACATCATATTAATTTCACGTTATGCATATTCTAATCTACACTCTGCGGTGCAAATTAGTGTTAATGGATCACAGATATCAGGGGTTTCTGAAAATGCGGCAACAGACGTGCACCATATTAGGTTAAGATACCATTCAAATTGTATAGATCATTAGGGTTGTGAAGTCAGATGATCAGCTAGATAGGTTAAAAGATCATCTATTATTGTTAATAGCTGTTACTAAGACTGGTGTTCATGGCTGAAACATATCATAGCATATTTAATAAACTTATCTGGAATATAAATCAGCAGAAAGTTTGAGAAAATGTGCTGGAGTATAAAGTACATTTTCTGCTCTCAGGGTAGTGGTGAAGACGTTACCGTTTCCAAAAAGAGAACCGCTCAAGTGATGTACGAATCCCCTGAAAAACTGCTTAATGAATTAGTGCACAAAGATGTAATAAGTGTACTCTTGTTGCTTCGCAGCACTGTAGCTCTGGAATGGGATTTTTTTTCCTGTGGAAATGCAGAGCTGAATTAATATCCTGTAAAAGCGTGAGGGCTTTACAAGTAAGGCCAAATCTAAAAATACCCTCCAAGGTTCACATATCGTCCCATTAATCATCACTGCTCACTCTTCTCAGAGTATTTTAACCTTGGATCAATTTGCTGCTTTTAAAGCTGTGTGGTTGCACTGACTGGTAGAATGCTTGATCCGGCTGGAGAAAAGGTAGTTGAAACCTCTCCCACTCTCACCCCATTTTAGGTCTTCCAGAGACTGGAAAATAGACAAGTAGGTCACCACCATGGTTGTGGATCTGGCTGCAGATCTGAGGTGATGAGAGGATCAGTGGAATAAGTTAAAGGAAGTAGTTCACACTCTGTTCTCTAAGTTTAAGGGCGTCTCAGGACTGTCTTCAAAGAGTCACTTTTAGCAAAGGACAGATTCAATTCGAGATCAGCCCTGTAGGAGTACTTAACGTATCCTCTAGTTAATTATCAGAGTGGCCTCATTAGAACGAGTGCCACGGGTAATTGCCTGGCAAGTTGGACAGCGTGCGTTCCACTCATCGCCCAGTGATAAACCTTTGTCGCCTAGACAACTCGCTTTTGCCCTTTACCTTGGGAGAAGTGGCTGGAAAGAAAGAGACTGTTGACTCATCTGTCAGACGGACGATGAAATTAATACGCACTGGCACTTCCCCCGATCTCCTGGCAAAGCCACATCTGTCGTCTGACAGAAATTACTGGCGTGTAGTCACAGATTTAAAAAAAAAAGGAGAGACGACGGCTCATCTAAACTTTCTTTGACCTCAATAATTTTGTGCTATGCATAGAGATGCAGGCAATCAGTATTGAATTGGACTGTTGATTCTGGAGGCCGAACTGCAGATTCCACTCTGTGGAAATAACAGTCCGAGCTACATCAGCCTCAGGCAGTCTGCCTGATCAGCTCACGGAATATTTTGACAGCACTGAGACTAATTTTAAAGATAGAATGCATGCCAAGACACAGCAATAGACCAGCTTGACCAATTCCAATGTCCTTGTCTCAACTTACATTAACTGAATATATATCTAGACCACGTCAGACGTGGCAGGGATTATGGGAGATTTTCTTCAGAGACGCTGAACCAAGACTTGACTGCCACGTTTTATAATGGTGTGCTTCAGTAGAGGCGCAATGTAGCGAATGTCTTGAAGCCCTCATTAGAGTGGGTGTGCATTAAGCTTGTTTTGTCGTGGCCAGAGGGGTTTTAGTCCAATAAAATGTATCAGAGCAAAACCAGAACAGTGGGTTGCAGTGAAGGACTCACTCCTTAAACCAAGATAGGAGCAGGAGTGCATTCTGCTCTCAAGTATGGCTGTTAGGGACCTCCTGGTGAAGTCATCATGACGTTTTAATGGAGAAGACCTTTATGATGAAGGTCAGGTCTTCGTAGAGGTTGTTATTTGTGTAAATGAAGGACTGTCTTCACATTCAAGACTGAACGTTTTTAGTGCAGAGTTATAATGACTGGTTAAAAGAAGTCATTGAGTTCTGCAAGTGTACAGAGTTACAAGCCGAAAGTAAGCTGTTACAGACTAGAAGTCTTCTTGCATGTTTTCAATCATTCATGCTGTAAGATTGAAAGTTTTGATTGTATGGCACAGAGTGTTCTTTTCTATTCTATTTCCAACCGTGCTGTTGTTCATTAATCTTTCCTCCTTCAGTAAGCTTCAGCCTTTTTTTTTAAGTGAGAGCTATGTTCCAGACTCAGATGCCCACTCTGTTAGGAAGATTATTGATGATATGGGAGGATGCAGGAAAAGCAGCTTTGAATGTGTCTGTGATTAATGGATGCACCTCAACCAAGCGAACTTACTTTAAATAATGTTCAGTGCACCAACAGCCGCCATCAGCATTGTGCTCTCCACAGCTGATAGCATGTTTACAGAGCAGGCTGGGCAGCAGAGATATAAAAGCAGGCTTTATCTATCAACAGAGGACCTGTAGAGAGGTGCGACCTGAATTATAAGTGAAATCCAGCTCTCTTTTTTCACCGCTACACTTAAAGACTTGATCAGCAATGGCAGGAAATGCATGCTTGTAGGCTTTGGACTTGGTTTGCCAACAAGAGGTTTTAATTAGGTGTGTTGTTATTCAAAGGCCTCTGTTCCAATAGGATGTCTACCAGTTACTTTTAACTGGGGATTTGGGACAATGCTACTGAGAACAGCACATTTTCGTATTCAGTGGTCAGTCAGAGAAGTCATTTCCTGTACGGGGCGAGTGGGTTTTACACCAACAGAAAGCAACGTTTTTTTGTTGACAGCAAATGTATTATATAACCTTACTGATTCTGGAAGGTAATTCTTTTTGGAAGGTAGTTCCTTCAGGATTGCAGGCCTTGACACTATTGAAGGGACTACAAGACGTTGTGCATAAGGCAACAGGTTCAGTCAGTGGAGGTAAAGAATCAACAGGTGACGCTGCCTCTCTCCTTGTGGTCGTCTCGTTTTTTCCTGTCCCCCCCGCCCCACTCCCCCTCCCCCCTGCTAGTGGGCCAGCCTTCTCATGAATGACAGGTAAGCATGGTTGCTGTGGCAACGTGTGAGGAGAGGGCGTGTGAGATGAATCCGTGCTGAGAGCAGAGAGCGTTAATGTCCCCACTGTCCGCTCAGGAGGTGACCAGCATGTCAGCTGCCATCATCGTCAACCTCACCAACGGCCACACACACACTTGGCCTAAAACAGTGCCGCACACAGCTCTGTAAAAGCACGCGCTCCAGTGCCGTCCCTCAAAGAACTGGATGTTTGCTCACACCACTCTACTAGGCTTTGCATTTTTCATGTGTCCAGGGGAAGGAGCAGAGATTATTTATCCTAATTGGTGCTTGGGATTTACGTGGACCCCTCTGACTGACGTCTCAAACATAAAGACCTGTCCCACATAGTAAAGCGCGACTGCATCACTCAGAGTCAGCGTTTAATGTTGCACTAGACTGTCTAGCGGTAGTCAGGCCCTAGCAGCTTTGCTGAGGCAGACACAAAATACTTGGCTGTAAAAACCGAAAGACCTCTATCCCGCTGTCATCTCCCACTGTTCTGAAGCACAGACTGTCTGATGTAGGAAAATCTTACATGCTAAAAGGAAATGTGTGAAATGACTGAGCCCTTCTATTTGCATAGCGCTAAGTGTCCAGTTAGCATTATGCAAATACAAGAGCTTCTCCTAGTGCTCATTTTTAGTCATATGAGCAGTATTAGTGAAATATGTTTTTAATGCAGTGCCTATTAATGCGTTGTTACGGTGTTGTGGGCATAGTAGTATGGAAGTCGTGAGGCAGTGCACACCAACCCTGGTCCTAGAGATCAGCCTTCCTAATCACAGGTTACCACGCCTGCTTCCGCTGTAAGTGTTCTGTGTTGGTGACCACTGCAGTAACGACTGGGTGCTTTACACCTGCATCAACTTCAGGTGTGCACCAAAATAGCATGTGTGAAAGTTACATTGCTCCATGGTCTAGTCCAACAGAGACGGTCTCAGTCTGGATCAAACAGAAACTAAAATGGTAGTAGAAAAAAAACGTGGTGGAAAAGTTGTAGAACACAGGAAGAGGAACATGCATTTTCTGAAAGGCAGCAAGAGAGAGGATATGACAGGACGGGAGAGGAATGTCACCTGAAGATAAAGAAACTGCGGCAGTAGTGTATTAAGCTGTGTTTACTTGACGCATTTTAAGTGGCTCAAGGACATTGAAATAAAATAACTTGAATGGAGATTTTACTGAGCAGATTCGCCTCTGCATCTTACCATTTCACAGAGAATGCTGCAGCAACAGAACCACTACCTGTAAATGCTATTGTGTTTGTTACTGCCAATCTGCTCTCCAAGTTAAAAGTGCACAGTGGCATCAAAAACCAAAGCGCCACCATTTGGCAACATGCAAAGTCAGATTTCCTCCCCTCTGCAAACCAATCAGTGTCTAGAGCAACACAGTCCACGTAGGTGTCACTAAAGCATAAACCTAAATATGATTAATAGATTAATAACTTTTCATACTACCTGTTGGGTGGGGTTAATTGTTGTACTTTGAGGCCCTGAGTTGTTGCTCCAAACTACAATAGCTCACTACACTTCTATCTAATTTGAACCAAATGAGTAACTGTACAGAAAAACATTAAAAAAAAACCTTAAATTTAAATGGAAGGAGGTGAAAATTTCACACTATGTTCCAATTAACCTCACAGTGTGGAGGCAGTGCTTTACCTGGCTAGCTGTCAGTGTGAGTTGTTTACATGCTTCAAAACACTGTTATGTTACAGCCACCAAGATGGCAATAATTTATGTAGGCATGAATTTGAAGGTAATAAAAGTGTGAAATGTGATATATACAAATAAAAAGAACTTTGATAAGGTGCTTCTCTAGTACAAAATATTCAATGGGAATAAAACAGCATGATTTAAAGCGTGTTGTGCTTATACCTATGGAACTGTATGAAATATCAGTTATGTTATACAGGTTTGGTCTGTTTGGTACTTTACAGAACAAAATCACAGTAAATATAATAAAAGAAAGTGTCCTTCTGTTTATTTGAAGTAATAACTGTCAGACTTTACACTACAGGACTACAGAAAGTGTACATCGTGGAATTGCATTTTTAGAGGAGTTTAGGCAGGAAGTTGTAAATTTCACAATAAACTTTTAAGTACAGACAACATCTCCAAGAAGTAACCACACAATACCATAACAAATTCAAACTTTTGAAAATAAATTGTAAATGTATTGTAAACTGTAAATTTACAGCTACTGTTTATAGCATTTATATCAGATGGTATTGGCTACAGAAGATTTTTATTGTATTGCTATTACAAGGCAACCAGCTGCACCCAATAAGATGCATCATTACTCTCTGCTTTTATGCTTGATTGATTTGTAACCCTCTCTCACTCTGCTTTTTCTCTTTCTCTCTCATTTATTCCAGCTGTTGTCAGAGAGCCAAATCAACATGGTGAAGGTTGTGAACTCAGTGAGCGATGCACTCAGCTCTATGCAGAAGGAAACCGGCAACACGAAGGGCCGCCTGAAGGCAGATCTCCAGAGGGCTCCAGTCCGCAGCATCCGGCCCAAGGGCTGCGCCAACGGAGAGGGTAAAGAAGCTCCTCATTACCCTGCCATCTCCAACCGGTCAGCCAGCCATAATGAGCCCTACAGTGGATTCACTCTCTCTGTAGACCACTCTTCTGCTGGCCTGTCTCTGCAGGCTCTCCAAGTCAGTGACAGAGGCACACAGAGATGCCACTGCTTAGACTGCATGTGCAAGATGACACATGTCGAGCCTGCTGTATTTAAAAAAAAAGCCTTCTTTTTTCTCTCACCTCAGTTGCACTGGCTAGGAGGAAAGTGCTGCGTGGATTTCTTAATGTGGATGATGATGATGTTGGCATGTCCTGTTTCTTTTTCGTAGGCTCCCGACCGAGAGACTGCAGTGACATCTACGCCAGCGGACAGCGGGAAGACGGGATTTACTCTGTGTTTCCCACACACTATCCTGCAGGCTTCCAGGTCTACTGTGACATGACCACAGATGGAGGTGGCTGGACGGTGAGTGTCTGCTAGTGCGTGTTTGATATACCAGTGATGTTTAGTCTCGGTTCTGGTACTGTACAGTTTTGTATGATAAAGTTTTTCTCTGGGCTGCACAATTATTCCACCACATAAAGGGGTTAATCATAATTAATTTGATAATTAGCTTTTTACTGCAAGAAAACGTCGAGGCATATCCACACATTGAAGTGGTTTCAAAGACTAGGATTGAGATCTGCTCTCCTATGGCACAGAACGTCTTTTTTTTAAATGTTTTTTTAAGTTGACTATTTTTCAGGACATCAAGTTTGAGATATAGCCACGAATAAGGCTAAGGCAGGGTGTTAGCTTTAATTCTTGACTATTTACACCAGTTTTGGGTACATTTTACAGGAACCCAGGCTTCCCCATATCATGGATTAAGTCACTCTACATAGAAGTCTCATTACACATTTGTTATAGTAGATGGTTACCTGGAGTCTGCTATCTCTAGATGACACCGGATGGTGGCTTTCTTCCCTAGTGATGCTTTACCAGGACAAGAATTCAACAGTTTGAGTTCCCACTTGTGTCCTAGCCAATCAAAAGCAGTATTGCAGTATGTCCTGAGGCGGTGTCCGGTACAAGACATAGTGCCATCTACTTAGTTTGGAGGAATTTGGGCTGCTGTCGTTGGCAGTCACATCACAGTCACTTTCAGTGATACATGCCCAAGTGTTACACAGTTGAGATAATGTGCTTTGGATTGATGATCCCAGCTGTTACTTTTTTGCACATTTTCCATCATTTCATCATTCTGAATCAGGTTCATTTACATCTCGCATCACTTGGTGCTTTCTGTGAACTTTTTTTATCTACGGTGTGAATCTGCTGCTACACTTTTCTCTGTATGGTATCCTGTGGGCCTGTTAACATCTTGAATTATGACAAGTTTTGGATGGTCTAACCGGCTAAGAACCGGTGTGAACAGGACTCATTGCATCTCGAAGACGATTATAATGGCAGGCTGGTGAGCATACACTGCTGTAGAATGCACCACTGCATTTTTCTCCAATAATCGTTTTCCGTAATGCATTGATGTCATATTAAAATGTGAAGAGGGTGCAGAGAAGCCTGCTTAAACAGTGTAACATCAACATCATCACACTTGCTGTGGAATTAGAAGCTAACTTGGTTTTGGTGTGGTTTGGTAGTTCTTGCTGGTTGTTTCGTAATTTACAAATGTACAGTCTTAAAATATTTTTTTATAATAACATTATGACCAAATTTTTCTGTGTAAAATTAGTCTATAGGCTAGTATTAGTGTAGTCTATTATAATTTCCATTATTCTGGAAGGCTTAACTTAACCGCAATGTCAAAATCATTAATCATTTAGCGAAGACATTCTGAGCATGGAAGACAGTAGACTGCCTTAGCTGTTTATGCAGATTTCTCATGATAAAAAAATATAGAAAAGAGATAGAAAGAAAGGAAAATGCTGCATTGCACTGTTATAGAACGCTCCAAAGACATTATATTAGGTCATGTAGTACAGATTTTGAGACAGACATAATGAACTGTTTTGCTTTTTAATGCACAGTTCTCAGCCTAAACAAGTCTAAACATGATTGCATGTAAATGACAGCGGCTTGCCGCAAAAAAACACATTTAAATTATACCCAGCATCTGTCACTAGTGATGACTGCCTAAATGTTTTACTAAACCAAATCATTAGTTTCATGGATGTTTGTATTCATATTTAAATGCGGAAGAATTTCCAGAAAACAAATGTAAATATTAACGCAACAAAAGTTAAAGATGGACTTCTACACATTCGTAGCCTCCAGTACAGTTCACTATAACACTACAGTCTGTGGCAATACAGACAATTTCCAGGCAATGTCGTGATTACCAAGCTCACTTTTTCAAAACTCTTCTCAGCCCTCCCTGCAGAAACATGTAGCTCGGCACTGCGGTTCATTTTATAGCATAAAGGCACTGCGCAAGCATCTCTAAATACATCTATCTGTAGTGTTTTTACAACAGTGATACTTTGTCAGTTACAGCACAGCCACCTCATAAACAAGAGGGTAGATACACTGTTTTATGTAAATCTATCTAATCTATAAAATCTATAAAAGTTGCTCTGTAGTCTGTAGAGGTTAGAATGGATCATATCATGTATAATATAGGTACAGTATAAGCCTTCCATGTCTTGGTTAGACAACAGAGCTACTGTAGCTAGATCAGTTGGCAAAACACACTGCTAACGCTAGCTAGCATACTATTTGTATAGCAGCACTGAAAAGTAAAATATTTCACAGAATATTTTGCAGTATAACAAACTATTTATTTTAATATTTACTTTTTTTTTACTTTTAATAGTAGAATATTTCATAGATTCATACGCATTTCAGTATTTGGTAACTTGCTTAACTGGAGACTAAGATGTTTGGGTAGGAACCACTGGCTATTCAATTGGGTTCTTGTACCAGACTCAGGATAGAGTAAATTTTAATTTTAACTGACGTACTGACATAGTTTGTAAATAACAAAAACAACTGTAAACCACTTCAACTGAATATATTCAACAAGGTCTTATTTTGGACTGCTATTTTACATTTTGTACGTAGTTTATGGCAACTTACTGATGTATTTCAGCCACTTACCACGTACCCAAATAACACAGGCTAAAACACACTTTCAGACTGTGTGCAGGGCTCCATAAAGAAAACTCCCTAGAAGACAGAGTGTTTGAAAGACCATTTTTTTACTGATTGATACATCAAATCCAACATTAATTCTTTCATATCATTGCTATTTGATAACGTATTCTTTTCACACTATAATTATTTTCATTGCCTTCATCTATAAAACAATTTACATTCGCAGTCCCTTGTGTGAATCCACAGTCACAGCAGTCACACAGTCCAGTTGATTGCTTTTTAGCAGCATGTTTTCAAGCTGTCAGGCTTTCAAGACTCAATTTCTCTACACTTCTTTATTTATTTATTTATTTTCTTAAGCCTTTATTTATTCATGGTTCAGTGACTTAACAGGCCCATTCCTAAGGCCACCCCGTTAAGGTGGGGTGTCTGAGACTTGAGCAGCTTGAGAGGAAGTTCACTTAGGGTTACAGCCACTGAAACTGTTCAGGTGCTAAAACAAGAAGAAATAACCTGCTTACTTTATTGGAGATTGGCTAACAATTAAAAAAATAGAATGCCTTATGTTACTGAAAATCATAAGGCCTTAAAAACTAATTTTGATTTACAAAAAAAATGGCTCTGCTGGTCTCAAATGCCTGGTTTGGCTTGTGGGGCTTTTGAGTTATTGCTGTCTCCAGCATTTCTAAAATCCTTGATCTCCACACTGAAAAGAGACAGAGAGGGATTTCAGAACATCATTGTTGCAGCCCTGAATATGAATTTTATAAAACATAAAAGAAAAACCAAAGGAGAGGTGTGAAAATATGACATTACTCAAACTTACAAAAAACAGCTGTGACTGGCAGAACCTTGGTGGGTAGGTTTGACATCGTGCAATGTCAAATGATTCACGTTTTCATGCTCGGTTGTGCATGTGATGTAAGCACAGACGGACCTTATCACTGTACCTGACTGACTGTATGAGGTCATTCTGTTGCTCATGCTTTCCATACTGACGCATGCTGTTGTGTTGGTAGCATGCTTAGCAAGCAAAGTACGCCTCAGACACCAGTATGAAAGCAGTTTGAGCAGTTGGAAGAGTTGAGGAGGAGTCACATCGTAAGGGTTCAGGAAGTGGCGTGATCTTATTGACATATTGCATGCCGTACCGGTTGTGCAACAGCAACAAGAAGAATCTGGGAGATCTACACGAACCATGGAGAGAGAGAGCTGACAGATTGTTCGACATGTGCGGTTCTGTTACTAGCACATGCTCTCAGGAATGACCTCCATGAACAGGATACCCAAAGCCTTATGCAAGCTTGTCTTTGTCAGCATGTCGGCTGTTTTATTGCACCTGTTCAACACAAGGATCTGTTTGACCTCGTTCAGACATTGAGGAGTCTGATCCAGCCTCATCTGCTTGAAAGAGCTGTAGGACTGATTGTGATGTTTTGTCCATTTGTACGATCGGTAAAGGTCTGTTTGGAAAGATAACGAGATGCCCAAAAGCGGTTTCTTATTTCAACATTTAGACATTGCGAGTAAACTTACCCAAGGCGTCCCGCCATGGCCTCTTCATGCTAGGAGTGATTCTAGGCTGTCAGAAAACATATTTCCTTTATTTGCCCTCTCTGTCGCGTCTGAAAGGGGGACATATTGTGCTCAGTGATTGCAGTCAAAGCTGCTTTGCGTGTCGAGAGCATTAGCTTAGCGAACTTTCTTCCTCTTACGAGCATGTCGCCAGCAGTGGGAGCCTGAAGAGGAAGAATGGAGCTGTTATGGGGAATTAATAGTTTCAGTGCTTCTATTCATCCTCTTTGGCCTCCAGCATTTTTTTCTGATGAGGATGCGGCAGGGCTTGCTGGTGCTGGAGTGGAGCAGACTGGGTTCAGACAACTCCAAGAGGGAAGAGGCTGGACGAGGCAAGCAAGGGGAGTGGTTGTGGATGTGGCAGCAGAGGGAAAGGCAGGTGAGAGGGGGTTGAAGACAGTAGGGGGTGGGAGCCGAATTTTTCTCGTTCTCTGATGTGCACACGCTGCAGCTCTCTCGGCCTCATTTATCAGGCGCATACAAATTAACTGCCTTCATACTGTTTTCCTTCTGCCCTCGCTTAAGTTCTCCTGTGTTATTTGATTAATTTAAAATTTCCATTTCTGCGTCTGGCACACAAGGAGACAAAAGAAATCTATTAGACAGGAGGGGAGGTGAGGAGGGGGAGACGGAGAGGGTTCAAGGGGGAGACAGAGTGAAAGAGAGAAGGTGAGAGACTGCAAGAGAAAGTAATTGCATGAGAAAGACAGTGATAGGGCAAGGACGTGGAGAGAGAAAGAAAAACAGGAAGAGAGAGAAAAAGAAAGAAGAAAGGACTCCAAAAAGAGAGTAAAAACATGATAGGAAGAAGGAGAGAGAAATAGAGCAAGAAGTAGAAAGTAGAGGAGAAAGAGGCAGGGAGAGAAAGAAAGACAGGATTAGAGAGACAGACTAAGGGAAAAAACAGAAGAGAATGATAGAAAGAGAAAGTGAAAGAGGCTGAGGTCAAGAGAGGGAAAAAGCAGAGAAAGAGTGATCATGAGTGGGACATAGAAAATAAAAGAGAAATCAGAATGTGAGTGGTAGACAGAGATGGGAAAAGAAAGCAATGCAGCCAGATAGAGAGAGAAAGAAAGAAGGATTAGACAGAACAGTGGGAAAGATGGGAGGGTAATAAAAGGTGAGAGCGAGATACGGAAGGTAAGAGGAAGAGACAGAAAATGGTAGAGAGAAAGGGTGGGGAGAGAGTAATAACAGATGAAGACAGAAGAGAGGGTTAGATAGAGGAGTAAAGAATGAAAAGAATGTAAGTTTTAGAGAACAACAGAAAGAAAGAGAAGAAGACAGGAGGCATAGTTGCAAAAAGTGATAGAAAGAGTGATAATTAGAGATAAAGAAAGGGAGAGGGCAGGAGAAAATGTTGGAGTAAGTCAGAGAGAAAAAGCAAAAGGAGCTAAAAGGAAAAGAGGCAGCAGAGAAAAAAATAATGAGTGGGAGATAAAGTGAGAGAGGGAGAGAAATAGGATTAGAGAAAGATGGGCTTGTGGGAAAAGAGAAGGGGTTGTGGCTGGAGAAGGCGGGATGGTTAGAAAGAGAAAGAAAGAATGATAGCAAGGGGGAAAATGTGAAGGGAAAAGCAAGTGAAAAAGGGGTGGGAGAAAAAGAAACAAAGAGTGACAGTAAAATGAGTAAAGAGTGGCAGAAGAGTGAAAAAAGTAAGAGGGAGAGAGGTGGGAGAGAAAGTAAGAGGGAAGGAGAGATGAAAAGAAAGAACAAGATAGAGAAAGAGAAGAGAGAATCATTGAGTAAGATAACTAGAGATGGTTTTGGGGGAGTGAGAAGAGAAGGAAAGAAAGAAGAGATGGTCAGTGAGACAGGTGGTAAAGGGGACTGAGAAAGAAAGGGATAAAAAGATGAGAGGGAATGATAGACAGAGAGAAACAAAGAATGAGAGTACAGAAGCAGAGATGACAGAACGTGAGAATGGGTGACGAAGGAAGACAGCTCATGAGAGCAGAGAGATGGAGAGAAAGAAGGAAAAAGAGTATGTGAGAGAGAAGGGGGGTTAGAAAGAGAGATTGAGAAAAAAATGATAGAGTGATAAGCTCTATGGAGTAGTCACAGGAAGACATACAACAGAAAATCTGTCAGACAAAGAAGGAGAGAGAGAAAAAGAGAGATGGCTTATAGGTGGAAATTCTGTGAAATAGGACAGCTCTGCAGCAAACAGTGGTTAATTGGAGCAGATACTTTTTTATGCCATAATCATATGTATCAACATCTGGAGGGCAGCTGTGGCTGTCAGGCATGTCTGGGATACTATCCCGGTTCTACCTCTGTCTGTACACAGGTGCATTCTCCGAAAGAGTCCCTAAAACCCTACAGCCTGGAATACTCCTGACGATCAACAAGCACTACAGAGCGATAGCGGGCTAACGAGCGCGCTGCACTGTCGCTGTGGTTTGTGCGTTAACATTGGCTCCAAAGGCTCTTTTATGTAAGCTTCGTGTTCAAGGCTTCTTCTCATTCATCCTGCTGCTTGGCAAGGAGCATGACATGATGACCGCTCTGTTTGTACCACTGTCTGCTGCATGAAACGCTCACATTATGTACTGTCAGCTTCATGTTAATACAGATCTGGGGTACCTCGTTTAAGGCCCAGGGTTCGAAAGCTCTCCAGACTCTGTTTGCAAAGGCTGAGATGGGCCGGTAGATAGGATTTGCACTTCATGTCGAGACCTCAGTGGCAGGGCATTGCCTCAGCTGTGCAATGCGATGGCACAAGCTCCAGGAGATTCTTTCACACACTGACACACTGAGTTTGCGTCAGGTTCGCGCCTCCGCTGAGCCTGGCTAATAGCACGCCCGACTCCTGCTGCACTGCGGGATAGCAGTGCTGACATTTGGAGCTTCAAAGCTCATTTAACACTGAGGGTCACACACTGTTTCCCTCTCACTCGCCCTCCGGCGTTTTCTAAGAACTTCTGATTACGTTATACTTCAATGCATTGGTTTGTTTGTAAGTTCTTTTTCCTCCATAGTTGAACTTAGGTTAGACAAAAATACTAAGTGTTATGCCCTCAGGCCAAATAAAACTGCAGCCACTGTACATCACAATTGCCCTCTTCACCCCCCAAAAATGTGTTTATCAAGAGGGACAGTCTGCAGAAAAAAAAAAAATAATAATAGCGGAAGCTTACACTTGCACATTTGCTTGGGTCAGTAAAGTGGACCTACTATGCTCATTGTCTGTATTCATAATTATATTTAAGGGGTTTCAGTGAATAGATTCACCTGCTTAAATTTCCCCACCGCACAGCACTTTTCTCAAACTGTACATCTGCATTCACACTCTGTCTGAAACGCTGTTAGAGCTCCTGTGTCTTTAAGCCCTCCTAGTGTTCTCTGATTGGTCAGCTTGCTCTCTTTGCTTTGAACCTCCACTACACTGCTGCGGCTGTTATTGCAGTGGTGTGTGGATTCAGTTTGAGTCCAATTCTCTTCTGTCCAGTCCTCATCGCTGAGGGTTTGGTAAGTTTGTCGGTAGGTGGGCAATAAGGATAAGAATGAGATGACATTACCTTGTAACAGAGAGAAGAGCTGGAATTTAAAGTAGGCGTTTCAGGCAGCTGAGAAAAGTGGGATAGTTAAGTGTTTCTCCCTCTGGCATGTACTTTGGGCTTTATAACTGAACAAAGAACAAAATAAGAACAATTTTTATACATAAAAAGCAGGAAAGGCATGATAGGTTCTTAGGTTTTTTAACCTATAAAGGAGCCAGTAACTACCCATTCATTTAAAGGAGGGGTCAGTTACACTTGTCATGAAAAGCATCAGGAAATGGTAACATTACAGCAGGGAGAAAGTTCTTTTAAATTCATATTTTTTTATTGGAACAGATATTTCTGTCCGTTTCTCCTCTGTATGAAGGAAACCCAGTAGTCTGAAATTATATATATCTCTCAAGAATTATATATATTTCTCAGGTTACAGACGTAAGTCTCAAAGTAGATCATCTTAACCTTCTTGAATGAAGTTGACAATCAACATTTATGCCTGTTACCAATCAACCGACCATATGCACACAACTGAAATAGAACTATGTAAAGAACATGTCATGAATCTGATGTCAGCTTTTTAGGACCTTTCTCAAGAAAAAATATAAGGAAAAAACACAGAGAGTAATTGGTAGAAGATGGTGGGCTCTTCCTGTGCTTTTTATCTGAGCATTGCCACTCCCAAGTTCCAGTTTCCATTTCCCAAACTGACCATCCCAACGCTGTTCCTTCTAATAGACATCCACACATTCAGCTGCGTCTACTTATTATTCACCACCATCGCTTTACTATATTATGAGTCTTCATCAACATTAACACAGAGATAATAAGGGGGTGGTGGAGACCGTGTCTGATGTGTCTGGGATTTTGTAAATGCAGTTTAAAGTAAAAGCATTATTTTACAATTTAAATAAATGGAAATTGTTTATACTAGCTATATATAGTTCTACTAGTTAAACTAGTAAACTGTTACTCTGTAACAGCTTTGGTTCTAAACTTGGCCCTAACAAAGTTACGTTGATAATTAAACAAATAAGATGTCAGAGTTAAGGCATTTCTGTATTCCGGTCCTAGACCTTAACATCACTGAATGAGTTTGGGATTACTTGGATTGTGAGAAACAGAAAATACAGTCTACTTCTAAGGCTGAACTTGGGCCGAACTTGACGGTGTGGAAAATTATCCCTGCAGATTTCTTTGAAAAACTGAAAGCAGGTCTCCTTTCAGGATGCAGTATATACAAGAAGAAGCTATATTATGTATAGTTTTTCAAGCCTCTGTATGTTTTGCACAGTACTGTAACTGTAAAGGTTGAAAGGTTTGCTCAAGATTTCTGTCAATCTATTCATCATGTTTCAAGATTCAAGCATTTTCTGTCATTTGCACAGAGAAACAAGCAGTTGCACTGTACAATGAAATTCTTCACTGTACCAGCTCCTAGACTTCAAATACTTACAATTACATAATAAATACTAAGTACTAAATAAGAAAGAAAAGGCTAGAGAGAGAGGGAAATTTTACTGAAACACCTGTCATTTTAGTGTGGGAGGTCTCATGGCTAAATTGGACCAGCCTGGTGGCCAATCTTCATTAATTGCACATTGCACCAGTAAGAGCAGAGTGTGAAGGTTCAGTTAGCAGGTAAGAGCACAGTTCTGCTCAAAATACTGCAATGCACACAACATTATGGGACATACCAGAGTTCAAAAGAGGACAAATTGTTGGTGCACGTCTTGCTGGTGCATCTGTGACCAAGACAGCAAGTCTTTGTGATGTATCAAGAGCCACGGTATCCAGGGTAATGTCAGCATACCACCAAGAAGGACGAACCTCCACCAGCATCACGCAGTGACCTGGCCACTATCCTGCAAGAAGAAGTGCAGGACTTGTATATGTCATTCCCAAGACGACCTGACGCTGTACTGGCCGCAGAAGGAGGCCCTACACCATACTAATAAATGATTGTGGTCTAAAACCAGGTGTTTCAGTTTCATTGTCCAACCCCTGTATCTACATATATGTGTACAATTTATGCCATATAAGACTGAAAGGTATAGGAGCAGAACATTTGTACAGTATGCAGTATTCCTGCAAATAAAAGACAGAACTGCTCAGTAGCAGCCAAATAGTCACACAATTTAAATGACAGGTGGTGTTTCCCAGTGCCATTGGAGCCAATGAAAACGACAAAAACAGGTTCCACAGTATTCTTATAACTACTTGGAAATGATGGCAACCCCAGTGCCACTTTGTATTCCCATAAATTTGGTGTCAGACAAGTTCTGCTGACAACTTTAGAGGCAGAGGCGTCAGCTGAGCTGGCCTGGTTACAAGAGTCTCTCTGAAAGATAGCCTGACACAGGCAGCAATCAAAGCATCGGAGTGGAAATTGCAGCAGTGCTAGTGTCTTACCTGTTTGGGAGAGAGAAAGACATGGCAGGGGAATGAAATATATCAATCTAGTTTCAATTTAGTTTGATCCTGGACAGTTTTTTTACACTTCCTGCCTCCATTAAAGGCTGTCTCTGTGTCTCCTCCGCACTCTTGCCGTCACCGGTCCCATCCTGGCCCTTCAGTAATTGCTGTATTTTTCTGCACTCAAAACTCGGGGACGCTGCTCAGCAGATGGGTGGAGAAAAGGGTTCCATTTTTGATGGTGGAGCTTAAAAGGTGATGAGAGATAAAAGTAACATTAATACCAGAGTGGGGAGAAGTCCTGGTATATCTTTCCTTTTCTTTTTCCATCTTGACTGTTTGAATTTTACATGACCACTAAAGGTCTGAAGCTCTAACGATTCTTGGAGTTGCTCTATTTATATTCCAAGAGCTGGTGCTGCGAGCCCATAGCTTAAGGTTGGTTTAAAATGACTGAACTCTGCATACTTAAGCAGTCAGCCTCGCCACTGATCCCACAGAAAGTAATGATTTTCCACAATTACAGCCAGAGCGGAACTGTATCGCTGGCTTCAGTGACGAGAGAAAAGAGAATGGCGTTCCTCTGTATCAGTTGCTTTGGCAACTGGATGTTCAATCCAAACATATTCCACCCGCAAATCAATTTTTTATTGTCAAAATGATTATTTTTATTTGGTAAAATGAAGAAAGCTAAAATGAATGGTTTATTTATGTCCAACCTTTGCAAACCTGAAGGTAAAGTGCCTCTACTGAAATATTTAGCTCTTCTGTAAAGCGAATCCTACAAATGCCTGGTCAGAATTACGATTGCATGCACTTTGTGTTGGTTTCTGGAGTAGACGTGGTAAGCAGACTTTCAAAGTGCCCTTGAGTTTGAAAGCTCCTTGGCTTTCTTTTCAAACTCGTAACGTTTCTCTGCGGGAGTGCTTTTGTTATATTATGTTAGTGAGTAACGTGTGCATGTATTTCACAACAAGCTTTGTTTCCCAGGAAGAGCGTGCTCGGCTCCTTCATCTACTCAATAAAACTGCAGGCCTTGAGGACATTATTGCTGTCCAACTCCATTATCTATCACTGGCTCCAGTTTCCCGCCGTCACCTTTTTACGGCGTCATTAATCCCGTAAGACATTAAGGATTGAGCTATTTGCATAAATCCGAGAGGGGGGACAATAACAATGTACAGAGCGGTAGATGCTTCCTGACTCCGTTTCTGAAACATTAAGCTCATCTCTTCCAACTGTGCTTCTTTGACGAGGTGTGTTTTTACACCTCTTGCGGATGATACCAGGCTCATTTGGTGCACTGAAGAATGTGGGTCGTCAAAGTTAAAACAGATTTTAACTCACACTCGATTTTAATTTGCATTTTGCTCAGAGCATTTAACATGACGTAATATGTGAATTTAACACGATAACTTGAAGCGCTTCACGTCTCTAATGTAAGAATATATACGTGTAGGCAGCCTACTGACAAATCCTGTTGAGAAAATAGCCATTCATGATAAAACAGCTATGCTGTTCTCTCGCATGTGATATATAAATGAAGAGTTAATTGACAGTAATCAATAAATGTAGGGATTACGGCTGTGAAATGGTTTAAATAATGATTTACTAACTGCACTTAAAGGCGATTTATTCAGTTTGCTCAAATTTAACCCTAAACAGACATATGTAGTTCACTTTAAAGGCAATCCATTTTGTTATAGCTATGCGCATGGGCAAAATAAGCTTCAGCCGAACGTGACCTTCAGTGATTGAAAAGGAACCTGAATGAAAACGTATGCACAGTCTGACCATTAAAATAAGGTGAACGTGGTTTCCGGTTTGAAAGTAAGGGTATACTGCAACAATTCATCTGGGGAACTGGAACCATTCCACTTTAGCACTGGTATTCGTTGGTTTATGCATAGTTCTACCATGACTAATATCCGGTGTGGTCTCCTGAATTGCTGATATTGCTGGCATCACTGGTGTGGTTTGCCTGATAACGACGCTTGTGGATGTTTTGCTGATAAACAAATTCACTGCGATGGTATGGCAAACAGATTGTGATACTTTTTTATGATACATGATATATAACAGTATTTATTCTCTTTCTACTTTTTGATAATTTGGAACTGAGAAAACTGCGAATACAGTGTTTTTTTTCAGTGTTTGTGCATACTGTGTTGCGCTAAACCCAGTCAAACAGGACTAATTGCTCGAGGCATAAAATAAAACATGCAGCTGGCCAGTGTTCTACTGACAATATACGCAGTGTGTTGAGAAAAGGTTACTGTGTTATATTCTGACACCATACATCATATATATCATATTGCCTAGCCCTAATTCATTGCATGGTTCCATTTTATCAAGCCGTCTGTGGAATGTTTTTAAGCTTGAAACAGCGGTACAGTATGAGCAGCTGGGTTTCGGGTGGTTTAAAGAGTCAAACTATGAAAACTATGTTAAAAGAGACATTCTATACTCATTTAACTGGCTCATGAATGTGTTTTAGTGCTCTGCTAGAATAGATTTACACATGCTGTACATCTGTATTCATGCACTGTTAGAGCTCCTGTGTCTTTAAGAACTGCCTCCTAATGAGCCCAGTGTGATCTGATTAATTAACTTGGCCACTTCTGATTGGTCAACCGTCAAAATGGCCACCACCAAAGGTCCACCACCACACCGCTGTTTCAGACAAATGAGAAAAGTGGTTTATGTGGGAGAGAGTTTCTCCCTCTGGTGTGTTTCTTGGACTTTATAACTTGGCAGACAGTTTACATTAACAAAAAGCTACAGCAAACTAAAGGTGAGAGAAAAAAGCAAATAGCTCATATTTTAAAAGATGTAAGAAATGGTGGGATGAATTATTTATCATATAAATGGATTATTAAGATGTTAGCTTTGACAGAGCTAGTAAGGATAGATTTCTATCGGAATAACGTAAACTATTTAACTATCTTGCAGGTTTTATGCACCGTGTGCTAATGGAGCAGCTATGTTTTATTATCATCGGTACGCTTGTAAATTTGTAAAATTTATCAGCTGTTGCAAATATTATATATAGCTTCGTCTATACAGACAGTAATTTACTTCTTGGATAATTTCATACTTATACCATACTATCGTGTAGCCAGTTCCTTGTTTGTTAAGAGCAGATCATAAGATTGTTGTGGTTTTTTTTTAAATAATCAAAGAACAAGAGCTCAGGGGCTATATTTGTCTTACTGACTCACTGCATGAAATACATATCATGATTCAACGTCTTGAACACATTCAAGAGCAAAATAGCTCTCTTTATATAGCTCTAATGATTAATGCAGCTCATAGAATAAGGGCAGGCCCGTATAAACCTTGAGGCATAAAGGGTACAGCTATGCACACTCTGTGCCTAAAAGACAAAGTAGTCCAACTACGTGACCAAGTCTTTAGATACATACATACAGACGCACCATCATAAGCCCGGGGAAACCTTGCTCGGGTACGTCAGAGTTCAGCTGCTATAATTACGGCCGCCCTTCCACACTTTATCTTCAGAGCGCCCACTGTGCCCATTTATTTGACGAATGTAGCCGTGGAGTGTTAAGTGTCCTGTGAAAAAGTGGCGGGGAGACACAGCTGGTATCTGCAAAGTCGCTCGCCCCAGATGCTATCTGTATAATCCTCGATAGCGCGAACGGCTTTTATTGATTTGCTGGTGGAGGAACTGCGAATGTCCAGTGCCACAATTCAATTTGAAGCGCATTAGCGGGTGTTAAATTGCTGATGGGCTGCAGATGGTCCCAATGATTTTGACTGGGCACTTTCCCTGCTCTGATTTAATTGCGCACTCTGCATATTACATGATTAATGAGTATTTACAAAATTATGCTGAGGGCGAATTAACCCTTGAGTCGTGTGTTTGCCGTGTACGTCTCGGAGTCTTATGACTGGAAATCTCTGTAAATGTCATTTCAAATTAGAAATCATGCAGGGTAATGGATGGCAGATTAAATCTGGTTCATAATAGTTGTAATAACTGCTCAGCCTTTGCTGTCTGGGCTCTCTTTCGGTGCAGTCTGTCTTCACTCTATCAGTTTGAGGGCTGAGGGCTGTGTGAGAGAGAGTAGAGCAGAGTAACGCATAAGCTGTTCTGCACAGAGCTCGGACGTGTCGCCATTGTACAGGCCGGATAAACATGTTTCGTAAGGTGCAGGGAAATAAGCTCATGTGAGTCTCTGTGAGATGGAATTCTTCATCCTTGGTTTCAAGTTCTCATGTCATTGGCACTGCTTCACTTCAAAGTATGCTATCTACAGGAGCCTGCTCTGGATTAAGGGCCTGAGTTGATTAGGTGTGAAATGGCTCAGCGGCCTATGAAAGCCTAGCCCTTTGAAGTGTCTGCGCTCTGTCCGGACAGCATTGTGTATTTAGACCAATTCGGTCTACTCAAAATGGAAGACAATAGGTGCAAGAATGCTGAATTTATTACGAGTTGGAGAGCATTTGGAATCCCAAGAAAAATCGGGAGGTTGACATGCACATTCTTGTATGCCTCGTGTTGTTCATATCCGAATGAATGTAAGGTGCCAGTGAATGAAATGATATTGTTAATGTCTAATTTGCTTGACACGCTGCCAGATTATCTCAGTGTGACCGGCCTTTTCTCCAGGGTTACTGCCTTTTCAGATAACCTTTCTCAAATCAATGTTGATATTGTCAACAGCAGTTATTCCAGTGTATCAAAGGACCACAGTTGTAAAGCCCGACAGTCGTTATCATATACAATAATGCTGTTGCTCTTTTGTGCTGGAAAGCCACTTATTAAGTGTATTTCAACATGGGCGATTCATCTATTCAGAATGTGAATAATAGCATAAGAGCTACGTCTTGCTCCTCCTATTCCCCTCGTGCATCCAATCTCACTTTCTCTTGCTGCCTGCCTTATTCGATCGCTGATGTTCACAGCCAGGACGAGATCTCCCAAATGGATGTTGGCGTACTCCAGTCTCTTGCTAGCCATTCAGGGTTGTCAGGTCATGGTGACGCAGGGAGCACAAGCTGGTTTTGTTCTGATCATCACCTCACCCACCAATGGCATCTCTAGACTAGGCTCCAAAGTTAGCCTAGCCTCTGAGCAGGTTATGCTGCTCGTTAAGTCATTTACTGTAATAATGGGATTACACAGGCGTTGGTTTGTAGAGTTCAGAAGAGAAGCTCTTCACAGGTGGTTAAGATGGCTTCGAGCCTCTTCCTTCCACCTGTTTAAACAGCCAGGTCCTCTAATCCTGAAAGCTTAACACTGTAACCCCTTAAAGCAAAGCAAGGATCAGACTTGCCAGAAACCTGTGACACAGATGGCCCTCTTAAAGAGAAGTGACCTCAAATATCCTTTATGGACTGCTGTTCATTTCCATCATGGTACGCTTTCCCGTAACATAGGCCTAAATTGCCTCAGGTGTTTCATTTTAGTTTCAGTATAAAGCAAAATATTTGATGTATTTTTGCACATTAAGACTGAACACAGAGGATTGTGTGGTAACTGCATAACTGTGTGACTTGTGGGAGGAAATTAAATGGTTTCGAGGAATTACAATCTTTGTTTCTCTTCCTCCGTAATTTGTAAAATCGTCTTTCTTCCGAAGCAGGAAAGCAAAATGGCCTGCACTCACAATGTGCATCAGTCTGTTTCGCTCGCTCTTCCCCACACTCTCTCTCTCTTTCCTTGTCCCTTAGCCGTGACGTCAGGGCAAATTACTGAGGGTCAGAAAGCTGCAGAGGAGGGTCTCGGAGACGCTGTGAATCCCATCTGTCTCCCTGGAAAGTTAAAAGCTTTGTTTTCATGGTGAAACGGCGTCATTGATGGAGGTGGGCAATTTGGACTGTGCGGGGAACTAGGGAGAGGCAGTAAATTGGAAAGAAAACAAGGGTTTTAAAAGCAATACCTTCAGTCCGGCGTCTTCCTGTCCCCTTTCTGACCGCATCTGTACAGATCAGACTTGCCAGATTTTGGGGATTGGAATCCCTGCTCCTTCCCTGTGGCAGAGCCCATTCCTTTAACAGAGTGGGCTGATTACTGCAGCCGCTGATTGTGTGGTGAGGCTGACTTGGAGGAGGCTTGCAGCTCTCAGGGAGACAATAGCTGTGTACGATCGAGTCAGACAGGACACAGCTGCGTGGCTTTGGGCATGCTCTCTCCTCCTCAATCACTTCCTCATTCCTCTCTCCTCGGGTGTGCTTCTGACCCCCCAACTCGCCACAGCAACGGCAGAAGCCGTCGAGTGTGGTTGATTGACAGCCCTCAGGGAGCGTGTTGACGAGTGTGCCCTGCCCTGCAAGCGGATGGGGCTCTGTTGCCTGTCAGGGTGACAGGAGGAGGCCATGTTTGTTGGCTCAAGATGTCCTCTCCTCTTCCAGCCCAGCAGATTGTTATCCTCAGACTGCTGTGCCCTCCTGGCTAAGGGAGGAGCCTGCTGAGGAATACGAGGCAACAGCATGATTTGATTTCTGTTATTTTTGCGGCAGAGCTTCTTTTCCCCCCTTTTCTTTTTTTCCCACTCACAGCTATATGAAACCAAGCCTGCCATTGCCCAATAACTCCCTGTTGAAATCAAGTGCACACCTCTGCTGCAGCCACACACGCATCTTAGAAGTGCTCTCATAAAATGACATCCGTGCTGCTTGTAACGAAGCAGTGTTTACATGGCTTTTTCATTCTCTTTTGATTTATCTTGTTACTCCAAGCTCTCAGACCAGTTAAAAGGGAATTCTATATCTTTCCTCGGATTTCTCTGCATAATTCTGTGGTGGAAATTTCAACCAAAATCATTTAGAATGCTTTGATGTCAAATAGTTCATTGTAGAGAAACTTCTTTGTCTAATAAGAATACATTTCTTTGTACTGTAAGAATAGGTGTGCAGGAAGAAGTCGGGATGCAGAAATTTTAAGAATTGTATGTGCATCGTGACTGATGACATCATGCCTGTTTTATTTTTTTTCCCTGATTTACATTAAACAGAACATGTCATAATAAAAATATAAAATGAAAATATGATATGAAAATACATTGTTTGCTTAAACAGTGCACAACCACTGCAATTGTTTCAGTACTGCATTCATATACTTGTCTAAAAGCTGCACCCAGAAGAAGGTGTGGGATTGCAATGCTGTTGGTAAGGAAGATAGAGGTTACCAGGAAAAATAAATGATGATAACTGTAGACTGATGTGGGCAATATTTATTGAGCTACACATACAGAAGTACTGTGACTTAGTATGGTGTCGGGCCGCCATGTTGCTAGCACAACATTTCAGACATCTCAGGATAGAGTTGTAGAGGTTCCTATTGGTGTCTTGTGACAATCCATCTCATGCAGCTTGAATATTCTCACGCAGTTTCTGCAGATTTTGCAGTAGAGTTGGAGGTGGAGTGACACCGGGCCTTCTAGACGTGTGACGCGTGACAACATACCATTAATCTTGGTGCTGACCCCGGTGCAGTTGTGCCAGTGGTACTGTCACTAACAGGAGGACTAGTAGAGGACAACACTGCTCACTGAATGTCCACAATCATAGCTGTAAGGGCAATAAGGTACAGTGATAAGGCCTGTCCTTGCTTTCTTCACATGCGTGGCCGAGCATGAAACTTGAATCATTTATGTATTCATTATAATTAAGTCCAGAACTTATTATCATTTTTAGCAGTTGCATCAGGGAACGGTGCAGCCTCCTGAGAACCCCTAATCCAGCATCCCTATATAAGAACTACTGTACAAAGATAGTAGGCTTATTTACTATAAAGCCACATGTGTCTTTTTACAGGCAATGCCGACGATGGTTCTTTAGGGACTGTTATATAACTCTCTGCAGTGAATGCATATTAAAAATTGTTGTAAAAAATTTTTTTTTTCTGTGTTTCAAAATTGTTTCTCAGACATTTTGCTCCTATCTCCATCACCTTAAACAATTCTGATCTTTGAAAATAATTTTTCAATCAGATCGCTAAAATAAAGAACAAATTTAGTGGGTTTACCTTTTATCATGTCACATGGCACACCATGGCTTAGGAATTTCACTATTTCCAGGGAGTTTCATGTTGATTATTTCTTTACAATTTGTAGGAAATGTTTGTGGAGATGTACCATACTTTGCAAGCACTATCACAGTTCCCAGCCAGTCAGACACCTGTATGGTCACCTGGCAGTGTCATGCACTACTGAAGCGCTCAGCAATGCTATGAGGGTCTAGCAGTTTGGGAACAGATACGACAGAAGCCTTCTCATACCGTGGAGTCAGTATGTGCAGACTGGTGGAACTGGCAGGCACTGGCAGGCACTGGGGACAGAATACATGGGGGACTGGCTTTGACTCAACTAGAAGAAATAATATGAACAATGTGTAGCTATTTATTACATTGTAGCAAATCAAAACATCCTTATTCTCACATTGCAATACAAATGTGATATTGAATGTAATAAAATCATGCTATTTCTCACATAGCAATTAAAATATAATTTGGTATTTAAAACCAGTAAAATGTAGTCATGACAGATAAAAGTCTAATGCCTCAAGGGAATAATTTTACTGTCTATTTAATGGTTTGGCCATTTCTTGGGGTAGTGTTTAACAAATAACTGCCTAAAAAATATCACCACCTCATGTGCATGCGTTAGGACTCAGTTTAGCATGGCTGATAAATTGCTTTCAGCAGACTCTGCCTGAAATCTTAATAATGTTTTACAGAGAGCCAGGAGTAGATGTTATCGGAACCGCCCTTGGATAATGTCTGTGCTTAAAATCAAGTGACTTAATGCAAAGACCAAGCCGTACAATGACAAATATACAGAGCTGTTGGCCTGGGAAATTAGAACACTCATTTCCACTGTTGCAGAAGACAAATTCAGGTCCATCATACTCCATTTAGGTATGAGCAGCATGAATTACTTTGCTCCTCTGCTCTTTTCTTGTTAATGGAATTAACACGTTGAAGGGCATTATCTCACCAGTGTGATTAAAATAGCAAATAAGTTGAAGCTCTGTGTTGAAGTGTAACAGTTAAGTTAAGATAAACATACCTGAGAGATAAACATGGCCACTGGCTTTAGGGAAAGCCAAGACTGTGCCTTGGTTTTTGATATTGAATAAAATTCTTATCTTCTTCTTTTTCGTTCTTTATACTTTCCCACATTGGCAGAAACTAAAGCAATGGTCTTAATCCGGAGGAAATGGGCCTTCAGAGTATTCATTCATTCCCACCCTCTCATAGGCGTTTTTTTTTAACTCTGCTGCCTCTGGGTGCTCCGTCTGCCACCACAAGTCAAAACAAACTTAATTAACGAAGAACTGGACAAATCCTAAAGTTGACTTTTGGTTCTCAGTAACGGTTGGGGCAGCACAGAGCGAAGCTGAAACCTGTAGAGCCGTTAAACTGGCTGTACGTGTGCTTGCTATGTTGTAAACACAGCCAAAGCTCGGCTCTCTACAGCGATCGTGCTGTCTAATAACAGTTTGCAGCATGTGGAACAAGGTCATCGCTCTGTGTTACGCCTGCAGACAAAGTGGGCCATCGTGCATGGCAAAGCGGGGTAATCTGGTGCCGAGGCTCATCTGGGCTGAAGGACTAGTGTCTGCTATTGTGTGCTCTGTTGGCAGTGGACATTCATTATAGCTGGAGAAATTGCTTTGGGGACACACTGTGTGAAGACAGGCTCAACCGAAACAGATGTATGGCGGGCACGAAGGGAGATGGAGGGAGCACACATCACACGTTTACCCCCACTGGATCTAATGCCATTATAACATATTTCTCTTTTTCTGTTCACCCGGCATTTGGGACTATGCAGTCAGCAGTTTCGCTGCAAAGTTATTACAAGTGCCCCATAGCCATACCCATCAATCACACCCAATTTCTCATCTATCTGTCTCAGGAGTGCCCAGAGATATGCCAGTCCAAAATGCAGAAACAATTTTTTTTTTTTTTCATTTACAATCTAAACGCTTTTTAAATTGAAGCCAGTCCACGGCACCCTGGTGAGAATATTCATATTCATTCTTATGAAATATTAATTGAAACACGAGAATTTCCCTGTATTTTAATTACCTATTTTATACTCTAGGTACAATAAAGATTTAGAGCGCTTGCTGCTGAAAGGTGACTCGGCGAGTAGTTACAGAGATTATGGTGAATAATTAAAATCTCTTTGGTTGTTTTGTGGATTGGAGAAGGAACAAGAGAGAGGATTTATTCAGAGTCGAGGCTCAGCCATTAATTTTTTAATGCAGCCCAAAGCACCTGCATGAAGCATCGGCATGTTTTATTGAAAGAATTGCAGTGTTTTCCAAGATCTCATGCCCGAAAGGTCCAGCTCGCAGATCTCCCTGTAGAAATGGGTTATATGCTACACATCCTTGCAAATAAACCCGCCTTCAGCTACCCCGAGCTAAACGACCCTAATGAGCTCCTGCCGAGGTGCAGACGGTTTGCACTTTCAGAAGCTTTACTTTGAAATGAATGCCAGGTGACAAGGAGGCTACAGATCCCTGACACCACGCACACAAGGAGACAATGTCATTATTTCTAATTCAGGCCGGAGGATGTTTCTCCATCAGTGTGGATTCATTCTTGTCTAGTTTGGAGAGGAAGAGGAGTGGCATGTGGGAAGTGTCCCTTGAGGCGTTTGCGGCTGTGTACGCTCCTGTGTAAGTGCGTGTGTGTTCTCTTTTTGGCAAGCGATGCTGCGCGCATGAGGAGGGCGCTGTTCTTGGCTCATTTACATTGATGGCCAGGCTTTGCCTTTGCTGGCATTTTCAGCAGCCATTGATCCACTGCCTGCCTGATTAATCTTCTATAACGGGATCAGCAGTCAATTAGTGTCTGAATTTCACTTTGAATTCCGTCCATGTCTCACCTTCCCACCGTTTCCCCCGCAAGGGCCAAGAACTCTCACTGTTTATCATTTAAAGCACACACACCAAATCTTTGCCATCACTGTATTTAGACCTTCACACCAGAGTGGCCAAAATATCATATATCTTAGAATATTGCGGCATTATAAAGGCTGTATAAGCACTTTTTTTTCTGAAATTACAGTGTCCTGTGAGTTTCTAGGGTAAGATGACAGACTTTGAATTTCCGTGTTTATCAGGGACATAATGCTGATAGTATGCCATAATTTGTGAAGTTAATGTGGTTTGGTAGGTAAGGTAACCATTTTCTGTAGGTATGTGAATATCATTTTATCAATTATCAGTGTGCAAAAAAAAAAGACCCCGAAAAAATGGGACTAGGGTCCCATGGTGACTAGCTGTACAGCCTGAGCTGGTTTGCTAGCTAACTCTTTTTAGCTCTGCAGTTGCTAGTTTCAGTGCCAGCAAAGTATTTGGTCTAACAGCTAATCTTTTGAAAATGTTAAATTTGTAATTTTGTAACATTCCCCTCAGCGCATTAATTGATATTGATCGACTCCTGGAGGGTTGCAGATACGCTGTGGTATATTGTATTACTTGTAATATATTGCATGGTACCATATCGTCGCTGTCCAAAGAAAACCCAGTATGTCCAAAATGGCAACTTTACAGGCCAAAAACCTAATTTAACTTTAATGTAAGTCAATGGAACCAGACATCTTTCCTAACAGTCTTGGGCCATTTCTGTTGGTCCATTCATCATGAGATTCTAACTCAGTGTAAACAGCAGGTGATGTGTTCAAATGATGCATAAAAGTAAAAATGGACAAAAGTGGAGAGACATGTTTTTCATTGGACATCGATGATATACAGGTACCTTATGGCCTTATAAACACTGCCCTAGAGTACAGTGTTAGCACTCTCTATTTTATGTAGCAACGACACCAGTTCTAAATATGCTTCTACTGGTAGAACCACTCTTTCATGACACCTGTTTACTCTTACAGTAGTGCAGTAGTTTGACATCACTGGTCAAATTCAATGTTTTGTTGATTTTCTGACTGAATATAAGTGCACTTTCATTACAGGGAACAAATATGACACTTTCAGTAAAGTTTCTGTCTATTGGTTGAGTTTAAGGTGTCCTCTGTAGAGGATGGGGCTTATTTTCACTTAGATAATCAACAAAAGGGGAGCTCAGACTTGCATATGAGTGCAAGGCACAGACAGAGGACACACCTGGAGGCGAGCTAGCACAAGGTTGGATCGGTTTTCTGAGGACTCAGCGGTTTCGAGAGAGGCACAGCAGAGAGAGCTGATAGAGGATGATGACAGATGGTACTTTAGTGTCCTCTCCACATAATGGTCATGTGTGGTCTGAGTGTTAGAACATTCAGATCATTTTCATTCCAGTTAAATACAGTATAAATAAACAGACAGTATAAAGAGTACTGTCAGTCAGCATCAGTACCTCATTGTTTTGGGGAATGCTAGATTGTCTTATATACCATGTTTTTGTGGCTGCATTTTTTTGCCAACACTTAAAACATTTCTGATGTTTATGATTGTTATAAGTGTATGTAGCAAGTTTTTATGTATCCAGTCTCATGTTGCTATAGGGGCTGCCCCCTTTAGATCACTGTGGTAATTGAACAGCCTTTTTTTTCCTTTTTTTTTTTTTTTTTTTGATGTCTGTTTTCCAGGTGATCCAGCGTAGAGAGGACGGCTCTGTAAACTTCTACAGGGACTGGGCTGCTTATCGTGAGGGCTTCGGCAAGATCACAGGGGAGCACTGGCTTGGTAAGCTCTCCTTTCAGTCTAGAAAGCAACAAATGCTATACAGAACTGTTTGAAGTACAGAGAAGACCAAGATAGCTTCAGTCCAGCTGCAAGTATCAGAGCTGTGTGCGGACAGCTGGCAAGCATTATTGACAATCAAGCGTTCACAATTAAGGGCTATAACTGTCATTCAAATTGCCTCGTGATTTTTGGCAGCCCTTGTCATTCAAACACGTTCTGTGCTGATGGTGTTTTGCATTTTAAAAACCTTGTTCTATGTGAGCAAACCAGATTAGCAGCCATTCTTGAGGAAATGGAGAAATTATTGCTGTCCTCGCAAATGACTGTTGATGGTAAGTGTAATTCACTGAAGAGAGATTAAATGTAATTAGTGTCCTTGAATTGCTGTAAAGACATACAAAAGCTTGCTGAGTAGATTTTCCACCTCCCCACTGGGCAGCTAACAGTATTTTGATGTTGATAATTGCTCCAAATTCATACCTGCCGACATTCGCCTGGGAAAATTACACTGATTTTCAAGTCACTGCAAAATAAATTTAAAGCAGCGTCTTTTGGAACAACACGAACTAGGCAGAGGAGATGAATTCCAGAGAACGGTAAGGATTTCATGACATACTAAGACATCTTACAGTCAATCTTTCTGCCTTACTGGAGAATTTTGTTGCTCAAATGTTGCTCTGACGTTCCTTAAGGGAAATAGCATCAGACAAAAAGGGGATGTAGGATCCTTCTGGACCAGATAAAACTTGTTATAGTTACTTATACGATCAAAACTGTTAGTCATGGTTGACAGATGGTTAAGGTCTTTAGTCTTCAGTTGCAGATAAACACTGGTGATGTTATTTCTAATCTGAGCACAGTGTTTGAATTTGAGATTCTATTGTGCGGCCAGGGAAGCACATGCAAGATTACACATGTCTTTTGTTTAGGAGAATTATCTGAGTAGCAGGACACTTGAATGTGATCTCATTGTCATCAAGGAGAAAGTACAGGGATGCTAAGAAGATTAGGGATGGACAGTATGGAGAAGAAGCCTTGCTGTTAGCTAGTGTTGACAATATCCATGCTGTACTGAGAAAAGCAGATTGTGGCGGAATTAGTCACAGGGGTCTGAACAATATGACAATATATACTCACTGACAAGAGAACATTGCACCAAGAAGGAGGTGCTGGAATCAAAGGAAAAGTTATATGTGTGAATATAACGATGATGCATGTAAGTGATCACAGTATTACAGTGAAAGGATAAGTTTATTGGGGAAAACTGTACAACTGAAAGTAGACTCTAGTACCCTGTTGGGCCGCCTCTAGCCTGATTACAAGATCAGAT
Source organism: Prochilodus magdalenae (assembly GCA_024036415.1). Taxonomy (NCBI): domain Eukaryota; kingdom Metazoa; phylum Chordata; class Actinopteri; order Characiformes; family Prochilodontidae; genus Prochilodus; species Prochilodus magdalenae. The sequence continues at coordinate 447,888 of JAMWET010002293.1, read as the reverse complement.
ACGGTTGGGCATGGAGGCGTACAAGTTCTGTATGGCATCCTGCATTACATTTGCCCACAGATGGTGCAGCTTGACCCGTAGAGCCTGCGACCTGCGACCACACAGACTGAGATATTCCTGGGAAACCCTTACTGTGGGAAGGATGTCCTGCAGATATTGCTGTTAGCACCTCTCATTACTAGAGGTGTTTTATCAATGAGTGTATTTTAATATTGTGATAAATGATATCATAAACACAATACAGTACATATACCTGAACATATTGCGTTTATTATCAGTACGTTTTTTAACTGGAACTTTCTTCTCTGTTCCAGCTGATCAGATGTTTGAAAAAATACATGCTGTGATGTGAATATATTGTGCAATTTGAAAATGTCATAAAATATTGTATTTTTATGGCCCACCCCTAATTTGCCATGTTAGCACTTAAACATTGTCACCCCAAAGGAGATATTTTTTTTTGTGGGGGTTCACTGGTTTGTAAAATCTCTTATTTTGGTTGGAAATCAGTGGTTTATATTAAAGAATGTATTTTTTCCCCTGAATTATTACAGTAAGGTGCTGTAAATTAATGTGAAAGGGAGAAGCTCACACAAAACTGCTGACATTGCTTATGGTGAACTAAAGCCAGCGAGACCATTATGTGGTTTGCATAATTCTAACTAGGCTTTGTTAGCATTCATTCAAAAAGTGAGATGATATTTTTATTAAGTGATATATTCACTTATATATATGTGTGTGTGTAATGCTCCCAGGCCAAAATGCTCCACTGAGCTGAATGCAATCTCTGATCTGTCAAGTTGCTTTTAATACTGGAATATTGGCATGTCTTATCGGCTTTTCACATATGCCCAGCATGTAGAAAGGCAAATCTCTGTGTTTTTTTTAGCCTCTGACAGATGACTGGAGGGAGAAAAAGTACTGTGTGTATGGTGTGTTTTTGTGTGCGTGCAGGATTGCATTCGTGTATGTGATGGACGGTTACTCTCAGATGCCTCCAACATAAACAAGATAAATGGCATTTTCTTTTATTTACTGCAAGGTTGCCTCTACTTCATCAACAGCAGAAGATGGAAAAAAGTCTCTCGCAGTGACAGGGTTGATGCACGCTGGGTCTTAGCTTCTTCTGCCTGACACCACTATTTCGGGGACAGAGCTGTTGTCTTATTTTGCGCGAGGCAGCACGACATGCGAGGGCCACAGTGTGTTTTACGGACCGTCTGTGTGTGTGTTTTACAACTAAGGCACAGATAATGTAGAGTGACAGGCCTGTCAGTTAGTGACATCTCCCTGAGATTGACAGGCTCCGTGAGAGGAGACGAGAGGGGGCTAACGTCCCTTTCTCGCTCCCGCTGCGGCTGGAAATGACTTTTCCTTCAGCCTGCTTATTCTTGCTCCTGCTCTGTAAGTAAAACTGGCCCTGTAGCACTGGCTCTGAGACTGGCCAACAACATGGTGCTCGTGTTAGTGGCCACAGGGGCCAATCCCTGTGGGAAAGCCCAGGAAAAGCACTCCTCTCTGGGGTGAAGAGGCCTGATGGCCCTGCCCGATGGTAAAGTCAAGCTACAGAATGCGGCCACCATCGATGAAGATGAGCCTAAACCTCCCACGTACTCTAATCAATAAGAGACACGAGGGAGCTGTGGACAATTAACCTCTGGGGCCAGAGAGATGAGCTAGGGAAGGAAAAGAGAGAAAAAAGAAAAACATCAACAATACACAGCCATCAGGATGAGGTGACAGAGAGAGCGCAGGGGCCACAGCCCCTCAGCAAGACAATCTTACAGAGAGAGAAAGAGAGAGAGAGGTAGCACACCTCTGATAAAATGGGTGAATATTCAAATGGGAATCGTTTTTAGTGGCGCATTAGCAATCATCAGGAAATACACAAATGCACAGAAATGTAAGTCGAATATTGGGGTGAGATATGAATATTGATGGGATACAGTGTATTTTTGTGTCATCAAAGGCGAAGATTTGAATTACCATTCCGTAATTCCATAATTTTCTTTTGTAGTGTATTAGCATATCCATTCAGAATCAACCTAGCAGAGCACTAAAAATACATTTTGCCTTTTATCAGTAATTTTGAAATAATTCACAGGAAATGGTTATAATAAGTCATTTCCACTCCCTCAGAACCCTCCCAGATATTTACACAGAGTGCTAATACAAAGCTCAAGTGCTCATCAAAGGCTCTCACTTGCTCTCCCTCTCCCTCTCGTTCCCGCTCTCTCAAGTACCCACACAAACGCCTCACACACATACACTGTTTCATGAATCTAGGGGAGTGAGGGGGATTTTAAAAGCCTAGCTTCTTGGCTTTGTTAGAATCCCATTTATGAGCTCTTCTTTTTTCAGTGGTGTGCTGTGGTATGTGATGACCAGCCCTAAAAAAGACGACCTTAAACTTTATCCCGCCAGATCCTGTCTGGAAAGAAGAAAAGAATGTTCTCAATCGCGTTAACCTGATCCCGGACGCGTCCCCGGAGCCGTCACGCAGCATTGCTGAAATCCAGCCCAGTTCTGCATCAGCACAACCCCAGAACCTTAATCCATAATCTCACTGATTCAGACCGTCCCTCTCTTCCTGACAAAGCCATCAACGAGGTCAGAAGTCAGCAGCATGTTCTGGTCAGAACATAGTTACCACCTTGGTACCCTTGTTCGGGTGGTATGGAGCTGTATCCAGGAGGAGCTCTACGGTATCAGGTTCTGTGAGGGTTTTATGCTGCATTGCTTTTGCAGGAGTGAGAAAAGTGTCATTGAAGAGGCCACATCAGAGCTGTTATTCCGAAGTGTCGGTGCAGTAATGACACCAGCAACGCTTGCTGATGCCTCTCAGCATATTGAGCCGGAGCTGAGAGGTGACGCCTCATTGCTCATTAGCGACTGTGCTGAATTTCCAATACTGTCTCATCAGTGGTGCTCTTGCATTCCCTACGGCATTAAAACAACATCATTCAACTGTGCGATTTGATTATAAACTGTGATTGTGCTGCATTATTGCCAAATTTTAAATGTTCAAAATGCCCATTATGGGTACTCTATAGATCTGAATCTCTTATTAGCACAATGAAATATTCTTATCGTAAAAAGAATAGATGCACCTTGAAGGAATCAGCCAACTGTGTGAGTAGGTTTGACATCGTGAGACATGCGAATGATTGAAGTTTCATGTTCGGCCGTGTGACGAACCTTATTGCTGTACCTGACCTATATGAGGTTGTCCGGTGGCACATGCTTTCCATTCTGACTTGTGCTGTTGTATTGGTAGCGTCCTTTGCAAGCAAAGTATAAATCGAATTCAAAAGCAATTCAAGCAGTTGGAAGAGTTCGAGAGGTGTCATAGAGCTCTGGGATGTGGGATGGTCTTATCGAGCTATTGCGTTGGGCAGATATTACCATAGCATTCTGTTGGCCGCAGTGAATAGACTAAGGCATGTACCAGTGACATGAAGGATTTAGGAGACCTACACAAATTACATCTAGGAAGAACCAGCCGATTGTCTGACATATGCGGCATGACCCAACAGCCACGATTTTTGATATTTGAGCAGTGACGTCCATGAGACATCCTGTTAGTGCCAGCTCTATTACTATTACTCTATTACATACTGCTGTACAATGCAGGACCACATGCATGCAGGCAATTAACGCAACTGCCCCTAACACCATATCAGTGTTGCCAAAGACTGCAGTGGTGTCATGCCAGACGGTCATGGAATGACACCCAACAAACTGGTATGTGGAGGTACCGTGGTCAGTGTGGAAATGAACTGTTTGTTGTCATGTGTCATACGTCCAGAAGCCCTGGCGTCACTCTACCTCCACTCCTACGGCAAAATCTGCAGGTACTGCATGAGAATATTCAAGCTGCATGAGATAGATTATGACAGGACACCATTAGGAACCTCTACCACTCCATGCTAAGACATCTGGGATATTACAATAGTAAAAACGGCGGCCTGATGTTATACTGAGAGACACAACTTCTGTATGTGCAGATCAATAAATATTACCCATATCAATCTAAATTCATCATCATTTATGTTCCTGGTACCCTTTATCTTCCTTTCCCAGTAGCATTGTAGTCCAACACTTCCTTATGAGCGCAGCTGTTGTTTTATATAAATATATATAGTATATAAATATTTGTATATAATTGAAAATGCTGACCACATAAATCCTGAAACACCATCATCAATGTTTTTCACTCAGATTCAGTAATTCCAGTACTCATGACATTTTCTTAACACTAACGTATTTGCTAGAGTGTTTTCCTTGGGCTCAAATAAAGCAAGTAGCTGTTAAGCAACGCGGCGCAGACATTGACTATGCATTTTATTTCTTATTTGATTGGACAGTTTTCTAGACACAGGCAAAGACTATATTTAGATTAGATTGCACAGCCAGTAGGCATCCCGTATTCATAGTGTGTTGTATATATGTAGGACTGTTTTGTTGTTTACAGAAAACCATATCCTCCAGCCTGTAGGGAATGCCAAGCAGGCTTTCTGCAGTTCTCTGTCACCTTCAAGATCCCTTCATCCTTATATTCTTCCTGATGCATTTAAGCATTCTTCTCCTTCATTCCCTGCATTTTTCTTTTGGGTGTTTTTTTTCAGGCATTGCAATGGCACATAAAGTGAAGCTTGATTGCATTGCATAGGAACAGATGATGGCCATGACGTTGAAATGGCTGATTTTGTCATTTAATTATTATTATTATCAGTCCAGTATGGGAATTACAACAGAAACTGAAAGCCCCATTTTTAGCTTGTGTACGGACTGACAAACATATTCATAAGTGCTGCAGTATTTCATTTTTTTCCTTTTTTTTCGCACTGAATTTATAGAATAGAGTATATTTTGCTGTTATAATAGTAAGAGTGTACACTCACTGTGTATGGGGGTGCAATATATTTGAAGCCAGAGGTGATGGTGTGCTTGTTAACACTGTCTGATGGACAAAAAGCCTGTTATTACGCCATGGAAAAATCCAAATAAGTCAAATAATGGCAAATAATTGTAAATAAACAGATGTTTGCAGTTGCTGTGCTCTTTGATTTATCTATATAAATCCATCTTTAATCCATCATAGTTGCACTGCTTGTATATATGAATTTTAGATGTTGCCTTGTTTTAAAATAAAAGAAAATGACATTTATTGGCTAATGATGCTGATATTGCCTGCAAAAGGGCATTTTTCTCAGTTATTGTATTAGGCTTATACATTTCATATTGACACATGAAAATGATTATAATGTGTTCCCCAACAGGGGACACTTTAAAGTGGGGTGGCGGGCTAAGGCCCAGAGATTTTATTGGGGTGGCACACGGCTAAGGAAATTAGTAAATAACATAGTGTTACTGTATTAAACTGACACAGTCATTTAATATTGTTTTGTGAAGTGTTGTTTTTACTCTACACATAATTAACTCTCCATTAAAAGTAGAATACCAACACAATTCCTGACACAGGTAAAGTGTGTGTGATGATGGGGCTGAGGAAGAGTGCATGCGCAGATTGGCTTTATTAAGTACAGTTCAGTAATTAGGAGTCCAAACAAGCAGTATGAAACACAGCAAGGCAACACGAGGGCGTAGTACGTGGCACTGTGTTGAGTCTTTCATGAGGAAACCATGTGTTAGAATCAAGTACATCAATTTTGATGCATAATTTTTCCAATGCACAGTGTTAACTTTCATATAGACTACAGGGGTTATTTGTTTAGGCTGCCCTCTCTACAGGTTAGACATGAGTCTAATGATTAGCCCTTTGGTAATTTTGTAATCCTTTATTCGTTATAGGCTTTCTGCCCTTTCTTGCTTTTTCACACTTTCCTCTTTATCTGTCTCTAATGCTTTTGGCCTTTGTTTCTGTATTCAGATCCTCTTGTCCTGCTGGTTTCAGAGAGCCTAGAAGGGTTGTGAGTTCTTTACTGATCCAGACTTCATGCAGGCTCTCCAGCGTCTGACCGAGTGCATTTTCAAAAAGTGGGTTAAAAAGATGGCGCCTCCTCTGGGGTGTTCTTCTCCTGCCCGCTGATTCATTATGCTACAGAGAGCTTCAGTTAAGACACTGCTGCGCGTCCTATTAGCCGTGCCAGCCTCAAAATGAGCCGTACTGCCATGGGAGCCCACCACGGCCCACGGTCTGTCTCAGCTCTTGGCTGCCTGATCCGTTCCTCTGGTGATATCGCTTTATGTGCTTCTTATATAAGCTCTGAACTATAAACAGTCATGAGAGACAGGAAAATAGCCATCGGTTGATTTTATCTCAGGAATGATTCAACTGGACTACTCAATTTAAACAACAACTGATTAAAATGTACCTTTTTTTAAGATTCAGTAAAAATTAGACAGTTCAATCATGTAAATGCATCTTTTACCTTTTGTCCTGATCTCTTTTACAATTATAAACTGATGTTGATACATTTTTTATTTTGTTTTTATATATTGTTGTTGAGCTATGAAATTATTAAAATAATTAATTGCGATTCAGTGATTGACTAAAGATGTGACTCCCTAATGTTTGATCCTCCCATCATGCTTTTCCTTGGATCTTCTTTAGAGTGGAACCACAGCTGCTGTATCATGTACACTGTATTGCTGCTTTTGTTAGTTTCTTCATTTATCTGTAATTCTCCAGCGAGCATTGGCGTCAATTGTGGAGTTTGTGTTTACCAGTGGAGGACAGGAACTTACTCTTCTACATTATGTCATATTTGTCCTTTCTTTTGTGAAAACAAAAGAAGAGTGAAGTGAGTACATCATTCAGGGTACAGCATGTTTTGATCTTGTTTTGACCTGTTGGACAGATCTTGGTTCTGCCTAATGGAAACTGTTCTCCTTCAGTGTTTTGTGCTTATGATTTTTTGAATGGACATCAGAGACTAATTAATGGCCTTCTATTAAAAGATCACAGAGGGTGACCCTATAGACTTTTCATAGTCAGTTCATTAAGGAAGAATGTTCTTCCAAAAACGAATATTAGGACATTAGATCCATAATAAACCGTGCTACTATTACTTTCTATAATTCAGTACATTTGAAGGCAACATCTTCAGTACTGTTACTCAGGTGGAGGTTTGTGGAGGTGGAACTATGGAAGGTTCAATGGTTTAAACTTGCTGTTAATGGTGTTATAACATCTGTGGCCTTAATCACTTATTGCATTGATAGTGTGCTCATTTGGATGCTAGTTATGTATTTTTCAGTGATATATTTCTTGTTAAGCTTTTATAATAAAGTAGGTGAGCAAATCTTGAGGGAACTTTTTAACATGGCCTGTTATTATTTTCGTAAGCCCATTGTCATTGTTTGGTCTTTTTTCTAAGGAGCTGATTACTCAATTAATCACCACAATAATCAGTTCATAACACAATGACTTACATAATCGATAATGACAGCCCTAAAGGAATGTGACAGATTGTGACACAGTGACATATTCTACACTCATTGCATTTCAGATATGTCAGCACAGACAGCGAATTCTCATGCCAGAGCTTGCACACGCTCTCTTTCGGCTCCCGCATGACTTCGTTTCCTGTCAAAGCACGTGGCTTGGTCTCACTCTCTTGCTCTCTCCTTCTTCTCTCTGCTACTCTGCCCATACCTACCGGAGATGTATGACACAGATTCTGCTGACAAGCATATTCACTACTTACTGTACGTCTTCCCCTCCCTTTCTCCCTCTCTCTCTTTGTTCCTCCCTCCCACTGTCCTAGTCTCTGCCCCCCCTCCGTCACCCCCTGTGTATATCTGTAGTGAGTATGAGTATTTGTGAAGCTTTGTGTTATGACACTTTGCTATTGTTTACTTTCAGAAAATGCGGCAGGCAGCTACAGAATGACCTCCTTAATATTTCACAGCCTGCGAGATTCAAAGAACTGGTAGAATCTGCCGACAGTCTCTATTGTACAGAGGCACAAGTGTGATGTTTCTGCCAGAATGTGTTAATACAGAATGAATATTTTAAGAATCTAAAGTACAGTTCATGCCGTTGTTAACTGAATCACAGCAGGGAAGAAAAAGCTATTGAATCTCACTAGTAAAGAAGAGACTGACATTTTAGGTTGAAGCATGGCAACGGCTCAGTTATGTTTTATTCATTTTTACTCAGTTTAGAAGACAGCTCCAAACCCGTAGGCCTCCTCCTTATGAAGGTAGAAACCTGAATCCGCCAACACATTTTCGGTCACTTTTTTAAGGTGTGCAGCATCATTGTTTTCCACCTGCCCTGGCCGATGAATGACACCACAGCTGTTGAAAGAATAAAACACATGGCGGGTTGCATCATGAGTACTCAACACACTCAACTTTGTGCACACTTTTATCTTTATCTCAGGGAACACTTGCTCTTTCCGGAGTGCGTGTGTGTGTGTGTATGTGCCAGTTTCCCTTTTCACTGGCTGTTCTGTACTCTCTGATGACTAGTGTGTCACTTAGCACAGAGGAAAACAGAGGATTGTCATCTTATTCTCACAGTAAGTGTGGCCAGTGTGCCCCTACAGGTATACCGGCCATACCTGTAGTATGCAAGAGTACCCTCATCATCAAAAGGATAGATGTAGAAATAGGTGCACTCAGAAGAAATCAACTGACAGGAATGAAACTTGGTGGCTAGGTTTCACATCACGAGACATATGAATTAGTCAGGTTTCACGCTCGGCTGCACATGTGACGTAAGCAAGGATGGGCCTTAATCGCTGTACCACACTGATTCACCATGGTGGACATTTGACAAATAATGATGCCCTCCATGAGTCATCCTGTTAGTGCCAGCATCACTGGAAGACGCTGCACGATGCAGAACAACATCCAGACCGTTCCAAAAACTGCCCTTAACACCATGTCAGTGTCACCAAAGACTCCAATGGCGTCGTGCGGTGTCATGGGGTGAGTCAGAATGGCAGCAGGTCATCTTCAGTGATGAGTCCCGCTATTGACTTATTGGAGACGGCCAAGAAATCTATGTGTGGAGGCACTGTGGTCAGCAGAAAAACGTTTCCTGTCACACATCCAGAAGACCTGGTGTTCAAGCTGCATGCTTTGGATTATCACAGGACACCATTAGGAACCTCTCTAACTCGAGACGACTGGAATGTTGCATTAGCAAACAATGTGGCCCGATGACAGACTGAGACACTGATATTGCCTTTTATCTTACAAAGAGCACTGCAGTCTGACACTTCCTTCTGCGTGCAACTATTCTGTTAATGCTGAGTGTAAAAATACATTGAATGTACTGTACATGCCAATTCTACATTCACTATACTTTTTTCACAAAGTACCGTTGTGACTGACTAGTAATTCATGGCACATCTGCCAGGTTAGATTTACGCTTGATGAGGCTGGCTTTGCACATGCCTGCAAACATCCAGTAGGAGGAGCTCTTGATGGCGTTACTCATTGATAAAACATTAAAGATAAAACACCACTTTTGAGTTTTACACCTTTTATTATGTTCTATTTATGGGAACAACTGCTACGCTCAGTAAAGCCATCACCAGCCTTGGGAGTGGGATTTAGTGCATCTTCACAGTCAAACATAGATTGAAAGTTGTACCTTTATCAAAACAGCCCCACATTTCACCATTAAAACCAACGAAACATTAGTCTGCTGGTTACATCCCATGTCCGTATTTTATCCAAGCCAGTGGGCCATTAGTTTGAGTGTTTAATGATATGGAAAAAACGCTGTTGGAGTAGTTCTAAATCAGGTGTTGGTGGTTACGACAAATGAGAACCACTTAAGCATGGAAGCACATCTTTAGCGATTAAAGAAAACCCTGTTTTTATTCAGCTTGGCTGAATTCATGAACCCTTTCACCTTGAACGATGCCACACCCATCCATGTGAGTGCGACTGTAGTGCTGAGCAGTCTAATTCTTCTCTTCTATCAATCGAAATGTATGCAGCTGCCCTTCGTCATAGTGTAGAGCGACAGTTCCAAAACATTTCATGTTTTAGAGGCGGCACATGTTCGCTTTCACATTTCCTGATTGGTTGATACGTTACAACAAGATGGGGGGATCAACCAGCAGGTGGGATTTGGAGACTACTAACCTTGGGGAGTTAATTGGGCAAAAATCTTTCCCAAAAAAAGTGAATTTGCACCTCAGCGGGCAGATATACACACATGCCACCAGCTCGGTCCCTGCTGAGTCATTGGGCACTATGAAAATATTGCCAATTTTCACAGGGTCTTTATCTGTGATTTATCTGCAAGTATGATCCTCCAGAGGCCCTGAATAAAACATGACCTTGTTCGAAATCCACAAAGAGTTCCATTAATCCTCATTCAGATTTTTTTGAGTCTCGCTTCTTTTTTTACTGGATAACACTGAGCGGACTCTACTTGCATTAATGGCTTCCAGTTTTACGCAGAAACTGGGAATGAAAATGAAATGAATGAGAGCTTCAGTGCGGGTTGTTTGTTTGTTTGGTTTTCTTGATCCATTTGTTTCATTTCTGTTTGCTTGAGGCACCGTGATACGTTAAGCATTTTTAGGACTCTGAAATGGGTGACTAAGCATTGATCTCTAGGACCACAAACTGCAGAGCACTGATATCACACCCACAGTGTTTATGCATACTGTTAGCAAGCATATGCTTTACACTCTAACTCCTACAGCATTTCACAGTGAGAGGTGACGTGTAAATGAAGTGAAAGATTACATCCACAGCTCATGCTTTGATTAATTAACTGGCCTTCTTCATTCCAGCGAAGCTAAATTAAATTACATGTTGTGTGAAGCTTAGAGAGATTATCCAGCCAGGGACTGAAATTCGTGTGTCTACAGGGCCAGATGCAGAGCATGCTGCTGTGAGATATGAGCACTGTTTTGAAGGTAACTGCTTGTACTCCATTTCATGATTCAAAGGCTTAATAGGAGTGATTTTTCAGAGGCCATTATTTTCTTAGTCTCTGCAACCTTCTGGATGCTCCACATGTTTCTTCGCCCCACAGTGCCCATTTATTTAGGAGAACCTGAAGGCAGTAATGAACAGTAATGTGTTTTTTGTGAAGCGTTTCGGCGGGAAAAAGAGGCAGCCAGCTGGAGAGGGGAAATCGGGTCAGCACTCTGAGAGATACAGCGTAATGCTGATGTACCTGATAAGATTTCCGTTGGTGGCAATGCAATGCTGCCTCGATGTTATCAGGAGAAGCGCTCAACCCAATTTCTCATCACAAAATGATCGACCATTAGTGCGGCGCTGAAGCAATGATGAAAAAGAGAGACAGGGCTAGAGCTGGCTTGTACGCTATTAATGACATATACAAGCTGGACAAATAGTAGACAAATACAATATTGGTGTATGCAATGTCTTAAAGCAACATTGTGTAGCAATTTTGCCTTAAAATAACAGCTTCAAAATCATTTTGATGGTGCCCTGACCTATAGTAGGCAGGATGGTGTCTCTGTTGATGCCAGTCATGGCTCAGAGTGGCTGCTATAGCGCTATTATTTTGGAGACGCAAGCACGAGACCTTTCAGAAGAGCTGCACCATATCAATCAATCAATCAATGTTTATTTGTATAGCGCTTTTTACAACCAACGTTGTCTCAAAGCAGCTTCACAGAAAATCAGTTTGTTATAGATAAGAAAAGGAAAGAAAAAAAACCACAAAGTTAATGTACAGACATTTGAGGGTGGGGGGGTGGGGAAAAACCGGGTCCAAGCCCCCCTTGAGCAAGCCAGAAGCAACAGTGGCGAGGAAAAACTCCCGTGAGAAGGAAGAAACTTCGAGAGGAACCAGGCTCAAGGGCGGAACCCAACCTCCTCAGGTCGAACCCAGAACATCACAAACCAACAACTGTGGATCTGTAGCTAGCTATAAGAGTAGCTCAGTATTCCCAGCATGGACATCATGACAGAAACAGCAAAGAGACCATGAGAGAGCGACTGAGACTAAATCTCGGACTTTTACTCATTGGTGAGAAGTAGAAGAGATAAAAGAATTTGAGACAGTCTTACAGCTTATGGGAAAACACAGCTATAGCCTTTTTATCCCTGCCAATGTTATTTATGAAAAATAGCAATGTAGCAATTTTGCATGATGCTGTTGTGAGTAAGATATCTACACCAGATCCTCATACTTGTTTCTGTTCATTTAAATCAACGTAAGTTATTCTAGAAATAACTTCCTAAAATGGAGACAAATCTGATTTTGTTTTTACTCATCTAGGATTTAGGGTCCTAGAGAAATTGTAGTGCAACATCTCTGTTTTTTTCCTCCTCTTACAGTTCAGCTTACTCTTTAGGCCACAGTTAGCAAAGCATATATAGTATAGTGGTATACAGAGGCGAGTCGTAGTTAAATGAAGTTATTAAGTAAAAATTATTCTTCAACACCTAAAAATCAGATATTTCTGTATTTAGCACGTCCACTCTTGTTTGTCTTTATTACAATTTTCATTTTCAGGCCTTGGCCTCTATTAAAAAAAATCTGCAGGGATATTTTTCCACACCTTCAAAGTTCAGTCTAAGAGTTGATTACATTTTGTAATCTTAAACACATTCAGTAACACTGAGGTCTGGGCCCCGGGGTCACCAGTGGCCAGTCCATTGTTCTGAGAATGGTTATTCTGGATTTGATTTGTAATTTTCTTCCTTTTTTGGCTATTCCCTTTTCTCAATAGGGATGGACGGAAAAGCCTGTAATTTTTTTTTCCAGATCTGAAGTAAAAGTGGAGCATAATTATTTCCCCGTATCTCTCAAAGATGAAAGCTTTAAGAGCTGTTTAGCTGACAGGGACGGTTTTGGTGATCTAACAGGTCCTGCACAGGTGTTACGAGTCAGATTTTCACTTTCTTTTATTCAGTTTTTCCTTCCCCATGTAAGCTTATGTGGAATCACCTCGTGCATAATGGTGGCTTTGACAATAATATGAATAAAGGAACGGTGGTCTACAGTTTGGCATGGTACTGTAACTCTTATGGTGGGTCAATTATTTAGCCCCAGCACTGAATTCCACAGCAAAACTGCAGCAGTCGCAGGCATATATGTGGATGAAGACAGCTGGGATTAAGGCTATTCAGGCCAGCTTTAGTTTTGACTCTTGAGTTCAGTCTATGCACATGCAGAGGCTTGTGTTAATTATGTATTCTATGCAACTGAAGCTTGTTTATCTCACGCCTTTCCTTGTGTCTGGTTTCATAGCGCTGTTTTCCTTTGAATGGACTTCCTTAGTCCTGTGGGGGTCAAACAGTGACCGCCTCTACCAGCAAACCACTGATGCTATTTCAGCCTGTAAAATGTACATGGCGGGAAAAAAAAAACAGGAAAACAAGAGCCTAATTAAATCTCTCTCTCTCTCTCTCTCTCTCTCTCTATCTCTCCTGATTTGCATATAATTGAGCTCAAGGCAGAAAATGGATTTGCCAAGACAGCTCAGAGCATGGAACGCATGAGCCGAGCATTTTTAATTCATGTGGCGCCTCAGAAAATGAGTGAAATCAATATTGGTCCAGAGGTGGCTGTGATGTGTGGGGAGGTTTAGGCGGGTGGGGCCCAGCTTGTTATGGTGGAATCATTCTTCCTGGAATGCTGCTGTCACTCAAGTGCCAGGTGTTCAAAAACCCCATACCAAGACCTGAGAGCGCAGAGGCACAGCACAGTCACCTCCAGAGTGCATGCATGTGTGTGCGTGTGTGTTTGGAATAAAGAGGGAGTGTGTTGTGCGCTGGAGGGTGACTGACTGTGTATACATTTATGTGTCGGAATGCTGGAGGATGGCGTGCGTATATAAGCTCACGCCGTGTGCTCGTCATATGTGTATGTGTGCACGCAGGCAATATGCCACCCGTCAAAGGTCGATACAGTGCACTGAGCATTTGCATTTCTAAACCTCACCTGTTTTATCTGCAGCATAAAGAACCTATGACTTCAGATCATTTTTTATAATGTAAAAAGTCATTAGTCTTCCTACTTTTCACATACACCGTATAACATTAAATACAACCTGTCCTTTTTTTGTTTATTTGTCCAAGTCAGTTCAAAGTACTGCTATTTTCAGCGTCATCACAATCTGGAGCCCTTCAGCCAGATGAACACTTTGTTCATCTTTCTCTGTTCAGTTCTCTGAAACAGTTGCTCTGCAGGAAACTTGTTTTCTTACATTCTACGTCACTGCCACAGTCTCCAGAGTGAGATGTTCTAGGAAAACCCCATTCTGATGATGCCTCTTGAAGGTGGCAGCAACTTTTGCAAAACTACAACTGCACTGGAATGGACTTTTGGGGCAGGTTTTTTTCCATTAGCCACTGAATACAGAACAGAGTCAGATAACTTTTCTGCTAGGCATCAGCCACATAGCTGCGCTAATCTTTAAATCATTATTACAGTGGACAGAATAGATCACTCAAGCAGCAAAAATCACCTGTCAGATGAGGAGGGCAATCAGCTTAAAGCTGAAGTTAGCAAGGATCCTCGTTTTCTTTATCCTTTAATTGGATTGTGTGTTGCTAAAATTTGAGCTACATGCATGTACCTTTACAGTCAGATGCATCTTTGGTTAGTCATACTAAAATCTGATTGCTGTGCAGAATGGAATATGCAAATTCAATCCAGGCGTTTATCTGTTTAACCTCTTCTTGTGCTGTGCCTTCTTGCATTTCTTCAAACTTCCTGTATGGTTATCTTCTTTAAAGGCACGATCATGTGCCCAGTGACATACTGTATAGGGAGGAGATTTGGTTAATGAATGTGTCTTAACGAAAAGATGAGTTTACACTGCTATAATCGATACAGTGAGTCTCAGATCATCTCTTGAAATGTCAGATTTGTAGGGTTTTAAATGCATCTTTGGTGCGTGTCACATCCTGTCTCGCCTTGCCCCTGTTTTCTCTGGTTTTCTGTTTTTGTCTTTTTCTCTTGTCATTTCAATGTGCCTCTGTTTGGTTTGGTTATTGGTCCTCCTGTCTCCGCACTCTTGTCAGGCCCCTCACCTGTCCTTAGTTTGTAGCTCCGCCCCTTCCCAGGTATTCCTTGTTAGTCCTTGTTCGTTTATATTCCCTGTTGTTCCTTTGGCTCTTGCTTGGTGTTTTGTCTCCGTGTCAGTTGTTTTTGTAATCCTGTTCCCAGGTGTTTCGTTGTGCACTAGTGTCTTTGGTTTCTTTGGTTTTGTTTTAATTTGACCCTTAAGACTTGCAGTTGCATACTGCGTCTTTGTCTTTTCCACGTGTCTTTTTATATAGCTTGGTTTTATCCATATATAATCCTGATACGCATGAAGTGACCAGGTATAATCTGAAAACAAAACTTGTCTCTTGTGTCCATTTTGTACTGAGCAAATTTTTCTTTGTATTTCCTGTTGTTGTAGTAAAGAGGGAACATTGATAAGCAAAAGCATGAGAATGAGACAATATATAAAATCCAGCTTCAGTGAGGCTGAGGTATACAGCTCTGTGCTACAGGGTATTGCATACAATGAGAAATGTCATATGAAACTCCAGTTTTAGAAAGCCCTTTAAGGCAGCCTTAAAAGGTGCAGAATACACAAATGGAAATATTTATCCAGACTGTATCCAAGCTGCCCCGATTTAGCTAAACGACCTCTGCAACAGTGCTTATATCTAGCTGAGCTGGACCAGCGCAGAGGGGCAGCTGGTGGAAGTCAGTGACAAACTGATTACAGATTGATATCCACTGTGATCCGAATAGCATAAGTGAGGCCTCCTCAGGGGACTTTAAAGAGAGAATGAATGCGGTAGTCATTTCACAGTGTAGTTCCTTTAAAAGGGCCTTAAACAGACATCAAGGTTCTTATCTGTCTTATCTGCAGCATGAAGAATTTATAATGACAACCTGAGGTCATTTCTCATAAAATGAAACAGTGATGCATTGAAGTGACTTGATTCATGGTTCTTTGTGCTGTCATTACTAGGCAGGATTTCTGAGCCTACATTTTTTTATTCTGACTGATTTACAACCATGTACACTTTGATTCTTTTAAATTCTGATACACAGAGGTAACATGGCATTTTTGTGAGATTACAATTTATCAATGTCAGTATACAAAAAACATTATTTCATTTTTCAAGAATTAACTGGGAAGTGAATTAAGCGTTTTGTCATATTGTCCGCTGTGCTATTATCACACTGTGCTGTAAAGGGTCAACTCAATCACCCAGTGTGCTGTGATTGGTCAACCATCAGAGCGACATCCTGGTACGTTCTGCCTTCATTGGCTTTGGCCTCCTATCCCCTTTGGCTGTTCATATATTGGCATTGGCTTCACTTTTTTAGTCACCTTGTAATTAAGCTTTACTTTCAATGGCAGCTAAGAAAAATTGTTTCTCTATCTGGCTTGTACTTTGGGCTTTAAAACAGACTGCCTACATGCATAAAAAGCTCCAACAAAGGCAAGGGAAAAAACAGAAATGCATAATAGACCCCTGTAATTGCCATAATGCTGTCTAAACCACTAAACTCTCATTTGAAAATGTGCCACTTTGTCATTATATATAGATGGGCAATCGCTATACGAATGTTAAAATCTCAAGGCAGAACCGAACACAAAGAGTTGCAAAGCGGCAGAAATCTTTGGACAAGTATGCGTGTGTGCGGTTTTGCGGATTGCTGGGCTGGAGAGAAGAAAGACTCAGCAATTGACTATCAGAGTCTCGAGTCCCGTAATGACTCTAAACAACATTTTGGTCTTGTTATGATTATTGTATCTGACTTGTTAAGCCAGATGAAACATTTCAATGCGTATACTAAGCTCATGTCTACTCCCACTCCTCCTCCTCCTCCTCCTCCTCCATGAGCTGCAGAGCCCCTCCTGCTACACAGATGGAGAAGCCTGATTAAAAATTAATGGCAAAGCCTTGTTGCATGGGGAGACACGGAGAGTAGCCCTGACTTTGCCAGACTGCTTCACTGCCACAGTGCAACACAAGAGCTGTGCTTTCTGTAATCACTTTTCATGCAGAAGACATTTTTATTCTGTTAGCCACCAGACCATATACCATAGGCCACAGAGAAATTAGTTCTTCACACATAATGAAGTGTCATATTGTTTGTGCCGGTCTGTATACATAAACAGTATCAGTCATTTTAGACCTTAATGCTCTCCTCTTCATTCATGTTCTTTGTTGACATGGAAAGCCGTAATGATAGATCCTTGAACATCATGACTCCTGCCCTAATCCTAGCAGGCAATTGCTGGCTGTCACTCTTCCTCTGTGTGTTTTGAAGGTAGAACGCAATATTAGAGTGGCTTTTACAGACAAGTTAATTAAGTACTGCAAAGGTAATTATTGCCACTACACCTGACGCTGGGCTTTAATTCAAGGAAGTGTTTCAGATTTTTGATGAATCTTCTCCACAAAATGACTTCACTTCATGAAGTGAAAGACTCTCTGGAGATTTAATTAAACTCTTAAATTATGTAAATTCTGAGGAAACCGGCTGTTTAAACATAAGCAGGGTGCTTCATTTTTTTCTTCTTTTTTTAAGTCTTTGAATTTTAAATGATTTGCCTAGAGATGTGTGTTCTTCCAACTCAATAGCCAAGAGCCATCCTCCAAAATTCCACTTGCACTTGACTGTGAGTGCTCTAATTGGCTAAGCATAGGCCTAGTGGAAGTCTTTAAAGTCAGTGCATATGGTATCATTTTATTTTAGTTACATCATTAGATGAGAGCAGATTCAGCTTATACCTGCAGAAATATTTAAGTGATTCTAGATTAGAAGAGAAATAATGACACTGGCTCATATTTATCAGTCTTAAATATGAGGAATGCCATGCTAATCTGATGTGCTTCATATGAAACATCAGTAATAATCAGTTTATCTAGTCGTAGCTTGTATTTGTAGCTTGTAACTGTTTCTTTACAATACACATTATAGCTCTTCCATGATACACAAGGAATATTATTCCATTCTACATCACCTGTTATGTCTAAAACTGTAACTGAATTCTAACTGTGATTTGTGGAGAAAATAATAGAGAAAACAATAAAGCAAGTATGTCTGATGACAGTCCTGCCATTTCTTACTCCTATCTTTGATATAAGTCTAATTTTGATCTGATAAAATTAGACTTTTTTATTGCAGTTGTTTTATATAGAATCTGTTTAAACATTTAAAAACCCCAGGCACCCTTACACTGTATCCTCTTTGTAATTAAGTTCATCTTGATCCTCCGAGCCACAGTGTACATCTACAAAGTGTGTTTTATGAATATCTTCCCAAAATCTAATAAATGTCTGCTGTGTATTTCTTCCCTCTCTGTGTTAACTGGACGGTCCTTACCTTGGGTAACGCTTCCGCAAGCATTTCCTGAGCAAGGATGATGTCTCTTGCTCACCCACACAAAACAGTTCAGAGTCAAAGACATAAGCTAAAGCTATGACCAAGCTAGCAAGCTAGATCACCTGTCTGGAGCTGCCTGCTACCCGTTCATTTCTTTATCCATATCCCAACATTGTTTTAGTTTTTTTCATTCACATGTTACTTTGTCCAACTGTCCTTTGGTCTGTTTGTTCATCCATGTTCATTCATGCCATATTACTATCCTGCATTTCTCTTTTAAGATTTGCTGGATGATTAAGGTGGCTGTCATGCTTTTTGACTTGATACTGCTTGTATGAGTTTTATACTCAATTAGGGTTTAGCTTTTAGTGTTTATGTATTCCTTTAAAGTCTCCTTTTCTGGGGAAGCTGCAAGACTAAATCTACTTTTTACATTTCACCAAGTTTAAATGAGCTAGCAGTTTTAATGACCTTAAACTGCCTATGTTATCTAATATCATTAGGCTGCTACGCTTCAGAGATTAAGCCCTCAGTTTCCATTTAGGCAAGTGAGGCTTGTTGAGCATTCATTAAATGAAGGGGTCCTGAGACTACCTTTTGTCATTGTCATTAAGCCATTCTCATGTTATTCCATAGTTAGCTTAAAGGAGGATTAGTTTTACTGTAACTGCTTCTCTTTTTATGGTGCCTTGTCTATAGTTCAGTTCCATCCAACAGCGAGCAACCAGCAGCTTAGCTTCATTTAACGCTTTTCTGACACTGTTATTCTGGATAAAAGAAATAATAAGCTTCTTTTACAGAAATGACTTATTTTTTACCGAAGATGCAACGTTCATATTGTGAATGCACACAAGGCCCAACTCTTAAGGTCATCTCCCTGTGTGAAGGGCAAAAAAATAGAAGCTGCGTGTTTTATTAAATAATGGCTGGAATTTCTGAGGAGTTCTCCGGTTCATAAACACTACAAAACTGAGAATATTAAAGGCCAAAAGGTTGGTGTTTGATTTTGCTGGGTGCTATGTAGGCTCAAGAAAATGGTAGGAGAAAGCAGCCTGTCAGCGAAAGCAATCAATGCCTAAAACAGCAGATATCAAACTGGCTTTGTGTCAACAACACTGGCTGTGCGGAGAGGACACTGAAAGACGTGACTTTTCATTAATTTTCCATCAAGCTCAAACTTCTGCCAAAAGCTGTGGTTTCAGTAGTTTTTGAACTACATCTCTATGACATGCTGTCTGTCTTTTATTGGAGAAGCTCATTTCTGTGCCTGGATCCGTAATAAATAATTTACAGCAGCAGTGAGACTTCAAATTAATAGGGCAAGTTTCCACATGCAAGTAAAGTCCTAAAGTTCAGAAATGCCCATCTGAAACTGCAATACTCCCAGTACAGCAGTAATTGTCCTAAGACTGTGAATATGGTATAATTGCTCTCCAGGGTTGTTTCATGATATTCCTTTACTATTATATTATAACAGAAATCCTGTAAGCCGTTCTCCTCGACGCTGTCTCATCACAGAACCATGATAAAACGGAATAATACTGAGCCATTAGAAAATGTTTTGTCAAATATCAGCCACCAAGCTAAAGCAAGATAAAGGATCCATATGCCAGCATGCATCGGGATCTACTGATATATAGGTACATTTCTAATAACTGTTCAGTTGGGGTGAAGGGAATATTCCTTTATGTCTTCATTACACCTTCACAGTCCAGATGATGGCAGAGGTTCTAAATATGATATTGTATGGTATTATCATAAACGGACTACGTTGGATCAAACTTGAAATGTAAGGATATTAATTCAGTTGTGTAGCCTCAACTAAAATGTACATCATATAAAAATAAATGTCTGAAGTTCTGGCAACGGCAATGATTCAACTGATTGTCTTCTATAAACCGCAGTAAACACAACAAATCAAATTTTACAGTCTTAAAGAGATTTGTGGAAAAAAAAACCCACATCAGTTCTCCCTATAAAATCAAAACAGCATGCTGGCTGGTGATTGTGATGTATTACTCCTCTAAACCCTGGACTGGCGCTGAGCTCCATTTGCAGGTGCCTGGGTCGAAACAGCAGTGACCTTCCAGCACAAATGACCCATCCATTTACTTAGTGCAAGGGATATTAGGGTGGCATTTATGCTTGGCAGATTCCATCAAAGTGCTACTGGTTGGGCTTGCCTCACTCATTTTCTTAGTGATAAGATACTTTATAACCATATTTCTTATTATAATGAGAGGCTGTGAAAAAAATAGCCCTGTCCATCATTAGTATTGTGCTATATCGAGGTGAAGGAATGAATTTGGACACTTTCAAAACACCCACCTATATCAGTAAGTTTAGTTTTCAATGGCTCAGCAGCTGGCATAACATTAGCCAAGATAGCTTTTGGCTTTTTCTGGTGCACATTCAGCTGATGTAGTAATCTACAGTATGCTTTTGAAATTGCTAGCACATGGCGATCACTGTAAAATAGAAATTTGATTTTACATTTAGGACACTAAAGACATTTTTACAGGAGCATCAGTGCATTTGGCACCAGAAACCCGGAGCCGTGCTTTTTTACTGCCCATTAATCCTAAACTGAAGTTTCCAGGCCCATGATTTTTGGTACCTACTCAAGAAAAGGCTCTTGGCTCAAACTGATTACGCAGAACCCACACCATTGCAGTAATGATCGTAGCTTTGTGGGGGTGGATCTTGTAAACAGACCGGCGCATTGACAGTTTACCAATCAAAAGAGAGTGGGTGAGCTAAGCAGTCAGACTACACTGGGCTCATTAAGAGGCGGAGCATAAAGTCAGAATCTCTAACAGAGTCTTTCAGACTGAGGATGAATACAGATGTACAGTATGAGAAAAATTTTACTTATTCTAGTAGAACCCAAAACGAAAACCACAAACATCGAAAATCAGCACTGTGGGTCCCCTTTAAGTTCATTGTCAAACAAGGTAGCTACTTAGCCAAATCAGATGCCTCAGAATGGCATTAAATGATAAAAAACTATGACAACTAAATACTGTAGTTAAATTATGGTGGTGTTTCCAGCTGTCTGCTCAGCAGTTGGAAAAAAGAATTTTTTTGTTTTTTCCAATTTCGATTACTTCTTGTGAATTCTTTGAATGTGAATGTTTCACTTTACCCCAAATAAAGATCTATCTCTTGCATAGCCATAGCCTCAACAAACTTTCAGCTGGAAAAAAAAATAAAGACTGTAAGTTTTCTCTAACTTGGAGTCTCGTATTATTGAGGTCATTTTCCAGTGCTGCTTCTTCTGGAATTTAAGTCAATCTGAAATCAATCTGGAGCCTCCACTGGCTGGAAATGTGCTTGGCCTGCTGTGGAAAAAAATAAAACATCTAGAGAGTGATTCAGTAAGTTCTTCAGTCTCCAAAGACAGTCCTGTTAGCGATCTACAGTGATCTACAATTAATGCTAATAATGGCTCAGCTATTACTGGCATCTCTTTTGCATCTGCTAGTCACAATATATTGTTTTTGAACTGCGGTTGGCAAATCTGTACCCCTGCAGATGGAGTACACTAACCTCACATCTTCCCCTCCACTTTTGCTGAGTTTAGGCTACCGTATACAACCACTTCACAGCAATAGCAAGTCTCGGTTATGCCTAGCAAAACTCAGCCGTATTGATTTTCTGTCCTGTTGTTGTAACACACATACACTCTGACCGCTGCACGGTCTTCAAAGGGAATTCATATGTAGGCAAGTACATTAGTTTCCTGTCAGGCGCCCTACCTGCTCTCCGTGAAGCCAGGGTCAGGCATATTAAGTGTGAAAACTTACTGGAATTGGAGTCTGCTATAGAAGTATTGATCTCAGGGAACTGACCTGAGTTCTTCTGAGTGCTGTTTTGCTCACTGTTAAACAGGAGTCACCCTTGTTTTTTTATTGAAACAATCACTAGGAGTTGTGAAAAGGATCAATCAGGTCAGCTCGTCTCCTCTCCTCTTGTACTCACAAACACAGATGTGGTAGCCATTAAAAGTTTAGCACATATGACAGAATTTCAGAAGTAATCGTATCATATTACTGCTGGCTTTTCTTATTGCTGGGCGTAACTATAGCACCTTTGATCTGACTAATCAAGGCCTGCTAAAGATATTATAGTATGTATTTTCTGTTAGTATTTTATAGTAGTTAGGAGTACTAGAGTAGTTAGTTTATATATGGAAACAAACTCTGTATGAAGGTGGATCTCTAAGTCTGGGGTGGTGATCACGGCCTTATACCTCATAAGAAACCTCATCTAGCTTTGTAAATTGTATTAAAAAGTTCTTTACTAGAACTTTCCTTTATGTAGCTTTGTACCTCCAGCCCAGCAGTGTCTGACCTGACCTTGCTTTTGCTTTTCAGGTTTGAAGCGGATCCACACTCTGACCATTCAGGCTAACTACGAGCTGAGGATCGACCTGGAGGACTTTGAGAACAGCACTTCCTTCGCGCAGTACGGATCCTTTGGAGTGGGTTTGTTCTCTGTCGACCCTGACGAGGATGGCTACCCGTTGAGCGTAGCCGACTACTCTGGCACGGCTGGTACGGTGCACTCCCCTAGTCCCTTTTTGTCAGCAACTGTATTAAGAGCTGTATATTCGTGACTGCATTTATTAGATTTATAGGGAAGGGGGTACCCTTTCAGAGATGCATTATGGCCCCATGGCCTTTATGAATTCTGTGTTCTAAAGAGACATACTGCCCAACTGAACTGCACTAGTCTTTTTTTATGCTGGAACATAGAGTGGAATTGTAGGCCAACCTTTGCTGTCCCCTGGTTGTAAGGGAATAGCTGGAATAACACATGGTTTATCTTTAGACCATCTGTCATTATGAGATGGAAAAAGGGCATATTGGCTAAAGAGCTAAAGTTGAACTCAGAATAATACATTTTCTAATGTTCTGTCAAAGTCTGCTTTGTGAATTTGAAACAGTATGCAGCTTTAAACGAACAGCTCAGACTTTCTGGCTTCTTGCTTCTTTCTATTGACGGGAAGTTTAGTGCCTAAAAGGCTCATATTTCCTAAAGTATGAACACTTTGCTGGAAAAAGTGAGTAGTGTGAGGATATTCTAAAATTTTACTGGATGTGGTATCTGTTCTCTGTTTCCTTCACTTGATACAATTTATACTCAGAAGTTGAGCCATGTTGGGTGTTTGATTTGAGAAAGAATGGGGGTTTTACATTCAGAAGAGATTGGGCTTTTAATTTTACTCTGCTCCGAATAGAAACCTATGAATAAAAAAAAAGTATAATGAAAATCCATCGATTAATTTAAAGCCTCCGGCCCTGTCAGTGATGGTACAATAAGCTATATGTTTCCACTGTGTTGCATGCATGCATGTGGGTCCTGTGGTTATCTCAGCCTATAGAGATGCAGAGAGAGGAGCAATTCTCCATGCTTCACCTGCGCTGCCTCCAGGGCCTCTTTTTAACATTAATTGGGTCCCTGCACTCTATCAGTCCTGGGTTCTGCTCCCCTGCTGCTGGCCTTCTCACTGGGTCCAAGCCCACAGCTGACCTTCGGAGTGTGCCGGAAAGGGCAGGGATAATGAAGCGGCGGAATACATCTGTGGCATTCCAATAAAGTGGACAGTTCGCTTATTATGAGAGACATAAACAAACACTCCTATTAACATAAATCAGAGCAGCAATGCTGCTTCCGGCCTGGTCTAATTAGCCAGGATGCCTTTAGGTTCCTGCGTCATAACACACACAGCATTAAATTCCTTTTTTATCTTTCTTTTTTTCATCTCTGACATTTGCAATTTGAAGTATGATGCTCATGTCATTTTCATTTTGGTCATTAGCTTTCAGTACTGAAATGGACCAAGGGGCAAGGAGTGAAAGCAAAAACACCAAATGTACACAATTTTCCACTCATGCCAGATGAGCTGAAAGAAGCTCATTTTGCTGCTTTAGTTTAGGGCTGAAACTACAAACCTCAGTCAACGTCAAAACTTCTGTCAACCCATTCAGGCCATAGCCTTTAGACTTTAAAGCCAGGTATGATTTACTGTGAGTATTAAAGTATGTGGACACCTGACCGTCACTACTATATTATATATATATATTGCTGTATAGGTTTCTGGACATCCATACGCCTAAATACAGCTATACAGTCAGTTTTGTTCATTTGTTTAAAAAATCATACTGTGTCCTCAAGTGGAAGCTGTTTAAGCAGATTGAGAGTTTTAGGCATGTATGATAGGAACAATCTGGTTGACTCTGACTGTGACAGTTTGTTAGCAACATTAACATTGTAGCTTCAGTGCTAAACTAAAGAGCCTTTGATGCCAGAGATGTCTTGATTGATTGACTACATCTGGGGTTAGTGGAAACTCAGTTTACCTGAACTATTCCTTTTAAGGAATCTTTCAGTTGTGATTGTTTTTCTACTGGAGTCCTACGTTGCTCCCCAAGTATCTGGAACATGCTGGAATTATTTGTTGTGATGAAATGCCAACAAGCCATGCAGTTAATAATCCTCACATTTCCAAACTCTGTTTAACAGCCAAATTCTGCTAAAGCTGTCTGATCCGTAAGAGTATACTCGAACACTCTGAGGCCATGTATTAGCGGTGATTAGCGAAGTCCTGCATAGACTTTCTTAGCTCGTGCAGAACCACTAACAAAGCTTGTTACTTGGCATTTATCAAGATTAACCAGCCTGTAATTTTTAGAGTTATTAAAGTTGCATGTGCCGAACTCTTTTACACACTAAAAGCTAAATCAGAACATAAATATAGCTGTTTATGTAGGGATGCTAATTAAGTTAGAAAGAAGAAAAGTGCCTTTGTGAGTTCCTTTTAGCTTGTACATGCAAAACACAGTTTTCAGTCCCATGGGCCTCTTTTGCGATGCAGAGGGAAAAAATACTTTAAATAATGGTCCCTTTTCATGTTTGTACATGTCGACCTAATTGTAAGGTCTACCAGCTTCTTCTTTCTATGTCTTTCACTTCTCAGTTATCACATGCCACATATAATTAAATCTAAGGAAACATGGACCACCCAACCACATGACTGAATCCTTTCTCTTAACACTAGGATCCAGAGTACTAATATAGTTCAACTAAGAAAGGAAGAGAGAGATCTCATCAATAAAAAACCCCTGTGATTACTTTTTGTGAGCTGTCTAATTAGCAAATATAATAAGGGAAAGTCGGGCTAAAATGAGAAAAGTAAATCTCAATATCACTCAAATGCTTAATTGCTAATTTACACATATTTCAACTGCCAGTCTTCAGGGTTTTTACACTGACATCCAAAATGCTGACATACAAACTCTTAAAGCAACTTTTCTACAAGGCAGATTGAGGTTATGTTGGGGTGAAAAGCCCTGCACCCTTGACAACTTAAATAAGAGTCTGCCAAACAAATGAAAGGCCGCTGCTCTTGAAAGCTTAACCATCACTGAAATGGGAAAAGAAAAGTTCCGACAGGGGGTTAAGGGTATAAGGCCTGCCGGAGCGGCGATTCACTGCCAGTGGCGGTCGGCAGTTCAGCGTATGGGAGTTATTCACCAGCAGTCCCCCTAGGCTTCTTGTTGGGAAGGACGTACTTGCTCGGGTAATTCTGTGAGGGCCAACCAGGCATTAGCAGCCCCCCGAAGCAATAGAAAGTGGCAGCAGTTTAGCTGAAAGACCTCCAATAAAGACATTGGTGGGCCGTGCACTAGGCCTGTACATTAATTCCACTAGACTGACTCTCTTAAACTTGGTGTAATTTGCCCATTAATCCATGATGTCAGGACAGATAATAGGTGCCTTTTGTCTGCATAAGTGTCTTTTGTTGTACATCACATGCTGTTCTGCTGCGATGGGACCACTGAGTCATAATTCTATTCTGAGCAAACAGTATGAGTGCTCGCTGTCTTTAATGATGTGCTCATTAATGAAGCGCCCATATGATGTAGGAGCAGAGAGGAAGAGAGAGAGAACGTGTAATTACCTGAGATAGGGTTTCTCAGCCTCCACAGCCTGTTCTTAGCAAACGTCTCCAGTTGCTCCAGCTCCTCCAACCTCAAAGCCAGTGTTAATGACAGTTTTGCTGCCACACGCAAATGTTTTCTGTAGCATTAGGAAGGCCGGGAAAAGAGGAGCGGAATTATGCACCAGCGTTTGATAATTTTGTAACAATGCTTGTCCGAATGGAGGCATGCATAATTCTCCTCTGATGTTCTAATGTATTCATCGCGAGCCAGTTTATGAATTCCGGTGCATGCCTAATGACTCGTATTGCTTTCATGGGTAGGTGGGTCCGTCCCTAGACGTTTGATTTGAATTTTGTGGCGTACCTTCGCACAAACACGCTTTACCCAGCCTTTCAGGTTCTGGAGCTTTGAAGGCTGTTCTGCTGAGAGAAAATGTTTTGGTAAAATGATTGACTCGGTGTATGAGTGGAATATTCTGGTATCAATTTGTACACGATCAAAGATGTGTTATGCTTTGAAATACACTGCCTCCCGAATACCCACCTATAGTCGGGTCTGCTCCTGAGAGAGTTTAAAGATGGACTCCACCCAAAAGCACAACATGTTGAGAGAGAATAGAATGTAACTGCGCCATCCTTTTTAGTACGGAGAGCTCTTACTTCTATCTAACCCTTTGCCCAGAGCAAATTTGGAATAGCTTAAGGTTAGCCATTTAGCTGAAGGGCAGTAGCCATCAGCTCAGATGGTCTGTTGTGCCATAACACCTGGTCTTGAAATAAAATGAATGTGGGAAAGTGATAAACAGCAATATGCTATAATTTTCAGTATTTAGTGTGTCCGCTGTTTCACCACATTACAGCGTCCATTCTTCTCAGTAGGTTATCAGGTTTTCAGAGAAGATTTTTTCTGCAGTGATATTTTTCCACACCTTAGACGATGTACTAGTTCTTTATCCAACAACCACAGTAACACTAAACATATTCAGTGATGTTAAGACTCTGTATGTAGACTCTGGGATGCTCAGTCCATCCTTTTGCATTTCTCAGTGAGGGCTTCTTGAGACTTCCACATTGTTTCAGATGTATCCTCACATTGGAAGGATGGACAGAAACATCTATGATTTCAATCTGAAGCGAGAGTGAAGCTTGACTTCTCTTGTTTTTCTAGGATGAAAGTGCTGTTTATCTGATGTGACGGTTTTGACAGCCTACTTAGACTCATATGGTTTTAGGATTGTCTTTTACTCTTCCTTTTGAAAGTAGATTATCTCCCCAAATATCTCTTGAAATGAATAACTTGTATTTAGAGGCTGTTTTGACTGAAATAGAAATAAACAAAAGCCGGTTTCCAACATTACTGTATGTCAGGTTTGTAAGACATTCAATTACAAATTACAAATCATAATCTGATTTCTGCAGTTATCTGATTATTCAGATGTTCCATGTAATCAGCATGCTCTGAGTTCTTAGATCAAATTGAGGTCCAGAAATCTCATAGAGAGCTGAATTTTAGCTCAGCAACCTGGTTGCTCAATTCAAGTCTACTCTTACTCTGGTCTCTGTTTGTTTTTAAAAAACAACACTAAACCCTTTAAATATTTTAGAGGATCTTAAAGGATTTAAATATTCTTCATCTTCTAGATGACACATGTTCATATTTGACTCGATGTGACTCAATGTTATTGACTGATGAAAAGCAGAAATAGGAATACTGCCTGACTCATGTAGACCTGGAGTGTCCTCGTGGTATGATTAGAGCGTAGAGTACTCAGAATGAGTTTGTTAGTTATGTTAATACAAATTTCAATATCATCTGATACCATGATATAAGCAGCGGTGGACAGTAATGAAGCGAATGTAGTTGGTTACTGTATTAACCAACTACTGTATGTGCCTTTACTGAAGTGTTTCACATTTAAAAGACAAATATTTTACTTTTTACTCCACTACATTATGTGAAACCCGCTCTTCCATGTGGCTTTTGTGTTTTTGATGTTAAAATGAAAGAAGTGTGAAGAAGCCCACCAATCAGAGTACAGAACTTGTTTTGACCTGCTGGATCGTGTTTAGTTCTACCTAGTGGAAACTGTTTTTTCTGTGTTCTGTGCTTATGATTATGCCAACAGACATCCGAGTCAGACCACTGAATGACC
This sequence comes from Prochilodus magdalenae, assembly GCA_024036415.1. Classification (NCBI taxonomy): domain Eukaryota; kingdom Metazoa; phylum Chordata; class Actinopteri; order Characiformes; family Prochilodontidae; genus Prochilodus; species Prochilodus magdalenae. The sequence goes on along the minus strand of JAMWET010002293.1, from coordinate 419,516 downwards.
TTCTATTAAAAGACGGGTAGACGGATAGCGTCACTAGAGTCTCTTCACCTAAAATGAGTTAATAAAGCAAGTGTTACAGAAATGATAGCAGGAAATTAGAGCCATAATAAATCATGTTACTTTTACTTTCCATACATTTGAAGGCAAATCCTTCTGTACTTTAACTCCAGTGGAGGTCTAAAGTGAGGAACTTCTGCTTTTACTGGAATAATATTTCACCTTAGGCGTCTCTCCTTTATCTTAGGAACATGACTAGTGTACTTCGTCCACCATTGCATATGAGTATCACCCAGCACTAGAGGGATCTTACATAGTAGAAGCAGAGTAGGTATTCAGCACACCAAGGTGAGACAGACAGTACCATATTTCACCCAAACGACACCAGGTCCCTCTCGTTACCTCCACACTTAACGCCATCCCTTTTTACACTCCAGGATTCATTTGTTTTACTGGTACCTTCTATTCGGTTCTTCATCACCTCATAGAACATGCTGATGAATCCACGAGGCACCTGAAACGAATTTATGACGTGTAACTCTTGCTTTATGACATGACATAACTATATCAATGGGATCTCCTTCGTAGAAATAAAAGGGCTAGTGTGATCCGTGCTGCAGCAGAATGGAATCAGGGTCTGTGGAGTACAGAGTCGTGGCTTCACTGTAACAATGGCAATAAAGGCTGATCTCATCAGCAGGGCCTGGGTTCAGCAGAGCCTGGCAGCGTGCAGACAGAGAGCTGGGATTAGATTAGCCTGAGCACTCACAGCAACATTACATTCACGAGCCATGCAGTCCATCACGCCGCTTAAACAGGGCACATTAACCGCACTGCTCTCTACATCTCTCTCTTTTTCCTCTTCTGGCGTGTTGTGTTGTCTTTCCACATTCCTGTATTTTTCTTTCCTTTTGTTGCTGGGATGCTAATGTCTTAGAAACCACAGACGTGGAAAAAAGTGGTTATGTCCTGTGTTTCATTTTTTCATTTTCAGGTCCACTTTTCTGTGGGTTTACACATATACAAAAGCAATCCTATGTCAGCCCTCCTAAGCTTCTCTTGCAGGCTAAAGTCTAATGCCGTGTTTAAATGTTAACAAATAAGTTTGTTGCACCTCATAGCAGAAAGTGAGAAAGTAATCAGCAACAGTATGCGACTACTTTAATGCTGACTGGCTACCTCAGCCAATTTAGGTTTTATCTGTAATAGATCATTTGATAATCATTGCATGCAATGGACCAGCACAGACAATGACATGAAATGAAAAGCTGATTTTTGTTTCAGTAGCACAATATAAGAGTTATCCTCATACTTGTATTTGTGAATAAGTAAGACTTGGTCTGAAGATGGGCACGTTGACTGAGAAAGCAGAGATGGGCCAACCAACATCCTGGCACATTTGGCCAGCGAAGATAAAAAAACAGCCCTGTAGAAGGCAATTTGTTTCTATTGGAATCCAGTGGATCCTAGGTTAGAGATAGCTTTAGCCTATTAGCTTATGGACGGCATCTCCTTTGTTATTTAACCAAGCCTACCAGTTTCCCTCTGTCTGAGTTTAAATCCTGTAAACATGTTGTGAAATGTGTTCCTCCTCCTGATGTTGTTTTTTCTGTGACAGAATTTACTTCTACCTGGATATCTGTTAATGAACGCTTACAGATACTTGAATGTCAAATTAGTCAGGATGCTTATCTCTGTATTCCCGCCTGTGTTAGCCTTGTTGTAATCAAACAGTGTTCTGAACACATGCAAATGTTTCTAATGCTGTGTTTTGTTGTTCATGAGCTGATTCGCCATCCAGTTTATTCCACTGCTGTGGCTGATGCCAAACACTGGGGAAATAGAGCTCTTGACCGATGTGGCATGCTGCCTTTGCTATCCCTGTGTGTAGAATTCTGTGTCACTGCTTAATTTAAAAATGAGGCAAATTGCAATCATCTATCATAATACAAATGCAGCACAAGTTTGTAACTACAAGATTCAGCTGTGTTGGCATGTTTAAAACACTCATAAGCTCATTAACAATTTTTTCTGCAGATTGTGTGCAACAAAGCAAAGACCCCGTAATGATTATGTCTGGTTTGACACAGCAGATTTCATTCAGCTCCATTTCTACTGTTGAATCAGTCTCAACTATTCAGTCATTAAATTGCATAATAACATATAACAGGACCTAGTAATTCAGCAGTATCTGTACTGTTCCTTCCCTACTTTGTGCCACTGTCTCACCTTTCTCTTTCTCTCCTTCTGACGTTTTAGGTGACTCACTGCTCAAACACAACAGCATGAAGTTCACTACCAAGGACAAGGACAACGATCACTCAGAGAACAACTGTGCCTCCTTCTACCATGGAGCGTGGTGGTATCGCAACTGTCACACGTCAAACCTGAATGGACAGTATCTACGCGGCCAGCACACGTCCTATGCCGACGGCATCGAGTGGTCCTCCTGGACGGGTTGGCAGTACTCACTCAAATTCACCGAGATGAAGATCAGGCCCACCCGGGAAGAGAATAAATGAGGGGGACCACAGGATGGACTAAACAAAGGCAATCGTGCAAAAGAAACGAAGGAGAGCAGGCCTGTAGGTGTTAGAGACACTAACTACAGAAACGTGTGAGAACTGTGACGATGTAGTACCCCCCTCCCCTCCCGCTCCCCAGTTTTGCGTGGTTCTGTTTTTATGCCCCCTTCCTGAAGTACCCCACCCCGACCCATCTTGTAGTGCAGTGTTAGTGCTGAAGCGCATTAGACAACTGTTTTGCTCTCGCTCTCCTGGTCACCTCTCTGAATATTATGATGAAATAATGAATTTCTTGTCCTTTAAAAAAAAAATTACTGTTGATAAAAATTTATATATAATAATTTTTAAAAAATCTGTAGCTGTGGAACTTAGCAAGGATTATGTGTAGCCTTTTGTTTCAAAAGAAGAAGAATTATCCCTCTTACCCACACAGCTCCAAGCTTGTCTTAGAGAGGACAAGCTTTTCTGTTTTATGCTGTCATCTTTTCGGCTAATGCTTTGTCAAGTAGCTGGGTGTGTCAGGTTTGCGCAGCTGCATACGACCCCTGCCTAGGTAACTAGGAGATAACTGGCTGCCCTCATGTTGAACAGAATGCATAATTGACCTGCAGGGATGCAGAGAGAGGGAAGACGGCGGCGGTGGCGACTCTTAGAGCGACGGGCCCAATCAGAACAATTTTTCACTCTGACAACTCAATGGCGCCATAAAGTGAACAGCACAGTTACTACAAGGCCCGTCAGTGGAGTGGTGCGGTGCTCAACATGTCCCCATTCATGGAGCCTTTGGTCAAATGGTTGAGGAATATCTCTTGCAGAACCGGAGCGACAGTGAGGTGGACGCATCATTGTAGCATTTAATGGGGTGTTCTTGAAATAGTACTAATTCGTGGTGCATTGCTATGGCTGTACTACGAGATGGTTGCCAGAACACAGTAGACTGCATATTGAGACCAGGCCTAAGCTTAATCTAGGTCTGGGAAACCAGTCCTTCAGGTTTACTAGGTCTGTCTACAATGTCCATCACATCTCCTCCACTGTATATTACAGGTTTGAGAGATCAGGAGGTGCAAAGTTCCGCACTTCAGTTTCCACAGCTGGTAAGGACATGTTGCTCAAATACAAACTACCTATGCCTCATAAAGCTTGGGCAATTACAGCTGTCCCCGTCTCTGCAAAGAAACGCATCTCCAAACAATCGATTATCATTTATAAACAGCTCACTATGTCAGTTTCAGTAAGCACTCGGTTATTTTTGGTACCTCATACTGAAAACAGTAATCCATGTGTAAATTGTCCCAGGTCAGCAGTTCATTCTGAATGGGTTATGGCCTTGCGCACAGTGGGGTGTTACAGTCTAGGAAACGTGTACGTCTGTTACTTTATCTGTTTGTTATGAATATATTTGATGTAACTGTAAAATGGTTGTTGTCTGAGATGGAAGATGTCTGCACTTTAATGACAGTGTTATAGCAACGTTTCACCTTTATATTTCTATTGAACTGAAATGTGAGAAAGGGAACTGTTCATCCTTCATTGTGGAAATGAAGAACCCCTGCAATTTTAGTCCAGTTATTTTTGCAAACACTAAAAATGAAAGAAAAAAAGATATATATGGTTATTCCTGGTGAAAAGCCACTGTTTATGTGTGGAAAAGCTAACTCACTGTCAGAGGAACTCAGAATTACAGTCGAATGAATAACTGTCAGTGGCCCTTCAAAAGTAATACACTCAGGCAAGCCGACAGTTTTTTCCCCTCACGTTATTATGACACATTAACTCTCTCAATAAGCAGAGCCTGGGGCCTCAGCTAGCAGTCATTGCTGGGAAGATGAAACGATTTATTTTTTTTTTTGGTACAGAGGATGATGCCCTACAGATGGAATGGATTTGACAGCTAAAATATTCCCCTCAGACGAGATTGGGGGGCTTTTTGTGCTACAAGTGTTCTCATATTCCAGCATGCGACAACAAAGCTAATGCCATTACCTGGACCATTTCACCTGCTTTAGCGCCGAGGGAAAGCTTTTCACATGCCAGCTCGCTCTTAAGTCTTCTTACCCCGCATTTGACTGCTAAAGATGAGAGTAGTTTGGCAGCTACTTTAGGCCGGATAAATAGGCAGAAGCTTGCAGCCTCTTTACCATGCAAAAACAAGAACGAGAACCTGGTACTTCCAGGGAAAGGCCGAGCTCCGAGGCTCCCCCGACCTCAGGACCCCTACTGGTGGTGTCGGAAACTGCAGCCAGTGTTCCAAAGGCCTTTACCACTCATCCATGCAAGCATGAAATTGCCCGTCTCTTTGATTCTGAGAAATATGAACGGGTTTTGCTTTTCTGTTCTTTTCCTTTGCATCCTTCGCCTCCTCCAGCAGCAGCCCCTCCTCCTCTATGACCAAATGTAAGAAGGATGCAGAGCTTTGGAAATGAACAGGATGAAGACCAGATCAGCACTTTTTCATAGGGGAAATTCAATCATTCAGCATTCGGCATGCTCTCATATTTCCCAGCGTAACTTTTTTCTTGTCTTGTAGGCCTATGTTTCTTCCTTTCTTTGGGTTTCTCCTTTCTTTCTATCCTTCCTTCTTCCTTCCTCTCTTTCTTTTGTTTTAATCGACAAAATGTGTTTCAATGTTCCGAGTGACATTTAATAAACCTTCAGAATTTCTAAACTACCTCCCCCTAATGCGTCTGGTGTCTTTCCCGAGGCTGAGGTAAGCATATCAGTGTGAGGTAATTACTCCTCCATGGTCAGCCAGAGCGCAGCGGCTGTGGGTCAGCTCATTAGTAAGTAATTGACTAGATCGGCCAGGCATAGATCACTAGCTAGAGCATCTTCTGAAGACGTTGCGGGCATATCACATCCTCTTCTGTATGAGTCAGTCACTTCTGTTTGGCAATCACAGAGGATAGTCCAGCAAAGTAGACCCGTCGAGCTGCCAAGCATTGCAGTCATGTGTTTCAGGTGAGCGCTGTTTGAAATGGCACAGCGCTTGACATTAAAGATGACAGAAAGAGAAACGGGGGGATTTTTTGTCTGTTCCGATGCTGCGTAAGGACGGGTGGGGACCGATGAGGCTCATTAAAAATCTGTAGGCATCAAACATTCATGTATATTTGAAAGCCGCTTGAAGACAATGTGAAAGCCTCAACGTTCCCAACGATGTGCCATATTTCAACATGACAGAGGAGCACTCGCAGCCTTCCCAAAGCACGAGATATAAAACAGCACGAACTTGAACATTTTTGACAGTTTTATATAGTAATTATAAAAGAATAATGCTGAGAAGTTCTCGGCACATGGGAAAGGGCAGCTTTTGAATCTCAAAACTGCTACACGCCTCTGGAAAGCCCCTTAGATTTCTCGGCTATTTACTCTGTATCAGGTAAATGTCCCCTTACATCAGAACGGCAGCGACAGCTACGGCGTGTTCTTACTGTCCCTGCCGTATCATACGGTCATGCATGTGTGAAGCACTGTATAAATAAAACGTCTTTACCGTTCACAGTGACCCTCAGTTAAATTCAGTATCTCAGAATAGTTTCTCTCCGCTTCTTCAGTCAAATCAATTCCCATGAATGCTGATGCCCTCAGCCTGGGGGAATGTTCTGAAGCCCTGTAATGAGGTGCTGTCCTTGCTGTAACTGTCTATGAAGGCAGTGCTTACCCTGTAATGACAGTTCTGCTACTTTGCTATAGTAGTGAATGACTGCACTGAATTAGGAAAACACCCCGGAGTCTCCCAAAAGAGGTTTCGGTTATAATCTTTTCGCTTATTCAGTACGATCTCGGGAAACCTAGTCTTAGTGGTCTAAAAGAGGGTCGGGGCTCAAACACTTGACTTGTGGAATAACAGGCCTTTTTTTAGGTGGGCCAAAACATTGAGACTTTTTAACTATATTAGCTCTAGTTCAAACTGAAGCAACACATCAGCTGACTAAATAGGCTTGGGCTGCCGAGTGTAAATTAGAGGATGATTTAAAACTTCAAGAATTGGGGGTAAGGGTAGGGCGTAAAGACATCTATAGGACAATAATAAGCCTTAGGATGCTATAAGCCAGAAATTGTAAATGTAACGTGTGCTGAGTTCCCACAGAAATGTATTAGTTCTAGATACACATCAGAGAAAATCATCCTGGAGCTTATTTGGGTCTTACATGACTTAAATGGAATGTGTGAAATACAGGAGGTCTTCCTAACCAACCTCTTAAAAACTTCAAAGTTCCAAAAGTTCAGCCCTAGCAGGTTGGTTGGTTGCTTCTCATAGCCCACGTCATGCCAAACACAGTCAACAGAGCTGCAGCCAGGACTCTGGGGTGGTCAGTCCATTGACTCCTCGTCTCAGTTAGGGTTGCTTGACAGCTATACATCCTTTCACAGCCATAGTGTGAGCTGTCTGCTCATAGTAAAAGGATGGACAGGAGCAGCTGTGGATGTTTTCAGATCTGAAGCAGGAGTGGAGCTCAATGTTCTCCCCTCTCGCTCTCAAAGATGAAACCTTTAGGTGCTCTTCATGTGATAGTGACAGCTCCGGTGGTCTATCAGGTCCCACCGTTTTTGTTATGTAAGTGTTTTATCTCACATCTCCTCTGTACCTGTAAACTGAACAGCTTGTACTGGAACTAGAAAGGAAATAAATAAAGGGTGGTCTCTGACTTTGGCACCGCCCTGTTCCGGCGAGATAAAGCCACCACCCTGATGCCCACAGACTGTTTGATTCGCTTCAATGCCTCGCCCGTGTTTTGTCTTTTTCTCTTTCTCCCCCTTGCTCCACTTACCGTTCTCTACCTCGTCCGTTGGTTAGTGCGGCGAGCCGAGTGTGACGAGGACGTTTCCTGTTAACCTGTCATGTTCTCTGTGAGTGCAGTACGTGTCGGGGGCTGGTGTTAATGTAATACGCCACGAGGCAGCGCTCACAGGACTGGTTCAGGGGGAGTCGCGGCTGAGGCGGCTGGACCGCTTTAAATATCCGACACTCAGCAAATCACAGACTCATCCCTCAACTCCTTTCTCCTGCGGCCTACATTCCTCACACCCGGGCTTATCTCCAGCGAGGGCTAGATTTACAGGAGAGACCGCCACAACCTGGAGGAATCTGCAGTGGCCCTGCGTCCTCGTGGCCAGATATCCTCTGGGCCTCGTGCCCGGGCCGATCGATAACCTGCAGCGCCGCTCGGGCTTCTGCATCGCGGCCTCGCTGTATGAATCCATTACTGGTTTTGCATGTCCGTGTGGTGATTTAGGAGGGCTGGAGGATCTCTCTTCACCTCCCGCTCCTGCTGGACCTGCAACAGTAATTCTGATGCGCTGGGCTCTGCGGTGATTGCAGTTTAATGAAAAACAGGCAGGCATGGCCCAGGTCTCCTATTACACTGTAATTGATTTGTGGTGAAGAATGCTCCCATTGAGGTGAGCGCTTTGGCTCGAGTCATTAATCCCTTCAACCTGATATTGAAACTTCCATGAGCCCCCTTCAGTTATATTAGCCCCCTTTGCTGCTCACCTCCTTCCTCTTCTTCTACATCAGTTCTTTTCTGCCTCTCCTCTCCCTGCTCCTTGATTTTCTTCCCCTTTATCCTCCTCCTCGTCTTCCTACACTTTATTTTTAACCCCCTTCCCTTCTTCTCTTGATGTCTTTTTCTTCTCCTACTCCTCCTGCCTATTGTACTCCCTTTCATACCTTCATCCACTCCTGTTCCCTCACTGTCTCCCCCTTTCTCTCCTTCTTCCCTCTCTTTTTCTCCTTTTCATGTCCCTTCGCCTTCTTTCTCCCTTCCCTCCTTCTCCTCTTCATTTCTCATCCTTTTCTTCTCATCCCCTTCTTCTTTTCCTTGCCCTCTTTCCCCTCTTTTTCTTTGCCTCTAACCCTGTGCTTTTTCTTCCTGTCCCTTCTCTTCCTTCTTCTCCTTCTATTCCTCCTCCTTCCCATTATTTTTTTCCTCCTCCTCCTCTCACCCCCTGGATTATCTCCTACACCTTTACTTTTCTCCTCCTTTTTGCCTCCTTCTTTTTATCTTTGCTTTTCTACTCTTTCGCTTCCTGCTTTTTCTACCCATTCCCTCCTTTTCTACCTCTTTTTTCTCCTCTTCCTCCTCATCCCCTTCTTATTTATATCCTCTTTATCTCTTCTCCCTTTTCCCCCTCTACCTTGTTCTTCTATTCCTTTTTCCTCCTTTATTCTGCTCTTCCTTTTTCTTTGTTTTGAATTACCTTTCTTCTTTTCTCCTCTTTACTCATCCTTCATACCCACCCTTTCCTCCTTGTTCTTTGCCCTTCTTTTTTCTCGTCTCCTCTTTCACAGTTTGTCTTTTTCTTCTTTTATTCTTTTGGTCTTCACCTTTTTTCCTCCTTTTCATTCTTCTGCATCTTCTCCCTACTCCTTCTCTCTTCTTCTTTTTTCAGTTAATTTTGATCATTAAGAGTTTGATTTTCCATCTGTGTGTGATTTGTCTCCTGGTTGTTCGGACAGCTGTTCCTGTGCTGCATGTCTTTACGCTACTGGTTGAACCTGCCCTGAAGTATGTTAGAATGCTGCACTTGTTATCGTCATAAAGGCTCATTTCCCGAACTCTGTGTAAAGGAACTGATTAGCAGAACACGATAATTAGACTTAATGAGTCCTGCAGACTTATGATGATGCCTAACTCAGAATAAGAGCAGAACCACACTCTCGCCTGGGAGTTTTCACATTTCATCTGATGCTGCAGGTGTGTTCATTCATCATGAAGGAGGGAGCTGAACATTTTGAAATGTTAAATTTAAAGGTAGTGTATTTACAACAAAACAGGAGAAACACAAGCCTGTACAAACACCATATCCATTCATTAGAATCTCCCACCATTATATACTATCATGATACTTAAGTCACAACACAGTATTACAGCGATGTTGTGATATGCTGAGCATTGCGTTAATATTTTGTGATATGTTATAATTTATTACCTTTTTCAACTGAAAATTATGTTCCCAAAGGAATCGTGACACTGTTACAGGTCAGTTCCTCCTGCTGTACTCACAGTAACTGCTTTTTATTTTCTTATTATTAAAAGAACAGTTGCACAAATAGTTACCATTGACAGGCAGCAGCACTCAGTAGAACTACATGCACACAGAACGCCATGACGACTGCCCTTAACACCATGTCAATGTCACCAAAGACTGCAGTGAAGTCATGTCTCTGAATAACAGGGGGTCATCTGCAGTGACGAGTCCCACTTTTGTCTCGGTGGAGATAACCATCGAACCCGCGCGTGGAGCCACTGCAGTCAGCATCCAGAGAAACGGTTTGTTGCCAGGCATCACACATCCTGGTGTCACTCCAGCTCCACCCCTACCACAACATCTGCAGGGACTGTGTGAGAGTATTGAAGCCGCTTAGGATGGATTACCATAGGACACCATTAGGAAACTCTACAACTCCATGCTGAGAAGTTTGGCATGTTGCGTTGCTGAGAGACCCTACTTCTGTATGTGTAGCTTAATAAATATTGCCCATATCAGTCTAAATTTATTGTTCCTGGTAACCTTTATAGCACTACAACGTGACACTTCCTTCTACACAGAGTCATTTTTTTTGATGATGAGCGTATCAACACTTGGCATCCAACAATGACATTACCGCACAAAATATCATGATACTGCATTGTATGGAGCTTTTTCTCCACCATTGATAAACAGGAAATGATACTGATTTGTTAGGAGGTGTTCTCAGAACAATGGACTGACCTCCGCAGAGTCCAGACTCTAAAATCACCGGACGTGTTTGAGTTTATTTCAATGGTGAGAGGCAAAACGTGCAACCGACCTCCAAGACTGTACATTAGGTTGGTGTAAAAATATGCCTGAAGAGCTGTGAGTCTCCTAAGAAAGTATGGAAGTTGAAATAAAGCTAAAGACTGGACATTATAATAATAACTTTTATGCTGAAAATACTATATGAATTTAAAAAAGGACAGGGGTCTCTCACTTTTACATTATTATATTTTTTAACTATGTCTCAGGTCAAAGTTTAGTAGTAACTTTAAGATATCAGGCAGCATATTTAGCCATTTCATGTCATAGTCCATTAGACGTCTGGTGGAGCACCTCACATCAAACCACTCTGAATTGTTTACATCTTAATGAGTGAATTATGCAGAAATCAGTGTAATTCCCCTTTAAAGGAGGTCGTGGCTGGTGAGGTACGAAACTATTGTGGCTTTAAACGTCTGTCACATCAGCAAAAGCTTAGTACATGTCTTTACATATTATCACTGTCATATCAAAACCATGTAGTATTAGTTCAGTTCATCTTTATTAAGTTTCATTCTGGCACCAGTAAAAGCTGAAGCATTTAAGGTGGAACAGCACATAGGATTAAAAAGCTGACAAATAGGGTCGAGTAATAGGATTCACTAGTGCATCATGATTCTGTCAAACCCTCCAAAACTCTTGGCTGAAGGTTGCATGCTCTAAAATCTACCTTGACCTCTAAAGGTTCTGCCACCTGTTCCAGTGTATGGAAGTATGTTTATCACTAGGCATGTAATGTATAGAGCCATGTATAAACTAAGCGCTTTGAAGATCTTGAAAAGGTCAGACAGTCGATTAAAGCCTCAATAACAATAAGCCTCTGTAGGCTAAGAGGTGCACTTAAGGAGCATCCCTGTAGCTTCACTGCAGGCTTCTGCATCATTTATCCAAAGTTGCATCACTGCCGACTGTCCTATTTACTTTCTTCAGAGTTATCATAAAGAGAAATGGGCACTGCTGGGGTTTCTGACGGGTCTCCTGAGAATGGGCAGAGCAGTTCCCTGCACTTTCACAGCCTTTATCTCTCTTTTGATGGATTTGTGCACGGCTTCTCATGCATCCAATGTACAGGGTAGCTATCAGTGATCAAGCAGGGTTTTATAAATGGAACGTTGCCTAAAGAGACCCAGTCCAGAGTGGACTTGTGACCAGAAACTGCCTGTTAATTAAAGGCTTGAGCATAATTAATGCAAATTCAGGATACAGGCTATAACTCTGCACCAGTGAGGTAGGTGTTTCAAATGAAGTGGCCACTGTGTGTATTATAAAAGCTAGCCTACATACATAATATCTGCACTCAATGTGTGAACAGTTTTAGCATCTGAGCATCAATAATAGACTCATTATGGACTCATATGATTAGCCAATAATTGAATAAACAGATAAATGAGCATTTATTACAAATATGTCTTTGTATCTACAGTTATGGTCCATTTTATCAGCTACTCTAACCATATTGAAGCACTTTGTGTTGTTACCCTGTTCTTCATGGTTCAGGACCCCACAGAGCAGATGTTATTTGGGTGGTGGATTATTCTCAACACTGCAGTGATGGTGGTAGTGGTGTGTTAGTGTGTGGTGTGCTGGACTGAGCGGATCAGAGATACTCACAGCAGTGTTTAAACACCTCAGTGTCACTGCTGGACTGAGAATAGTCCACCAACCAAAACTGTTCAGCCACCATTGTCCTATGGGCAACGCCTTGTGATCACTGGTGAAGGAAGACGAGAGGATGACCAACACAAACTGTGCAGCAGCAGAGGAGCCATTGTCTCTGATTGTACATCTACAAGGCGGACCAGCAAGGTAGGAGTGTCTGATAGAGTGGACACGGTGTTTAAACACTCCAGCAGCACTGCTTAGTCTCATCCACACGTACCAGCGCAACACACACTAACATATCACAACATGATAATACCTGCTGTGTGGTGGTCCTGTGGGGGTCCTGACCAATGCAAAACAGGGTAACAAAGTCTGCAGAGAAGCAGATGGACTACAGCCTGTAAGTGTAGAACTACAAAGAGCTCCTATATGGTAGGTGGAGATAGTGATCTAGCCACTGAATGGAGAATGGAGGTGTAGGTAATGAAGAGCTGCATTTAGCTTTACTGGAATATACAGTATTATGAAGATAGTACAAGCACAGTTATTACCAGGTGGGCTACATCAGTGTTTAATACACGGTGGACTTTTTAATCCCCGTGTTTTGTTTTTAACACAATTGCCCTCCAGGAGGCTCTGAGGGCAGTTTCATTATAAGGCTACACAGGTCAATACTATCAGCCTACTGTAAAGATACTGATTCATGGTGATAAACAGAGCAGCATCAGGATAAAAGAGATACAACATGCAGCAGGTTCACGTTCACGCAGGGACTTTCCACATAGACGGATATGACGGAGCACACAGGCTGACAATTCTAGGTAAAACGCGTAGTTGGGGTTGGGGGGGGGGGGTGTTTACAGGGAAATAGAAAAAAATAGAAGTAGCTGAGAGAAAGAAACATGAGCAGAAAAATGAGAGAAGATATTAATCGAAAGATGAACGATGAAACCACGAGAGTACACGAAATGCACTGTAACCACTGTGTGTGAACGGCCGCTCCCCAGACTTCTCTCTCTCTCCCTCTCTAACCTCTCTCTCCCTCTGTAAACTCTCTCTCTGTAAATGATCTGTGTGTGTGTAAATTCATTCTCTCTCTCTCTCTCTCTCTCTCTCTCTCTCTCTCTCTCTCTCTCTCTCTCTCTCTCTGTCTCTCTCTCTCTCTCTCTCTCTCTCTCTCTCTCTCTTTCTCTCTCGCGCGCGCGCGCTCTGCGAATCTGCGAATGTGAGTAAATGTTAAAGAGCAGTTTGTTTCCGGGTGCTCTGAGGGGAAACCCGGCTGAAATGTGAAATGCACCTCCGCTCGGGTTTATAACTGTTCCTGTGTCTGTCTGAGCGCTCCAGACGCTCTTCGGCTCGCTGTTAGTGAAGTGAAGTCGTGTCCATGGCGTCTTGCCCCGGGGAGAACGAGTTTCCCTGCGGTTTCCCTCAGAGCATCTGCGACGAGCTGCCGCCTCTCCACTATCTCTGCAGCAGCTGCAACAACGTGCTGAACGAAGCGAACCAGACTCAGTGTGGACACAGATACTGCAGAGCCTGCGTGCTCTGGCTCATCAGGTCAGTCCACTCACTCGGTCATCAGGTCAGTACACTCACTCACTCATTCTCCAGATCACTCACTCATTGTCCAACTCACTCATTCTCCAAAATTTTCACTCATGTTCAGTCCAGTCACCCACTAGGCCATCAGGTCAGTACACTCACTCACTCACGTTTAGTCCAGTTACTCACTCACACGTCAGGTCAGTAAACTCACTCACTCTCTCACACACTCACTTGCTCACTCATGTTCAGTCTAGTTACTTGCTCAGTCATCAGGTCAGTATACTCACATGCATACACTCATTTACTTACTCATGTTCAGTCCAGTCACTCAGTCATCCGGTCAGTACACTGACACACTCACTCGTTTACTATCTCATGTTCAGTCCAGTCACTCAGTCATCCGGTCAGTACACTGACACACTCACTCGTTTACTATCTCATGTTCAGTCCAGTCACTCAGTCATCCGGTCAGTACACTGACACACTCACTCGTTTACTATCTCATGTTCAGTCCAGTCACTCAGTCATCAGGTCAGTACACTTACACACTCACTCGTTTACTATCTCATGTTCAGTCCAGTCACTTAGTCATCAGGTCAGTACACTTACTTACTCACTCACTCACTTAGGGTACACTCACTCATGTCCATGTTCAGTCACTCACTCAGTCATCAGAGTGACTCAGCATCACTCACTCACTCATTCACTCATGTTCAGTCTAGTGACTCTCTCAGTCATCAGGTCAGCACACTCGCTCATTCACTCACGTTCGGTGTAGTGACTCGCTCAGTCATCAGGTCAGCACACTCGCTCATTCACTCATGTTCGGTGTAGTGACTCGCTCAGTCATCAGGTCAGCACACTCACTCACTCACCAGGTCACTACTCTCAGTCTCTCAGCCGGGTCAGTACTCTCACTCACTCACACACTCAGCATGTCAACACACACACTTAGTCACTCAGCAGGTCAGTACTCTCAGTCACTCAACAGGTTAGTGGACTCACTCACTCACTCACTCACTCACTCACTCACTCACCCACTCACTCAGCAGGCCTGTTGTTTTCTGCCTAAAAAGATCAAGGCAAACAAATTGGCCCAGTTTGGTAAGATCAACAGACTTTGAATTCTGTGTGTGTGTGTGTGTGCAAATAAAACATAAAATTATTATTATTATTATTATTATTATTATTAGGTTTCAAAGACCAAAAACTGACACAGTTATGTATTTTTCTGTTTACGTATTAGCTCTGTTTGGAAAGACAGACAACTGATTTCCTTTCATTCTTTACTTTCGTCATTTTACTGTAATGTTCACATGTTACCTGTTTGAACTGCAGGAATAACAAAGATCTGGTGTGTACGAAGTGTAAAGAAGACCCCAGCAGTGAGAGCGAGTCGAGCATGATGCTGACATTGGACCACGTACGTATCTTCCTTCATTACTCCTCCGTGACGAGCTTGTTTGCTGTCAGATTTTCGTGTTTTGAGCTGAGAGGGGGATCCGTAGTAGCACCCACCTGTCAAATAAGTATTAAAACTGAAAAGAAATGCAGATGACCTCATGAAAATGACCTTTAGGGTGCATCGCTGCCTTCGCAGTCTAAAGCTGCTTCAGAATTTCCCTAAGGAGGTGGAGAAGGTTATTTACATGTATGACATCAAAACCGTGTCAACCCTGTTGATGCACGCACGCGCACAGTAACCTACACCCACACACATGAACGGGGAGGGAAATTCTGGGTGAAGGGAGAGGGAGTTTGTAAAAGGGCACTACAAAACTCCAGCCTGGTTTACCGGACATTCGCCCTGGTCTTGGGTCTAAACGGATTTTCCAGGATAAGAGAGTGTCATTAACCCTTACAGCCAGTTCCTGGACATGGATTAGGTCTAGTCCTGGACTAAACTGTAATGCAGCCAGCCTTTTTAGTCCAGGTGTAGGCTTAATCTGTTTGAAAAACTGGCCCAGTGACAGTTCTGCTGGGTTACATTTACTGGGGATCCAGAGATCACAAGTCTTTATGATCAGTGCTGTTTTTGGCAGATTCTCAGTGCTAATTTTATTTAGCCGTTTTTAGCCTGTAGCTCACAATGTGTACATGAAGATGCAGCGCTTGGGCTCTTTGCCTTGCCGGTTTTCGCTCACTGCAGTGCTATTTTTAATGCTCGTGCTTCATGGCGGCAGTGACAAGCACAGGACAGTAATCATTATAAACAGCCTTATTCTCGTAGACCTTGACTGCTGGTATAAGGAAACCAACAGCGCCTTGCGAACTTGTGATTTTCTTTTGAATAGGACAGAAAAACGAGGAGCAGCATGAGCAGTTCGGCGTAGTGCGTGTGGTTAAAATTGATCATATCCAAATCGCCTTTTTCATGAACAGTCTAAGAGGCGTTTCAGTGTCAGCAGTTGGTTTTCAGGCTTGTTTGTGCTTGGACCCCTGTGACCGCATACATCGTACAAACGCATTAAAAAACATTAAATAGCGAAATGCTCAACAGATGCATGTAGGACGACAAGCGTAACTTTTCAAACTGCCTGAAAATGAAACTGACAGTTAGATTTTTAGGTTTTCACCTTTCATAAAGAGATTTTACTCAACAAGGTGAAGGGGCATCTGAGTGAACGCTCAAAAGGCCAACTTTGTTTGCAGCAGAAGGGGAGCTACTTGTTTTGTTCTTTGGGCAGACCGAATGACCTTTGACGACTTTTTTGCCATGATGTTTCAAATCTCCCCCTTTAGTGATGCTGTACAAGCTAGTGGTTTCTATCTGAGTTAATAATCGTTTTCGGAATTCTGGTAGACGCCTAGTGGTTCTGTGTATTGGCAAGAGCATGGTAATGCGATGCATGTCATTACCATACTCTTGCCAATGCATGCAAGGTTCAGTATATTGCCTGTATATGCACAGGTCAATATATTTCAATAAAGAGTGATACTGGAAGCAGGACGATATATTGTGTTTAAGGCTAATTTTAGGAAAATGCTCATAGAATTTTTTTTATATCTTATCAGAATCGGTTGATAATCACTATGGAAAAATAAGCATCGTACAGTGTTTAGATTTCACAGATAAAGCAATGTTTGATCCAGTATTGAAGAAGACAGAAATAAAGACTATGTATCTTGCTAAGTTACACACACACACATATATATACACAGTATATATATATATATATATATATATATATATATATATATATATATATATATATATACTGTGTATATATATATATATATATATATATATATATATATATATATATATATATATATATATATATATATATATATATAATGTATATATATATATATATATATATATATATATATGTATGTATGTATGTATGTATGTGTGTATGTATGTATAAATATATATATATGTATATGTATGTATGTATATGTGTATATATATATATATATATATATATATATATATATGTATGTATGTATGTATGTATGTATGTATGTATGTATGTATGTATGTATGTATGTATGTATGTATGTATGTATACAGTAATTCTACAAATAGAATTAAATGTGCATAATTTCCACATGTAAATATATATCGATATATTTATCAATATCAGTTTTTGTTGTGATGTCATGTATTTTAAGTCTATAAGGCTGTATTCGTTCAGCGTCCTGTATCGAAGGTATAGAATGTTTATGACTCACATTCCAGTTAAAGGAAGGTGAGAATAACAGAACCCACAGGTGAAGAAGCTACTGAGGCCATAGACCCCAAAACACTAACCTGACCTTTGGTTCAGCACCTTAGATGAAAGTCGATTTGATCATACCAATAATGTGATGACTCAGAGGCTCTGGCAGGAAACTTTTCATAACTTCCCCTCTTTTTCAACACAGTTCTTCAACGACACAGCCATCAATAAAGAGATTCAGGAGCTGAGGGTGCACTGCGTGAACCAAGGCTGCCCCTGGAGGAGCACCCTGAAGGACTTTGAGGTACTTTCCTTCCGTCAAAGTGGAAACGACAGAGTCACACCAAAACCGCTTCCCAACTGAAAAATAAGGGGCATTTTGAAAGGCGTTGATCACAGTCAGCCACGGAGTCAGAGATGTTTATGCTGAGAGAAGTCCTGCTGGCTATAATAATTTAGTTTAGTATTACCTGTTACCTCTACCTGTTCCGCTACACCTCTCATTGTCATGCATAACATTGATTTATGGTATATCACCTACAACCTTCATATCTTTATTTCTTTATTAAACATAAGCATTCTTAGAAGTGGGGTGGTAACTCGGGACAGTTTACTCCACTCTGTGTACTCGAAGACCCCATATCCTACATATTCCTTAAAGGGGAACTTCACTGATTGTTCAAAATTGCCACATATTTCAGTGGTTGAGATGTGAACAGAAGCATGTGTTTTGGTTTGAAATGCTTTGTTCTAGAGAAACTTGCAGAGTCAGAATCGTTCACAGTGGTGGTGATAGGAACCAGATGACCTCCAAAACTCACTAACAGAAAATGGTTATGAATATGCTGCATAACATGTGAGATGTTTTATGATAATGTTTTGGCTTAAAATGTATTTTAGTGCATTTATTTTAGTCCAGACTTGGTGGAGTGGTACATGCAGACTAGTTCCCCAGGTTCCCATCACCACCACTGTACAGAGATCTGGAAAGAGTCTGTAAGTTTCTCTGCTTAAACCACTCTGAACCAACCAGTTTACATTATGATGATTTAATTTCGTAGAAGTTTGGGAAACTGGTCTAATTGGTCTTCTCGGTCGTCTTTGCGTATTTTTAAATTAAAAGCGTTTGATTGCTGCTCGTACATGCTTGTGAGTAAAGGAGTGTTCTTTCTATTCAGGTCCGTTTCAGTCTTCATCATTTAGCTCCTTTCAGTTAATTTAATTCTGTAGTACTGGTATAATTAAGTGGATTGTTTGCTCTGTACACCTCTCCCTCTTTAGAAATCTAATTTTAATTTAGACCAAAAAAAGAAGAATAGAGCCTAACATGGCATAACTTCAGTTCTGAGGCTGACTGATAGGGTTCTGTGCTGTACGTAGATTTTCCTGATATGTTTGTACCTCTGCTTATGTTGTTTTCTACACATATACTTTCACTTTTACTGGGGTTGCGTTGCAGCGTGATGCGTTCTTGGTAGGCAGATGTGACTTAGTGATGACTAAGTGGTGTGGATGAGGAGGAGGAGGTAAAAATCCGTCAGAAATGTCCGCAGTAGCAGTTTTGCATAGTTTATGAACTTTATTCACAGTCCAAAACTGTGAGTTGGGGGATTTGGAGGGAAATTGCACTGATTTCTCGTAAATAAATCCAGGACAGAGATGTTAGCAAAGTCATTCTGAGTGTTTTAATGTGCAATGGTCTGTGGTAGTGGTGTTGGGATCCAGTCATCCTGACGTCTACAACACACAAAAAAAAAAAAAAAAAAAATATATATATATATATATATGCAATATTTATGTTGCAGTAAGGAAAGCAGAGAAGTCCTCCTCCAGCAACTTCCTCCAGATCATTCTGGGGGAATCCCATCCGGTACAGTTCGGTACAGTGACCGCATTAATGCTTCCGTCTGTCCCAGCCTGCAGTCAAGCTCACAATTCCTCTTCCCTTCACTTCAGAACTCCCTTCCGCTCCCCCACTAGGAGCAGGTTCTTACACGGAGGAGGCATGCCATTCTTTTTGTTGGACTCTGGTCCATATACCAACTGGTTTACACTTTATAGTATAGTATAGTGTAGTATAGTATAGTATATACATTGGTATTCTATAGTGTAATATAGTATAATTATGCTGAACGTACCAACTTTGTAAAGTTCAATGTCAAGCTTTGTGAAATTAAATGTAGTGTGAAAATAGTCGTTATGTGGTATGGCACACACTGTGCATAGTTACCTGTTAAAGCTTTTGAGCAGCCACCAGTACTGTGAAAAAAAAAATCCATTTCATTGCTAACAAACAGTAATGATCCTTGTAGAGCTCTAAACCACTGCTGCGGGTACTGGTCAGAGCTCCATATAGTTTAACACCAACAATACCAGTACCTGTAATGGTACCTGGACTTTGATGCTGATTTTTGAGGCTTTGCCTGATTTCTGCTTTTAAAAACACAACCAAAAGTGAGTGTTGCGTAAACCAAGAATGAGCTTGAGTTACAGGAAGTGGGTACTTTTACTGACCACAGTGACTCGGAGGCGAAATCTCAAATGGCTCCCTGCTTCCTATTAGCAATTTACAATGTGCACCCAAATAGGGCACTATGGGTCCAGTAGGAATTTGTGCTCACATGGCTGAATCTCAGTTCCAATTCCTGTTGGGCCTTTTTCAGTTGCTGACATATTATGAAAACACCAGTTGTCCTTTTAAGTGTGTGTGTGAATTTCATGATAAACGGTCCAAAAAATTCCAAATTGACCAGGGAAAGACCTTCCATTGACAATTAAAGAAAATAATGTTTTTGCTTCTGTCATTTAAAGCTATGGTTTGGAGGTTTTGTTCCGACAGTGGTGTTATGTTAATAACAGTCAAGCAGAAGTCTAGATTATAGAATAGGCATACTTACTGGCTCTTGACTAACTGAGATATGGAATTGTTTTGGTATTTGTGATACTGTGTATGTAAACGGCGGAGTAAATGTTTGACTCCTTGTGTTCTCTGACATTCACCTCATGTTGATGAATTTGGTGTTTACTTTTTGGTCATAAAAGTGGATTTAGTGCTGACCTGGTCCAGACTTCTGCGCTCCCTGTGATGTCTCTGGCGTGATGTAATGGACCGTTAGGGCCTGGAGAAATTCGCCAACTCGCTTGCCATGCATTTTTAATGGTCTGGTGCCCTAAATTACATCTACAGAAGACTGCTGGATTGAGATTTGGATATTTGAGCTGGATTTTGTGGTTAGCTCATTATACAGTGTGACCACTAAGGCTACTCCAAAGCAGGGCAATAGCTGTATCAACCTCAATCAAACTGCTGTATAAATATTACTGATTATTTTGGAAAAGAGCACTTATCCTCTTATAGCTCTACTGCGGTTAGTATGCGTGCTACTATACTCTTTGTTAGTGTCAGTTTTCAGTGGGGCAAATCATATGGCTGCCAAATACAAAGACATTAATGATCCTTCAAAGGCAAATTGCCCTTCAGTGATTTTACATTAAAATTAAACAGCAGTGTAATTTGTATGTTTACTCTTTATACCTGTTTCGTCAAAGTTGACGCTTTCATGTGGGTTAAGGGTTGATCAGGTTATAAAGTGGCATGGGTGTAAAATTGCATAGGTAGTGATATTAGGGGTCTAAGAAGGTGACAAGGCCCCTGCACGACAGTGCCCAGTGTGGAATAGTCTTTTCCCGTTCCTGTCCTAGCTCTCAGTGTTTGAAGCTTGTTTTTTGAGGGTTCTTTGTTTTTGACACTGGTGATGTTTGACTAACAAAGCTCGTTTGGTTTCTGTCGGTGCTGCCTGGGGGAGCTGATAAGACTTCTGAGGAAGTTGTCTTGTCCTAAATTGTTCCCTTTCTTCGCTTTAACAATATAGGTTAACATAAAAGCCTACTTTTTAATGAAAATGTTCAGAAGCTTGGTACAGGAGAATGTGTAAGAGAATATTCTGGAGCATGTTCAGTAGCATGTTCAGGAGCATAATGTGTGAGAATGTTCAAGAGCATAATTCAGAAGAATGTTCAGCAACATATTTAGGAACATGGTACAGGTTAATGTTCAAGGGCATGGTACAAGAGGATGTTCAGGAGAATGTTCTAAAGCATGATGCATGAGAATGTTCAGAAACATGTTCAGGAACATACTACAGAAGAACGTTGAGGAGCAGGACACATGAGAATGCTCAAGGAGCCTGTTTAGGAGCATGCTACAGGAGAATGTTCAGGAACATACTACAGAAGAACGTTGAGGAGCAGGACACATGAGAATGCTCAAGGAGCCTGTTTAGGAGCATGCTACAGGAGAATGTTCAGGAGCATGGTGCAGCATTATGTTCAGGAACATGATGCATGAGAATATTCAGAAACATGTTCAGGAACATAATACAGAAGAGCGTTCAGGAGCAGGACACATGAGAATGTTCAAAGAGCCTGTTCAGAAACATGGTACAGGAGAATGTTCAAGAGCATGGAACAGTAGAATGCTTATTAGAATGTGCAGGAGCATGATACAAAAGCATGTTCAGGAGGAGAATTGCAGGGGACGTTCAGGAACATACTACAGTTTGGAGGACCCCTTGTCCTGCACACTTGAGTGTTCCCTCTGCTCTAGGAAGCCACTATTTAGCTAGGCCACTCACCAACATCTTGAGCAGTAGTGGGCAGGAAACACAAAAATGTGCATCTGGAGGTCCTCGAGGTCCAGGGGCTAGGATCCATTGTCCTAAAACACATCTGCGTAACCTTAATGAGGACCAGTTTGCAGTGATATACAGTATTTACGGAAGAGGTTAGAGTAACTGTTGCCTTGGTGGTGTGTGTAAGCGGGTCAGCGCCATAGCTCCAGTGCTAAAATAAAGACTTCCTAGACATGTCTAGGAACTGACTGACCACATTCAGGCTAAGTGTTCATTTCACAAAACTTAAAATATCCATTTGGAGTGGAGATAGAAAAGCTTAAAACACTTGAGTGCAAACTGAGCAGGGGCATTCTACAGAAGAATGTTCAGGAGCATGGTACAGGAAAGTGTTCAGGAGCATGATACAGCAGAATGTTTAGGATCATTCTACAAGTGAATGTTCAGGGGCATAGTACAGGGTAATGTTCAGGAGCATGGTACAAGAGAATGTTCAGGAGCATGGTACAGGAGAATGTTCAGGAGCATGGTACAGGAGAATGTTCAGGAGCATGGTACAAGAGAATGTTCAGGAGCATGGTACAGGAGAATGTTCAGGAGTATGGTACAGGAGAATGTTCAGGAGCATGGTACAGGAGAATGTTCAGGAGCATGGTACCGGAGAATGTTCAGGAGCATGGTACAGGAGAATGTTCAGGAGCATGGTACAGGAGAATGTTCAGGAGCATGGTACAAGAGAATGTTCAGGAGCATGGTACAGGAGAATGTTCAGGAGCATGGTACAAGAGAATGTTCAGGAGCATGGTACAGGAAAGTGTTCAGGAGCATGATACAAGTGAATGTTCAGGGGCATAGTACAGGGTAATGTTCAGGAGCATGGTACTGGAGAATGTTCAGGAGCATGGTACAGGAGAATGTTCAGGAGCATGGTACAGGAGAATGTTCAGGAGCATGGTACAGGAGAATGTTCAGGAGCGGGGTACAGGAGAATGTTCAGGAGCATGGTACAGGAGAATGTTCAGGAGCATGGTACAGGAGAATGTTCAGGAGCATGGTACAGGAGAATGTTCAGGAGCATGGTACAGGAGAATGTTCAGGAGCATGGTACAGGAGAATGTTCAGGAGCATGGTACAGGAGAATGTTCAGGAGCATGGTACAGGAGAATGTTCAGGAGCATGGTACAGGAGAATGTTCAGGAGCATGGTACAGGAGAATGTTCAGAAGCATGGTACAGGAGAATGTTCAGAAGCATGGTACAGGAGAATGTTCAGGAGCATGGTACAGGAGAATGTTCAGGAGCATGGTACAGGAGAATGTTCAGGAGCATGGTACAGGAGAATGTTCAGGAGCATGGTACAGGAGAATGTTCAGGAGCATGGCACAGGAGAATGTTGAGGAGCATGGTACAGGAGAATGTTGAGCAGCATGGTACAGGAGAATGTTCAGGAGCAGGTACAGGAGAATGTTTCAGGAGCATGGTACAGGAGAATGTTCAGGAGCATGGTACAGGAGAATGTTCAGGAGCGGGGTACAGCATGGTACAGGAGAATGTTCAGGAGCATGGCACAGGAGAATGTTGAGGAGCATGGTACAGGAGAATGTTGAGCAGCATGGTACAGGAGAATGTTCAGGAGCATGGTACAGGAGAATGTTGAGCAGCATGGTACAGGAGAATGTTCAGGAGCATGGTACAGGAGAATGTTGAGGAGCGTGGTACAGGAGAATGTTCAGGAGCATGGTACAGGAGAATGTTGAGGAGCGTGGTACAGGAGAATGTTCAGGAGCATGGTACAGGAGAATGTTCAGGAGCATGGTACAGGAGAATGTTGAGCAGCATGGTACAGGAGAATGTTGGAGGAGCATGGTACAGGAGGAGCATGGAGCATGGTACAGGAGAATGTTCAGGAGCATGGTAAGGAGAGTTGAGGAGCCGGAGAATGTTCAGGAGCATGGTACAGGAGAATGTTCAGGAGCATGGTACAGGAGAATGTTCAGGAGCATGGTACAGGAGAATGTTCAGGAGCATGGTACAGGAGAATGTTGAGCAGCATGGTACAGGAGAATGTTGAGCAGCATGGTACAGGAGAATGTTGAGGAGCATGGTACAGGAGAATGTTCAGGAGCATGGTACAGGAGAATGTTCAGGAGCATGGTACAGGAGAATGTTGAGGAGCATGGTACCGGAGAATGTTTAGGAGCATGGTACAGGAGAATGTTCAGGAGCATGGTACCGGAGAATGTTCAGGAGCATGGTACAGGAGAATGTTCAGGAGCATGGTACAGGAGAATGTTCAGGGGCATGGTACTGGAGAATGTTTAGGAACATGGTACAGGAGAATGTTTAGGAGCATGGTACAGGAGAATGTTGAGGAGCATGGTACAGGAGAATGTTGAGGAACATGGTACAGGAGAATGTTCAGGAGCATGGTACCGGAGAATGTTGAGGAGCATGGTACAGGAGAATGTTGAGGAGCATGGTACAGGAGAATGTTCAGGAGCATGGTACAGGAGAATGTTCAGTAGGTTGGCTGGTCAGACCATAACACACCTTTTTACTGAGCATCAGTCCGTTTCAGATGAGCTTAAGCTTGGGGAAGTGCATTTGAGGCTGACGGGTTTATTGGCAGCGTTTTTGTGAAAGTATTCCTGAGCCCATGTGACATCCATCACACAAGCATATGGCTGTAATGCAGTGCCACCTGAGGGATCGAAGGTCTCAGGCGGATGTGTTTTCAGCCTGGGCTTTTATGCCACATTTCCCTGTATCTTGTGAGGCTATTATGCACTCAGGAGGGTGAAATATCAGAAATGCTTGCTTGTTGAGAAACTCCTAAACTCTTGGATGATTTTTGTTCTTGAACATTTCACAACGTTGGCTCGTTTTGTTTGTATTCAGCCATTTTTCCAAGTGAGTAAAATTATTGGATTTTTAAACTGCTGGTTGTTTCTTGTTGCACAAGTGTGCCTCGCCAGGTTCACATGTTAAAAAGGATAAGGCCAGAGAGCTGCCTATGGGAGACAACCAAGCCATTTTGAAGCTGAGAAAAGAGAGATCAGAACCATTGCACAAGTTCTAGGCATAGCCAATACAGCTGCTTTGTCCTGAAAAAGAAAGAGACTTGCTGGTGTACTAACAACCAGACATCGGACAGGTCGGCCATGGATAACAACAGCAGGTGAAAACAGAAATGTTGTGAAAGCTTTGAAGAATAAACGAGCAGGTGTGACGGTATCACAGTCTGTGCGAAGAAGACGTCCAAGGCTATACAACAAGATCTATACCGCACGTCAGCAGTAAGAATCAGAATATCAGATGGACATTTACATAGAGATAAGACACAAGTTAGAGAACAGAGTTTTATGGCCAGGGAAGACCAAGATTAACCTCTAGCAAAGTGATGAAAGAAGTTTAAGGATGACAAGTGAACTGACAAAGCTTTTGTTACTGTGCTAGGACCACCAGAGTCAGTGTGAATATGCACTGATCCCCTGCAATGTTGGCTGTGGGCTGATGGTGCTGAGGAAGACTCTGGCCTTGCATCTGGAGAAGGGCTGTCCCAACAACAAGACCACATGCCAAACATGCTCCAGCGCGCTGACCCCCGCAGAGCTGCAGGTAAGAGGAGTAGGCAATCCTGGGAAATGACATAATAGACCACATAGCGGCGTCTACTAATTGTAGATGTATATACAACAGGCCCAAAGTAAAATAAGACTGTTTGCCAGCAACCAACGCAACATGACATGTTTACTGACATCCAGTTTAAACAAAGATGGTTTTATAAATATTCCATTTGTTTGCAGTTTTACTCTTGAAACTGGAGAAAACACTGAAAGGGTATTAATATGCCATTTGCTGCCAACAGCCTCTACTCCTCTGGGAAGGCTTGACACTAGATTTGGGAACATTGCTGTGAATATTTAATTGCAGTCAGCTACGAAAGCAGTAGTGAGGACAGGTACTGATGTTGAATGATTAGTCCTGGCTTACTCCAACTCGTCCAAAAGTTATTGGATGGAGCTCTGTCTTTTCAGAGAACACAGTTCCCTCCCTTCACAGCCCAGAACTGGAGGGACTTATACTCTTTTAGCTGATGTCTGGCACTGGGCAACGTCACCTCATGTGCTATTGCTCCATAAAACTCCGAATGGGATGTTGTGATAGCTTACGAATGTGTTCTAAAGTGATCTGAACAGATGTTCTCTGGCTTTGTAACACACACGTAACACTGTGTATTAAGCCACTCTTCTCTCAGTAGCCAGTTTGGGGGTCAGTTTGCCCTTGGTGAAACCCCCTGTGGGTTTGTCTAAGCCACAAGGTCCCGAGTGTATAGTCCAGACCCATATTCCTTCCCCCACTGTGCCCGCCGCACCAGCGCTCAGGGACAAGGATTAGAGCGTTGAGAGAGAGAGGGAAATAGAGAGGGAGAGAAAATAAAGCAAGACAGCTATGTGAAACCTCAGGACTTCAGCACTGTCTAATCCCACATAAAGAGGCTTCTAGACTTTCAGTAGCAACTGAAACCTTTAAAAGCATCTTCAGATTGCAATGTGGTTATCACTGTTACTGCCTCCTACATTATAATAACATCCAGAGTGACAATAATGGTAGTACAATGCATTACATTGGACTGTCAGATAAGACAGATGAATAGCACTCAGACAGCACATGTGGCACTGCTGCTGTTAGTATTGTGCTAAATGATGAAACAGTGTTGTGAAGTTTAATCCGATCCTTTTCCACGCAGAAGCATTCATGTTGCAATGGGAATGACAAGAAGCCTGCAAAAGCAGAGAAACGACAAAAGGTAAAATAAATAAATAAATACATACATTATTTGCAATAGTAATACTAAATGTTAAAGTAGTTGTTTTTATTTTTCTGTTATATTCTGAGGTTAATGTGTCTTAATGGCTTTCAGATATAACATTTTTATTTGTGAGTTGCAAGTTCAGCACATTTTTCTGTTTCTTTTTTTATAGGATAATAAACAAGCGAGCTCTAAACGAAAAGAGCCATGCATCTTCTCTGAAGTTGGATGCGCATTTAAGGTAGCGTATTAATGAAGTGGTGTTAAGTATCACCAGGAAGCCATTAGCACTGATTAATACTGATTCCAGCAACTTGAGAAATTATAATTGTCCTCAAATGTCAGAGAAAAGGCTTTGGTATGTAATTTCCTGCTATATATGATTGTAATATTTGCATTTATTGCTTGGCACAAACATGCTTTGTGTAAAGATTTAAACAAGTATGTTGAAGTACAAACAAATACAATACTACAGGGACTGATATAAAAAGACAGAGCAGTTTGGCAAAGAAATATCTAGAGCAGAGAGAAAACAAGGACAAAGTGAAGGAAACCATGTATGAAAAAATCACAGCAAAATACAGTACAAAATATTTCACTCAATAAAAGATCCCCGCTGTCGTATCTCCAATATGACCATTTTACAGGAGAACTAAAAACACGTCAGTGGAGCCAGACAGGGTGTAAATGGTAAAAGGCTTTTTCAGTTTCAGGCAAAAACTGAAAAATGGAAAACAGTTCTTACTCCAAGCCAAAACAACACCATCAATAATAAAAACCCTGTCATATTGATATTCTGAATTAGAATTTAGTTGTTGGATGGTTTCTGGTTGTTAATCTGATTGGCTGAGCCATGTTTTACATCTAAAATATACAATATGTGTATATGACTGCTCACATTGGTGGATTCCGCATTTATAGTATTCTGTTAGCATCACGCATCACGCATCTCGCTGCTACCATTTTAGGCAACTCAGCAGCGCAGGTCGTGACTTGACATGAGATAAAGACAAGGCAGTAAAACTCTGTTTGTGTAATTTATATTTGTAAGTAAAAGATTTGATTTGTTGCTGCAATAATAACTAGTGAGAGCTGAAATCTAGAGCTGTGATTGCCTGCTATGTTATCATTAGCATATCCCAAACCGCATACTAGCATAATAAATAGTGTGCTAAAATTAGAAGAGTATTATACATATACCGTTAGAGGTGCACTCATTAGTTAAGTACGTGTAGAAGGAAAGTACATGGTAAATGTTTATGGTAATGATTAATTGAGTAGCTTTTAATGAGGTAAATTAATACGTTTATTGATGCTGGCTTTATGTTTATCAGCTTCTTGCTGAATCCTGTTTGAGGCACCTCTAGCACCTGCATTTTATAAAAATACATATTTACATCTATATACAGATATACATATATACGTGTGTGTGTGTGTGTGTGTGTGTAACAGTTTATTATAAAAGAGATTCCATAAAATCTTTCTGATCTTGATCCACCGACAGGGTAGCGGTGAGGAGACAAGCAATATTACAGCACATTCTGAGTCACTGCTTTTTCTTGATGGCGCAAACAAAAACTGTTTATTAATGTGGCAATGTATAAACAGTTGTCTGAGGAGTAATCTTTTGAGTCAAGTCAATATGTTTTTATTGTCATTCCTCAATATAACTTGTATACACTGAAAGATATGTGGTTCTTTGAGCCCCAAACACAACACAGAACAGCAGCAGATTATACAGGACTACATAGATTACAGACACACGCTTTGAAACAAGTGCAGAATACAGAGTAAATAAACTGGTAAATCAGTATAAATGCAGAGTATAAGTACACAAAGCCGTATATATAAAAAGGTGAATATATAATATAAGGGTTGATTGGAATAAAGTAGCATGTGAGCTGATGATGGAGCTGGAGCAAACGTGTTCAGAAAGATTGAGGTCTTATAGCAGCTCTCACGTTAAATAAAGAATTTAAAGTGCAGGCATGCAGACCATGAAGTGCAGACCATTATGTTGCCTGGCAGGGCTGGGAACACTTATACATTTATCAATAATTATTGATGGCCTCTTTGAAATCAATAAGTGCACTTGATTGTGTCCTTTTTCTTTTCATTATGCACGCTTTAGAGGTCTGACCTCTGTTATCTGAATGTCTACTCGCAGCAGTGCGGTGCTTCGTGAGCTGTGACGTGCTTCTATACAGAGCAAATGGCATAAGACCGTTACCCTTAGTTCTTAATTACTGTTTAAAGTTGATGTATGTCACATCAAGGCCAATTTAATGAATCCAAAATTCAATTCCTAACAAACTGAAGCCGATTGCTGTCTTATATATTACCCTTACAGGACACTCACATACATTTTACATGTAGATGCAGGGGAACACTTCATGTGAACAACATGTGGATATTTGGAGTCATGTTCAGATGGAAATAACAGCATGGGGTCACATGTGAAACCTTATTAATTTGGGAAAATGAAGTATTACTGCATGGAAGTGGTGGTCTGACACAACCTCACTATCCAACAAGGTGCTCTGTAAAAGCAAGTGTTTATTAGTAGCTATGTCTGTTATATCTGGCGATTGTGATCATCTGTTGATGCTGAAGGTTTGATGCTGACCGACAGATGAGATGAGTTAGGTAACTAGCTGGGTCTGATTCTGTACACTAGCAGGCAACAGATTGTTTTCATTTCTTTATTCTTCCAGGGAAACACTGAAAAGGTGCATGAGCATGAGAGTTGCAACACTGCTGATCATCTACAGCTCCTCCTGGAGGCCATCAGGGGCCTACAGTCATCTGTGCCCTCTCCACCCGAGAGGAGTGTGCAGTACCCTGCCCTGGACCTGCTCCTTCAGGGCCAGGTTGCGGCCTCCCTCAGCACTCAGACTGACGGAGAGCTGGAGACAGACGGTGGGGATGTGGGGGCCAGTGACAAGGCCTTAAGCTTGCATGATGACCAGGCTGAGCTTGAGGTGGGCCAGCAGCTGCACGCCCTGCAGCAGAGACTGCAGATCATGGAGAACATCATTGCGGCGCTAAACCGAGAGGTGGAGAAGACCCAGCTGACCGTGGTGGCACTGGAAAGAGACAATCACAACACCATGCAGGCCGTGCAGCACTTAGAGACTGTGGTAGGTCCACTTTAAGCTCATATGTTTCACAGCGTAACAAGGCTAGTGCTGAAATCTAGCTGTGTTAGTCATGCGTCATTTTTGTTCACTTGCATCTGCGGGGATATAGTTTCTTCCTGATTTGCTGCCAGGAACAGCACAACCTAATTGTTTTCCTCAAATCATTTAGATGCTAATAAAAATGTACTACTCCAGTTGGTGTGGAACAGTGCACTGTTAAAAATAAGTCTACTCAACCTAAAATTGGTTGGTGTGGCTCAGCGGATAACACCACTACTCACCAGGGAGCTGCCACCTTATGTGGGAGACGGGGGTTTAAATCCAAGTCTAGATAGCAATGCTGAGTTACATCAATAAGAGTCTCTGGGCAAGACTCCTAACACTGCATGGACCTAATACGAATAACCTGTAAGTCGCTCTGGATAAGAGTGTCTGCTAAATGCCGTAAATTTAAAATTGTATAGTAACTGATCACACAGCTTCTCTTGAGTTCACTGAACCTAAGGACACAAGGTTTTACCTAACTTGAACTTTTACAAATTCTTTACATTTTTTAAAATTCTTAAGTCGCCTATGTGGGCCTATTGGCATTTATTACAGAACTTGGCAGCCATGCCTATCCCACATGAATACAGGGAAGCTCGACCTTCTGGAATGAGTGAAGAGCTTTTTTCCACTTGTGTCCATAACGGGGAATAGTAGTAATGCTATTATTCTCTCCACACTTTGATATGTATTCTTTCCTTCTTTCTTTCTTTCCTTCTTTCTTTCTTTTTTTCTTTCTTTCTTTCCTTCTTTCTTACCTTCTTTCTTTCTTTCTTTTTGTTTATATGTCCATTCATTTTCTACTCTTCTTTTCTGTTTTAATCAGTAAACAAGTACTAGCAAACATTTTAATTTCTAGCTAAAATGTAATAATTTTGAATATACAAAACAAAGGTAAACACTCGCTTAACTGGTTCTGCGTCTCAGTTAGCTAAACAAAATGGAATTTAGAGTCCCGATAACTGGGACTCTGCACAGTGCCATCAGACATTTTCTTCACTTGGGCTTCCAGATATGTATAGCTGTGGCATTGCTGGGATTTGCTCTTGTAATCTTCTGATGTTGGGAGAAATTATTAGACGGTTGCATCACCTGGGAACATTTTACTCTTCAAAGTCAAAACAACAAATCTTGTTCTACAGTGTATTAAACATTTACAGACGTTTTACAGAATCTGAGGTGTTTCAGATGTGTCTGGGTGGTGCAGCAGACTAAGCCATCATCCCAGCAGTAGATGGAGAACTACAAAATGAAGAGAACTTAAAAAATTCTTGTGTCCTTTTTGGAGTTAACTCCATAATAGCTGTGTAATCAGCTACTTTATCATTGTAAGTGGATCTGACTTCTCATTTTCAACAGTGTACTTGCAAAATGTTAGACTGGAAATTACCCCGATTGTGTTCCCACAGGTGTAGTCTCCTTAAACCATCCTGCATATTAGCTTTCTGCAAGGCCCTGTTCAAACACTCTCTTAAACCATCCCCAAGACCACACAGGGAAGCGTCTTCGGTCAATTCTCATTACATGTGATGTGGGATGCACTGTCGGCTGCTCAGTGCACGTCCTACAAATATGAGAAAAGCCCTTGAACATGGTTCATTTAGCTACATAATGAGAAAATCCAGCTGTTAACTCGGAGGATAAACAAGAAAAACAATTGGATAAACAGCCTGAACCAGAGACGAAATTTAATAGAAGGGTACCACAAGTGAACACATCCTCCACAGAGACCACACTTCTGCACATTTTAATACACAATTACTGTGTATTCGCTGAGGGGTTTTTGCTTATTGGGAGAAATATTCTGTAAAAAATGTGACCTGTGCAAAAGGCAAGGCACATTTACTGGATTTATTTTTTGGCAGTATGTTAAATTAAGTACCTATACAGCAAAAATATTAAATGTGGAGTTTTACATGATGTACCGGATTGGAATACTTATTTTTTTATGCAAACAATCAACAAAAGATGTGATGAATACATAATGGTGTACACTCATCATCAAATCAATACACAAATCGCTGCACCCAGAAGGATTTAACTGAGGTCTGACACTGTGAGACATGCTAGTAATTTACGTTTTACGCTCGGCCATGCATGTGGCGTAAGGAAGGTTAGACCTTCTCACTGTACCTGACAGTCCCGATAGCCACGATTGCGGACATTCAGCGAGCAGTGATGCCCTCCATGAGTCGTCCTGTTAGTGCCAGCACCATTGGCAGACAGCTGCATGCGCGCAGACCGCAGAATGGCAGAGGGTCCTATTCAGTGACGAGTCCAGCTTTTGTCTTGTTGGAGACTAATTCATGTGTGGAGGCGCCGTTGTCAGCACCAGGAAGAACCGTTTGTTTTTATACGTCACATGTCTAGAAGGCCTGGTGTCACTCCACCCCTACCGCACAATCTGCAGGAACTGTGTGAGAATATTCAAGCTGGATGGGATGGATTATTGCAGGACACCATTAAGAACCTTTGCCACTCCATGCCGAGATGACTGGCAGCAAACATGACAGTACGATGCCATACAGCTAGACACTACTTTTCTGTATGTGTATCAGTCTATATTTATTGTCATTTATTGTTCCTGCTAAATTTGATCTTCCTCCCAAAAGCATCACAATCCTACACTTCCTTCTGGGTGCAATTATTGATGATGAGTTTAATTCTGAGCATGAACATGTGTTGGTAAACGCATGGGCATCCGCATCTCCTCATTGTATAAAACAAAGTTAAGCCTGTGTGCTGAACTGCTTGTGTCAGAATGACGGGCTATGTGTATATGTGTTTATGTTTATGACCATCACAAATCCAGTGAACTGAAAACAAGCTTCCTGTATGGATATGCGGAGCGAGGACTTTCTGGTTTCTTATACGGGTCCTTTAACTGGTGCAGTGTGGAGCCTGTTCTGGCTGCTTGCTTGTGATGAGTAGTAAAGGCAGGGGATTTGCTTTGTGCACTTCATGTTTATGTTTCCTAAATCAGAGCGTGATGTGATAAAAGACTCTTAAGGACTGCTGTAAAACAGTGAGGGATTTGTTATTACTTCCATTATAACTGTCCATTATAACTGTTACTTAAGTGCTACATGTTTACTATCAGCACAGCGTGCTTCATGAAGTATTGACAGATTTTGCTCTGCTCGTACCAGCTGCAAACAGTGTGCTGTTTTCCAATGCAGTCATATGAAGTTGTTGTTCGATACTCAGGCTGAATCATAACCAGGCTCTCTGCAGCGCGTAAGCCGTGTCTCTTCTGCTGCAGTGCCAGTAAAGCATTTCTCTGTAAACATCCTTGATATTTATTCGAAATATCTTCAAATATCCTGTCAGTCTTGTCGGATGGATTTTGGCTCTGCAGTGTAGCTGCATTCGTAATGTCATGCAGGGCCAGAGAGCACAGCTATGCCTGCTTCTTGGGTTGACTTCTTTCTCAATATTCAGAAAAGAAAACCCAGTGACACTGAGGTCCCTTATAATCAGTGCTGAAACTTAGTTACAGATACTAGTTATGTCTTTTAGAAGGAGAATTGAATTGCTTTTATTATCAGCCACTGCATATAAAATTAATTAGTTACTGGGGAAAGTATCTCCTGCATTACTTCTAAAGGCAGGCTTCAGTTCTCTGTTTTAAAGGTGCGGTATGTGATTCTGGAAAAAAAAAATTGTTGATATTTGAACTCAATAACCAAACGCATACAAACCTCCCTTCAGTGCTCCTCCAGAAACCCCTCCCCCAAATTCAAAGACACGCATTGCAAAGGCCAAAGACACTGGGCTAGCACACCTGGTTTTTTAGATCTTTCTGGCCATAAAAACCTTCACAAATGCTGTATAACGTTAAAGTGAGCAACAGCACAGCAATGTAATGTAATGTGATTTGCTAAACTGTTGCTGAGCACACTTGTTGCTGCTATGTTGGCCATTTATAATCACAAACAATAAGGAATAAGTCAAAACAACAGTGGCAGCAGAAATAAGGTCATGTTCCCCACCTGTCCGGCAGAAACACAGCATCCTCACATCCTTCTTTTCCGAGTTTTTCCCAGTCCTCTTTAACTGGTGCAGCATTTGCATTCAGGTACCTTGTGTACAGTTTTAGCCTCCTGGAAAACATAGCATGGTTGAAACACCTCACCCCTATGTTAACACGGCTCTTCCCTCTTACCTGATCTAAGAACCTCTTTTTCTGCCTTTGTTCTTCATGTCGTCTCTTGGGCTGTTTCTGGGTATCTCTCCTTCTTGACAGTGTTTAAAGTGCCAGAAAAGTGTTGATTATGGATCTTTTAACTCTAAAGCAGATCAGCAGGTTTATCCAACTGCACTGTCCACAGAGACTACTACCCTACTTGTAGATAATCATCCACGTACGTCGTTTGATCTGAGTCAAAATTCTAGTGTGTTTAAAACCATTAGTTTCTATAGCTGTAGTTTTTTCCGTCCAGATGACAATCATGTTTATTGGTCCTGATTGTAGTGTGGAAGCTCAGTTAATGAGATTCACGTTCAGGATATAGCCAGTTAGAAAGTACATACGTTGGTTAATATTTGTTGATTTGTCCATGAATCAGACTTTCTCAGGTCAAACCAGGTGTTGCTTCATGCAGCCTCTCTCCCTCTAAATTGGCGTCTTCTTTATTTGTGACTCCAATCAATACAATAGCAGAAAGGTGTGAATTTATATATCCTCCCAAGGCTCGAAGCAGTCAGGTGATAAAGACACCTCATTATCGCTTCGTTCAGCAGCTTGTTATCCCTCCTAGGTTGGGTTGTTTTGCATGATTGTGTTTGAACACCACTGTTTTTTTTTAAAGCTTTGAGATTTAGTGTTAAGAAAGAAACAAAGTGCAGTCATCTGAGGTAAATTCAGTCACTTGGAAGACCTAGGATGGATGGATAGAAAGGTAGATGGATGGATGGATGGATGGATTAATAGATAGATAGATAGATAGATAGATAGATAGATAGATAGATAGATAGATAGATAGATAGATAGGTGGGTAGCTGATAGAGGGGTAGGTGGATATATGGGTGGGTGGATCGGTAGAGGAGTGGATGGGTGGGTGGATAGGTAGAGGAGTGAATGGATTGGTAGAGGAGTAGATAGATAGATAGATAGATAGATAGATAGATAGGTGGGTAGCTGATAGAGGGGTAGGTGGATAGAGGGGTGGGTAGATAGATGGGTGGGTGGATCAGTAGAGGAGTGGATGGGTGGGTGGATAGGTAGAGGAGTGAATGGATTGGTAAAGGAGTAGATGGATGGATGGATGGATGGATAGATAGGTAGATAGGTAGGTGGGTAGCTGATAGAGGGGTAGGTGGATAGAGGGGTGGGTAGATAGATGGGTGGGTGGATCGGTAGAGGAGTGGATGGGTGGGTGGATCGGTAGAGGAGTGAATGGATTGGTAGAGGAGTAGATAGATAGATATATGGATGGACAGACAGACAGATTAACATATGTATTAATCCTGAAGGAACTGAGAGTTACAGTGGAACTTTTCTAATTGCGTCGGAAATGAAGAAGAGCTAGGATGTGAGATTTACAGGGAATTTTACAGTGATGTTTTCAGCTCCTCTGGAAAGCTCAGCAGCTCGGAGGACATTCCGTTCTGTTTTGCTGCTCCTCAAGGCCGCTTCGCCGCTGTATTAGGATACATAACCTTCCTCTGTATGGTCTTTATAAACGAGGCCTTTCTGCTGGTGTATTTCAGGTAGCGGATCAGCAGCAGAGGCTGATCAGGAAAGACATGCACATCGCCTCGTTACAGCAGAGCATCAACGCGCAGCAGGACGTCTCCTATGACGGCACCTTCCTCTGGAGGATCTGTGATGTCAGTCAAAAGCTGAGAGAGGCAGCCACGGGGCAGAGGAGCAGTCAATACTCTCCAGGTACACAGACGCGTAGCACAGATGTGCCGCCCTGCTCTCAGCGCTCTACAGCACACTCTGAAAGAAGGGATGCCTTGAATTTACATGGCTCAGATTAATGAATAAAATATATCACACCAGCACATTTTGCCTCTCAGTTCACTAACGTATTATAATCACTGTGTTGGTGTAATATGTTCTGTTAATGTGAAAATGCAGTACAAATTTGACTGTTATGTTTTAAAAACAGCCATATGCAGGTGGGCAACTCTGTCTACCACTTGCCTTTAACAGATATCCAGTATTATGCAGAAAAGGGCTGCATAGGAGATGTGATCTATTGCTCTGTTTTTTTCCAGCCTTCTATACGTCCAGGTACGGATTTAAAGTGTGCATGCGCCTGTACATGTACGGAGATGGAGTGGGGAAAGGGACACACATCTCTCTCTTCTTTGTCATTATGAAAGGAGAGTATGACGCACTTCTTTCATGGCCCTTTAAGCACAAGGTAGGACACTGTGAATGAATGAGACTCAGCAATCTATACTCAACATCCTTACTGTGCTTCCATTTAGATGGTTTTGTAATCATGAAACCTTGATACCAAAAAAGAAAAGAGAGATTTAGAAAATACATTTTCATCTTTTATCAGCTTATTGTTATGTACACATACACTTAAATGTAGGTAACTATGTTGGGACTAAGAGCAGCATAAGCAGGTGATGCATTCACGCTGTGATATAAAAGGAACGCCCAGTGAGCGTCCTTTATGAGCAAAGGTTTGAGGCTCACCACTTTGCCAGGAAATGCATCCAGCAATAGAAGCCCAAAATCCTCAATGAGTGATCGCAAAAACTTAAGGCATTTCACCTACTACTGTGCCGACAGCCACAACTAAATGACCTTCATTACATCGGACTGAAGCCCAGATTTTGACGCGCTCTGTGTTGCACTAAAAGAATTTGAGTCATTTTGTTCAGATACAAATGGCTTAATAAAGCACATTCAGCTCCTTCAGAAGACTAAGCTGGACAGAGCAGCAAACCAGCACAACCAACACCAAAGTGGAACACTATGGTTCCTCCTCAAGAGCCTTCTCTAGAACAGGAGCTGTAACAGGAGCCCTATTTAAGCTGTATTAAATAGGGTTACAGTCATGCAGGAGTCAAACCTTTAACTGTATCTATGATGTTTATGTGATACACACACACACACACACACACACACACACTGAGCGCTTTATTACAAACACATATACGAACACTTGGTTGTTCTAAAATTACAGACTGTAGTCCATCTGTTTCTCTGCATACTCTGGTACCCTGTTCTTTAATGGTCAGGCCCTACTGGACCACCATGGAGCAGGAATTATGTGAACGGTGTCTCATTCTCAGTATTGCAGTGACAGTGATATGGTGGTGGCATGTTAGTGTGTGCTGTGCTGGTGTGAGTGAATGTTGGCTTGCAGTGTCATTGGTAAGGAATATAAAGGTTACCTGGAATAATAAATGATGATAAGTTTAGACTGATATGGGCAATACTAATTGAGCTGCACATACAGAAGTAGTGTCTCTCAGGATGGTGCCAGGCCGCCATATTTGGCAACACTTCAGCTAATCACCCCAGCCTTGTTGTTTCTAATGTTTTAATGATGGGTTGTAACAAACACTCACTCTTCTCTACAGGTGACATTCTTCCTTATTGATCACAACCAAAGGGAGCATGTGATCGAAGCCTTTCGTCCTGATCTCTCCTCCGTGTCTTTCCACCAACCTATCTCGGAGATGAACGTAGCCAGCGGCTGCCCTTTCTTCTGTCCCCTGGCAAAGCTGCGCTCACCCAAGCATGCCTACCTCAAGGATGACACGCTCTTTATCAAGTGTGTGGTGGACTCCTCCTCCTGAGGTGGGCATGGCTGAGTGGAAGGGACTGATCTGATCAGCACTGTAACGAATGTAATGTTGATGTAATAAATAAAGCACACAACCTGGCTGCATTCGAATTATGCGGTTACGGTTAATAAGCTCATGTTTGACAGATGATCCTCCTCTTAACTGTCTATTAGTTGTTCACATATTAGGGCAGCCAGTTTACTGACTTCTTTTAATGAGTGATGTTTTTATCCAGGGTGTGCTTTTATCAGAAGCTGCCAAGGTCAGAATCAGTGGAGTTTTTGATTCGAACTTTTGATGGGTAATCAGACAAACAGGTATTGCTTTTATTTTTTATTTTATTGCAGTTTATGAGAAGCTAGAGAGATACTGTCTTTAAAACAGGGTTCTTCAAAGACCATAAACCATAAAAGCTAAAAGAACCTTTTGTAAGCTTAAATGGTTCTTTGCATGGTGTAAAGGTTCTTCAGATTGATGGAGAGTGGCAAGATAGAATAAAGGAAGACTGATGGAGAGAAAAGTGAGAACTCTGAGAACATGGCCAGAGTGTCTTCTGTCTCTACCCCTTCTGCCTCTTCATAACTGTGTTAGATCTGATACAGGACAAGGAACAGGGAGAGGTGCTCTTTGTCTCTTTTTCTCTCTACTCTCTCTCTCTACTCTCTCTCTCTACTCTCTCTCTACTCTCTCTCTACTCTCTCTCTACTCTCTCTCTCTCTCTCTCTCTCTCTCTCTCTCTCTCTCTCTCTCTCTCTCTCTCTCTCTCTCTATATATATATATATATATATATATATAACCAAAAAGGGTTATGATGTTGTCAGTGTGTCAAACTGTATGCAGTATAGTGGTGTGTGTGTATATATAAAACACATTCTCCATTAATCTAAAGAACAGTTTAGTAGAATTTATAGTTTTGAAGAACCATATTTTTTAAGTGTGTGAGTACTGCTATACCAAACACAGAAAGAATTATGCATAGATTATGCTGAATAGCCATGTGCTTTTCTTTTAATGTAGCACTCGATTCATGTTGTTAAAATAGGCAATGGATTTTTTTTCCCCAACTGACTTTAAATTCTAATAAGAGAAAATAATATTATTTATATTGAGACTTTATAGTATTTAATAGACTTTGATAGAAACAGCTGGTGTGGTCATTTAGGCCACACCGCATAAGCTTCAGGTAAAAAAAAAATAAAAAAAACTAATGCATATCAGCCATTGTGAATTCGGCTGAAATTTTAAAAAAGAAGTTTAGAACTGGGATTGACCTTAGCTATACTTTTACACAGTAATGTAAATGAGGAAGCACTGAGGACATTCTGATGACTTTTTTAATAATTTAAAATATTGATGTTTTTTATTTATTTTTGTATTGGTCTTTGTGAAATTGGATGTGTGTTTGATTCTATAAAAAATTGTAGCAAAGTGAGCACGGAAAATTCCAGATTAATAAAGATCATTCTCTTTTTGTAGATTGAAGTGCACTTTTTCTTTACATGCTTGAGATTGTAGACTGAATTCAAGTAGTGTATTTGCTTGGTGGACATATTTCAGACAGCATAGTGATTTATATGTAGTACAATTATCAAATTCACTCATCTTCTAAAGCGTTTAAGCCTCCTGGGCCAGACGGCAGGACACACCCTGGACAGGCTACCAGTCCATCACAGAGCCGACGCACGGACATACACCTAGGGGGCAATTTTAGCCCTTTCAATTCACCTGACAAACCCAGACAGAACATGCAAACTCCACACAGAAAAGACCCCAAAGCCCACCAGCTGGGAAACATACTCAGGCCCTTCATGCAGTAAAGCAACAGCGCTACCCACCAAGTTGAATAATGTAAATACAATACAAATCAGACTTCGTCCCACTCATGGATGTCTGTTCATGGATTAGTTGATGAGCTAAAGGTAGAGAACTCATTACGCTTTGTCTTCATATGCATGTAGGCATATGGACACTACAGATTATACTCACAATTTTGTTTCTGTAATCACAGTAATTTAATCCTGATGAAGAGAAGCTATTTCTTCCTTCAGTCACACTCACACCGAGAGCGAATGCCCTGTTGTAATGTCTCAGTTAAAGGAGAATTTCACCAATTTTTCATAATGTCTGTAAAATTCAATCTATTGGTTGGAAACAAAGTCACTTTGGAAATGCTTTGTTCTGGAGTCAGAATTGTTAAACCCTGAAGAGTGTGATGCCGCCAAAAGCTGCCTCACAGAAAGTCATTATATGAAATGGTCACCAATATGTTCCCTGATGCCCGAGACACTGCTTTACAGTGTTTTAAAATGAGATGTCAGCTTGGATTTTTTCTTGAAGTTGTATTCCTGGCAGAGAAGGCAAAGCGTTTCCACAGAAAACTTATGTTATCTGATTTGTTGCTATGTCCCCATTAAAACTGCCTTAAATTCTAAACTGACCTCTGACAGTTTATCCCTTTCAAATAACCTTCACTGATGTCCTGGGGTTCTGGTATCAGTGTTGTGACTGCAGCTTTGAAAATATATGTGCCACTTGGGTTCCCTGGAGTGATGTCATAGAAGAACGTCTGACGGTTCCTGAAAGAGGCTTCACCAGAGAGAACATCATTGTGATCGAGATGTGTTATCCTGAAGAACCATTTCAATTTCTCATACAGTATGAATCTTCTGGATCAATGCAGGTTTTTGTAGAAGCATGTCAGGATCGATTCAGGAACCCTTATTCTTGCTGATACCGGATTGAAAAGAAACCCCTAACCCTGGCGCAGTGACCATGCTGTTGATGTGGGTGGATTGCCAGTCATTATAACTTGTGCAAGGGGTCCTTGGCTATCCCTTCATTCCTTCTCTTCCTCCTGGTAGGGCTAGTGTTTGGATATTGCAATAGAAGGGCTCATGATGTGAGAGCTGATTCAAGTTAAAATAACAGAGCAGTTCTTCTCTGTGGTTTAACAGGATGAAATGATGTGACTAAAAGAGTATTTCTGCAAAAAGTCTCAGTGGAAGTAGCGACTGGAAGGTGCAGAGACTAGAACACAGACATTATTAGAACAGAAATTATTACTCATAGATTAGGACCTGGTTTTGAGGGATGTCTCTAATACTACCTCACTGTATTTAGTCACAGCTCTGCGGTGGCTTGTTTGCTTTGTTGTTGCAGTCTGATGCTCAGTATGACGTATTCTATTCAATACAGTAATCGTAAGAGGAAGCTAGATTTTAGAAATGGGAATCATAATTTGGATATCTGGAATATGGATCAATCTACCAAGTTATCTGAGATTTTATTTTTCTCACATTTTACAAAAGCAAATGTAACCAAATGCTTCAGTAATGATTGATCCTAGTGACAAGTGATAATAAGCATCATTTAAGCATAATTCAAAAACTCTGGCCCGTACATCACTGGCAAACATTTGAACAACTTTGAACAATTGTACACACATGAACATCATATCTAGCTGCTCTCCATGTGGCCGTGAGGGTCTGACAGTGATTTCACTTCCTGCTCTGAAATGCATGGGTGTGGCTAAAATAAGGCTCTGCCCACAGACTAAAATACTTGAGCTGTGTCCGACACTGTGCCCTATTTACTGTATAGTTCACTTATTTGGGATTTTACCACTTTGTAGCAGTGTCCAAATAGAGCGGAAGATCCAGAGTACTTGCACAAAGTGCATTCCACCGTGCACTGCAATAAGCAGTGCACTTCCAGTGTACCTGA
The DNA here is from genome assembly GCA_024036415.1 of Prochilodus magdalenae. Classification (NCBI taxonomy): domain Eukaryota; kingdom Metazoa; phylum Chordata; class Actinopteri; order Characiformes; family Prochilodontidae; genus Prochilodus; species Prochilodus magdalenae. The sequence continues at coordinate 378,281 of JAMWET010002293.1, read as the reverse complement.
GAGGAGTGTGATACCCATAATGCACTGCTTTGTTTGTTCTGGAAGATCCATGTACCGGTTATAGGAAAGCTCTTCTCATCAGTGCAGTCAGAGCTTTATATGAGCCTATATAATGGACCGACTGTGTTTAAACTCACTATCATGAATTTTGTTTTCTATAACAGTGTTCTATATAGTGAACAAGATTATTTTTAATGTAGGGAGGCTCAACTTATTTTTTATACATTTTAAATAAAAATATGTTTTTTAAATAAAAATCTAAAATTTAAACTTTAAAAGAAATAAAAAAAAAATTCATCTTCATTGTCATGATACTTACATACAACAAAATCTTGTGCAGCATTCTCAGAGGATATTATTAAAAGAGCATTAATACAGAATATGGATAGTTCAGGTATTTGCATATGGACTGTGCACTCAGTGGAAGAATGGGAGTAAACTACAGTAACAGTTGCCATATGAATATAAATAACTACATCTGAATGTGTAAAGTGACTGTGAATGGATGTGCAAAATATGCAGAATACACAATATATATTTCTTGGTAGAAAAACAATATGGATAACAAATGTGTAAAGTGGCTGTAGATAACTGTGCATAGACGTGCAGAATGAACAAGGTGTAATACAGAGGTAGTAATCAGTCAGTGAGAATTTAGCAACTCCATCTCTCAACAGAAAGATCCCTATAAATTGTGATTTTGTATATACAGTATTTGGCTTATTACTATCACTGTAATTACCTTGGGTGTAACTAGATCATGACGTCATTGTCAAGGTCTGAATATTTCAGGGCGTTGTACTTATTTTTATTTCAGTTGAACTAATTTGATAGAATGGTGCATATACAGAGTTACTCAGAAGAAAGTGGGGGTGAGTGCTGACACGTTGCTTCAGAGATTGTCACCACAACAAGTTAATAATCATCCATGTAATCTAGACCAGATATTTGTCACATCCGCTTTGGCAAATTATACAGTCTTTCTGAGTACATAAGAATATGACTAAATGACTAACTGGGCTTGCCCACTGTGGCCTAAGAGAAAGGGCAGTTATGTCTGCCCTCATCCTCAGTAGTGTCACCTGAAAGTCACACTACAGGGGAAGAATGGATGTAAGTCTTTCTTGATAAGAGGACACGTGAGCCAAAATGGTAACCCAAAATGTAACCATTGCTGCAGCTATTGTAAACATGGCTGTTTACCCTTTCAGAAGTGTGACAATAGCCTTTAAAGTGATTTCTTGTTTTAAGCTTTAGAAAAACCCACTCCTTCTGATGATGTAACTCAATGGTAGAAGTGAATTTTAAATGGGAGTGAGGTTGATGCTATATCTCTAACGCAAGCTAACAACTCACTGTCCACTCTATTAGTCATTTTTACCTTGCCCTAGTTTAGGGAGATAGTTTGGTTGCTGCACAGTTTGTGTTGGTCATCCTCTAGTCCTTAATTAGGGGTCACAGGATGCTGCCCATACAGGACGCTACCCACACAGGGCACTGCCCTCGGGACACTGCCCACAGGATGCTGTTAGCTGGTTAGTTTTAGTTGGTAGACTATTCTCAGTCCAGCAGTGACACAACACAGCACACAATAACACACCACCACGCCAGTGTCACTGCAGTGCTAAGAATGATCACCACCCAAACAATACCTGCTCTGTAGTAGTCGTGTGCTGACCACTGTAGAACAGGGTAACACAGTATGCAGAGAAGGTGGACTACAATCTGTTACTGTAGAACTACAAAACGTACTTATAGGGTAAGTGGAGCTGATAAACCTGAATAAGACTAGATCGAGCTAGAAATATTTTTCTACTCAGAAATCTCAGTACCTCGAATACTGAACTTAGAGGTGGTCTATTGGCTCACTGTAATTCTCTTCAGCATTATGAAAGAGGAATAAACTGATCTCCGGAATCTTTAGTTTCTATGGGCCAATGTGTGTAGTCACTGTTTTAAAGAATCACTGCCAGGGAAGTCTTGGGAATGTAGTGATGTAGAATCCAGTTAGTGTTTTTCTTCTCTATGTAATCGTCTCATAACTCATAACCCCATACAAAGTATCGAGGATTAACAGAATCACTGCGAAATGAAGAGTTGGGTGTAGTATGTAGACACTGTTAAAGGAGCTGTTTGTTAGATGACATTTAAACCACAAACAGGGGGGCAACACATCATCAGAAAACGATGGTGTCCACCCCTGTCACAGTCTTCAATCTCCATCTTCAATCCATACCTGTCTAAAAGAAACATACATACGACCAAACTTTACTTTACTCTCCAAGAGTGTCTCCAGCAGTGGAAACATTGCTGATGTTAACTCTTTTGCTTCTGTTTATATTACTTCTTTTATTTGCAGCTTAACCTTAAATAATCAAACCGGGAGACGTACCTGAGACGTTATAAAAGAGGACACTGGTTCTTATGTGAAATATGAATAGAAATGCCTGGAATACAAAAAAGGGTCAGGGATACTGTGGTGCCTGTGGAAAAGCCCTACAAATGCTACAAACCATTTTATGAGGTTTTTGTCAGATTGTCTTACATAGAAATATGCACTTCTATAACAGCAGTTTGCAGAATTTTTCAGTATTTTGATCTTTACCCTTTCAAAGAGAGAAGGGTCTGCTTCTCTATGGTTGGAAATGGCCACAAGGTAAACAGACTTTCTTATAAGGGCTTCAACAAGACTGGAAAGATCTTTAAATCTGATTGTTAAGCCTGAAGTAAAAGGCATATTTATATTCAAACACGTCTGCAGATCCCAAAATAAAAATTATGGAGCCTCTGTACAGGTTCTTAATCGCTTTTTCTTTTATTCCATACAAAAAATACTCAGCTGTCATTCTTGCGTTTTCTTGTGATGAGTAAGAAAATGAAAATGCTGCAGTTTATTGGTTGAGTTACAATTCCTAAACCAGTGAATAAAAACAATGATTGGTGCCGCTGGTCTCTAATGTTAGCTAGCTAGTTAAATTAGCTAACATATTCAAACCTAGTACCTGGTGTTAAAAGCCAAACTGGCCCTTTGTGGCCCAGTTGTTTGCTGTTTTTCTGTGCTGTCCAGCTAGCTTTCTCTATCTTAGCTACTAGCTCTGCCTTAGCTCACTAGCTATTTTCATCAGGCCATGTCTGACCGACAAGCCAGTCAATCGAAACATGAAGGTGTGGTTTCTTGGTAAAACTCTTTAGTTTATATCAAGGGGATCTGTAAAGACACAGTTTGAGTTTAAATAGTGGGATTTAACATTAGCCAGGTTATCTAGTTCACTAACTTTAGAGTCCACTGGTGCCAAACTTCTTCTTCATTGGGTTAGGAATTGACTTAGGCATCAGCCATCTCCTTCTCTCAGTATAAGGAAAGTATTAGAATGACAAGTGAATAATATTTTGGACTATTCAAACAACAAGATCCTCAGCCAACGCGGTAGATGAAACCATACATGAGGGTTGATATCTGACTCTCATTATCTGATTTGAACCGGAAACCTGATTTGGACTACTTATGTGTAAAACATCTACCTCATTGCTGCTATGGTGTGACTGCTCCTGTCTGACTGCCTGGTTTAGACAAAGCATGCATGAGAACGGTTCAAGGGAGTTGGTTACAGTTAACCCAGCCAACTGATCATGTATTCTTACAGAGGGAAAGACATTAGAGCCAAATCCTTTAAATAGCTACAATCCTAACCTCTTCCACCCAACGCCAAAAAAGTGCTGAGTGCATTCATGTGCACGCTAAAGGAGAATGTAGCTATAATGTTTACAGATTTAGAGTTTTATTATCAGGGAAAACATATCAAAACCAGGGGTCGGGAGGGGGCGGGGTTGTGCAGGTTATACATCCAAATACTGCTGACTGACATATTTCACTCACAATGTGGAAACACTCGAACACCCATAATACAATCAGCAGCAGTAAAAGTTTTAATTTGTATATTATGTACCTGTGCTGCACATGCGTAATCCAAATCGGGTTACCACTTCAAATCGTGTAACAACAGTAAATGCTGTATCTTTGTCCTCTCATGTTAGACTGATTTGACTGGACACTACAGAGACTCTTAAGCTAGCCTCTGGCTAGCATGTTAACCTTAGTAGATATCTGCAGCTTGATACACAGATGTCTTTGACAGTTAGTTCTTCACATATAATACATGTATTTAATTTGGGAATGATTTAAATGGGCAGTAATTTGTTATCCATTTTGTAAAAAAAAAGTACATATTGCACCTTTAAATTTCCCGCTTTCTACTCCATAACGTACATACACACAAACACAGCTGCCAGAAAAGAAAAGATTATAATAATGATTTTGTGACATCATGACAACCAACACATTCCCAATTTCCACTCCCGCTGGTGCACAGTAATGTAATCAGAAGGACAAAGTTATAGTCCGATGGAATATTACAGAAAAACAATTTGTTTTGTTATAAAATATGAAAAATGAAATGAATGATCACTGGACATGATGATAAAATGCATGTATTAACTAGGTAAATAAGGTATTACTTTATTAACAAATGTAAGTGTAGATAAAAGGTTGGAAGAAGGTTATATAAAAATAAATAATGGTTCATCCACTTGTTATAGACAGAGCTCAAGAAAAAGATAAAATACAGGAATAAAACAGAACATAGGCCATTTTATAGCTATACGTTTGATTTTATTAATGCTCGTATATTAGAATACTTTTATTCCTTAAATTCCCTTATACTGTTCCACGTTTTTTTTTAATCTTATATTGGTCTGTTTTTATTTCTTAATTTTAATTTTCCTGTAATAGCCCAGTTTCCCCCCTAAATTCTTTTATAGTAGTCTAGCTTTATTAGCTAGTTTATCTTTATATGCTCATTTTTATTTTCTCCAATAACCAACCTATCTTTCTTGCATTCTCTTATAGTGGTGTAGTTTTTTTTCTTCCCCTCTAATAGCCCATTTTTATTAAAGTCATCTTAGTTTTATTTCTTATTATTCCTCTAATAGTCCACTTTTATTTGTTAAGTCATCTTAGTTTTATTTCGTATTATTCCTCTAATAGCCCACTTTTATTTTTTTAATCTCTTACAGTGGTCTAGCTTTATTTCTTATTTTATCCTCTACTGTCCCACTTCTATTTCGGGAGTCCTGCAGAACTTAGTCTGGTTGTATTCCCTCAGTCCAGCATCTTCAACAAGCAAGTTTACAACTACAGCATAAACCACACTAATGATCTTTAAGGCTAGGTCTTCTAGTGCACTTCGTGGGTGCTGTGATGTTTCCTGATCTGATGTGAGGGTCTAACTCGCTGCTGTGAGGAGCTTCTTCTCTTCCTGCCTGCTGCTGATGATGGAGCGCTGAGTTAATTACATAAGCAACACGTAAATGATTCGCGGGAAAAGGTGAAAAAATGGCGACTTGCACAGGCACAGTTTGAGCGCTGCACGGCCAGCAAACCAGCCCCGGGACAAGAAAACAAACTTTGATCCGCGAATGGAAGACTGTGCAGCGAGAGGAGCATTTCGAGCATAACTTATTCCTCCTGAGAATCGGAGAGAAATCAGCGCGGTAATGTAGAAGATGATTTGAATCGGAGCGGCTAAGTTAGCCAGCTAACTGTAAACTCAATTCAAACTCAACGTCACTGCCTATATGTATGTGTTATAGCTAGTAGGGGGCGGTGGGGTTTTGCTTAATAACTGACAGTAAACTACAGTTTGTCTGTGTTTTTGTGCGCTGTATCTGAACGAGTGACACCTTAAACTGTCCTTGCTGAGGAAAAAGAGTTTCTTTATTCTTTTAAAGAGTTTAAGAACTGTAGGTTTTGGACAGCTAAAGTTGCTCGGAGCTGCTTCTTTTGAACCGGGGAGGGGGGAAAGCTGTTAGCTCGAAGTGCTAACATAAACAAGACTTGAATATTAGCTATACGTTATCTGACTGGAAATGCGGACTGTTTTAGCCGAACATTGTATTTTTGCGGCGACTTGTTTAGTAGTCATGTCCTTGGTGGGGACCGAGGACAAGACAGTGGAAACTGGAACTTATTACAGTACGTAATGGTTAAAAAAAGCTGTCTGCTCCTCTTAATACCAAGCGTGAAGTAAGATAGCTAGCTAACGTTCACCGAACTTAAAGTGAACGTATTAGCCAGCTCGGTGTGGGTTCATATCTCCGGAGGAGGAGGGCCATCCCGACTTACTGTACTTTCTCCACTAGCTTAGCATGAGCAGGCACTTGCTTATGTACCTAATGCCTTTACTTCGTGCAAAGTCTGTCATCTTTGGCGTGTGGCTTTAAGACACGGCCGTCTCAATGCAGGTGAAAAGGAGTTCTCCTGCGAGTTTAACGTTAGTTGACATCGCTACCGAAACGGCGCTGTGTATCTGCTGCTTTTGGTTTCACTCATTTCTAGGCGGATTTGAGTCATCCAACAGTCCCTGCTGCTCCACAGAGGAGGTGCTTTTTTTCGTTCGACTTTTTCTACCCTTACAAAGTGAATCGAAACCGCCGGAGTGGACCGTTTGCGGCTTAACTGGTCGTTGATTTTACATTTATAGTCTATACCGCATGATTTCCTAGTGCCCCCCCCAACCCCCCCGCACCAAACCCCCCCGCTTTTGAATGTAGGTCTGAGCTGTTAACGGACAGTGCTGTGAAGGTAAAACTGATGGCCGACTTTGCGGCATTCACTCAATTCAAGCCCCTCAGTAGCATCAAACACATGATTTATGTATTCATGTCCCATCTTGCTGAGATTTGTTTTACTCCGATCACAATAGGCAGGTGCTGGAGTTCAGGTGGATCCATGATGTAAGCTTATGTCCGGCTGTTTCTCCTTCAGGAACTGTAGTTGTGCGTAGTAAGTATGTTGGAAGGAGCCTACCGGGACAGCTACCTGGCTGTGGGTCATGAAGAGCTGGAAGCCAAAAGGCTGCTGCCCAAACGCGAGAGGAGCTGCAGTGACCTGGAGAGCAAGCTGACGGTGGGGCAGTACGTTCTGTGCCGTTGGTCTGACGGCCTCTATTACCTGGGGAAGATCCAGAGGGTAAGCGTTGGGACACACCTGCAGCCAGGTTTCCGTTCAAAAGTTTCACAAATGCACTTTTATGACATTTCAGCAGGAAAATGCCTGCGAGGTCATGTATCCACCCACTACAGTTATGTGCGGAAACTTCCACAGATGATGTAAAGCTATGTAAAGTTGTTCAAAGATGACATAGGCTGCATTAAAACACGCAAGATGGACATGTTTAACTCGATTTTTGCTTTAAAGGAGCAATATGTAATTTAAAGAAGTATCATGTTGCAGAGACATCTACAAAGTTAGCATGACCCGGCCGTCCTGTGTTGTAATACTACTCTTAACCTCAAGAGGTGACAATGAGTCACTGTAGCCTTGAGTTGAATCAGTCTAACATGAGAGGGTGAAGAAGTAGTGCTCCGGGCCCCAACCATGTATTCTAACATTTGGTCAATCATGTTGAAGGTCCTTCTCCTGATTGGATCTGGGTATAACAGCTCTACATTATACAAGCTGGTCACTTTGTAGGGTAATAGGCAAAATGTCTGGTGTAAGTGTAACAACAGAATAAAAAAAAAAATTCGATCAACTTTTTTTGCCTTTCAGTTATAACAATATTCTTTCCCACCTCTTCCTGCTGTAAAAAGTATTTTTCTGATGTTTTTTTTTTTCATTCAGTTGTGTAGGGGTTTTTTTTGTGCACCTTTTCTAAATTGGTGCCAAGAAATTGGTGGATGGAAAACCCACATATGTGTCAGTGCCTCTGTGTTACAACAGATTGCACTGTTTAACCACATTGATCTGCCACAGGGTCCAGGCTTTTGCAATTCACATCTGTAACTAAATCAATCAGTTTACTTTTTCCTTACAATTACTAAATAATAAGCCTTAAGAATGTAAGAAGCCTGGGGGTTTAGGTGGGTTTAAAATAGCTCCATAGTTCTGCAAAAAGTAGATCATTAAGATATAAACAAAGTAATTAGTTGTGGTTTAAAATGGTTAATATAGACCTACAGTTATACACAATGGTGGTGATAGAAACTAAACCAAACATTGAAATCCTCTAAAAGCTACATCACATAACTGACTGGAAATGCATACATAATGCAAAGTAGCACTCACCAATAGTGTGTTGTATTTGTGTGCAACCACTTCCCACATTTTAACCATAAATCCTTTTTAGTGACTTCAGATGCTCCTGAAGACCTTTTTTAGGAATGCCTCCTTGTTGTACTTACCATATGGAAAATAAATATTAAGAATGAACAGAAAGTCCAGTGCCTTACTTTCTCAGTGTGTTAGCAGGACTTCAAGACCATGGTTAGTTATCTTGGGCCCTTATTTAAACAGGATCATGTATAATGCATATGTTACTCATGAATTATGTAACAAGCTAAATGTATAGCTTATGACCAGTGTATTAAGCAGTGAATGTTATGTGAAGCGCTGTGACAGCACAAATGGTTTTAATTCACCTCTCTGGATTCTCAAAGCAACAGTGAACAACATGCTTTGAATTGCAAAATGCGTACCTCATGACGTATGTACTAAGCAGTAATGTATACGTCATTGCAAAAGTATGTCTTGCCAGTTCATGTTTTACTCACCCTGATTGTGCCGTAGGTGAGCTCTTCAAAGCAGAGCTGTTTTGTCACATTCGAAGACAACTCCAAGTTCTGGGTGCTGTGGAAAGACATTCAGCATGGTAGGCATCCTCAGTTCTTCTTCTAACAGAGCTGCTAGGCAGTGCTTTAGTCTTGTGGCCTGTTTCCATGGAGCCAAAAGAAAGCTTTGTGCATCTGATTTATCTATGCATTGATTTACCCTCATTAACTAGTGCTAGGTAAGGTCCAGTGGAGCTGTTTTAACATTGTATGAGTAGATATAAATCTTACTATATAGGTGTATTTTTGTTGTCTTTGGTCTGTTTTGTCAGTAGTGTGGTATGCATGCTATGAAATGTGATGTAACTGCGCTGCGCTAAATAACTCTGGTGGTTTTTGTGTGGAACTCAGCCGGCGTCCCGGGAGAAGAACCTAAGTGCTCCATGTGCTCTGAGATGACTATGGTGTCTGATAATAAAATCCTTATCTGTGGAAAATGTGGAATAGGTGAGTGTTTTGCAGCACTAAAAGTGAAGATTGTGTGATTTTTGGCCCGCATTTACATGTTGTTGGGAATAGCTTGGGGAGTAAAATGTCAACTGTGCCAAATTTCAACAAAGCAGTTACACCTTGAGCTGTGAAAGTTGTTTGTAGTGTCTCTCAGTTCTGAAGTTGTGAGGGGTGAATTGACACCACGTATAGTTTTAATTCACATAAATCAGCCTGCTAAGACTGTTGTTATGGTTGCACTGATATGGAAATGGTTGTCATGTAAATGTTTATAAAATATACAACATTATTAGAATAAAATGTAGTATTGTAAGGCATTTTACCAGGACTCTAGACTAACACCTTTCTATTGTCCTGGGGATAATAAAAATAACGCACAGCCTATGTTTAAACCGTTTAAACCGGTATGCTTCAGAGACAATTTACAATTTACACATGCAATAACAGTCATAATATTATTAACATGCCAGCTGTAATATTAACAACTTTTAACTCAGAAACTCTTGTTTAATCATGCTTAAGGACATTTTAAATAAAATTTTTAAAGCTAATTTCCACTAGCTTGTCAGTGGGAATCCTTATGTTATATTAGCATCAAGCTAACGATTACGCTCATTCGCATTTTTAGCTTGCTCTATCAAGTAAAGCCTGAAACAGCAAGTAGGATTTTACATTGTCTGGATTTTACAGTCACCTTGGCATTTTTTTAATATGTTAGTACGAACTAGTCCAGTACTTGTAGTGTACAGGGATTTGCCAGCGATTTCTTGAGCATTTTTTAACCCAAACTATGTTCCAGGGCAAAGTGATAATCTTGCCGTATTTTTAGAAAGACTGTATTTACAGACTGTAAACTGTTTCTCTGCATACATTGTTACCCTGTTTTTGAGTGGCCAGGGCCCCCACAGGACTGCCTCAGAGCAGGTAGTGTTTGGGTGGTGGATCATTCTCAACACTGTCATGGTGGTGGTGTGTTAGTGTGTGTTGTGCTGGTGTGAGTGGATCATACAGCAGTGCTGCTGGAGTTTTTAAACACTGTGTCCGCTCACTGTCCACTCTATTACACACTCCAACCTTGCTGGTTCACCTTGTAGATGTAAAGTCAAAGACGATAGCTCATCTGTTACTGCCCATTTTGCTTTGATCATCCTCTTGTCCTTTGTCAGTGGTCACAGGATGTTACACTCAGGATGCTGTTGGTGGGATGTTTTTTTTGTGGTGATCCTGTGGGGGAAATTTACCAGGGTAACAAAATATACTATGAAACAGATGGTCTATGGTCTTTAATCATAGAGCTATATAGTGCTCCTGTATGATAAGTGGGGTTGATAAAATGGACAGCGAGTGCAGACACATGCAATTAGGCTTTCCTAATAAAGTGCTCAGTGAGGGTGCTTAATTAAAGAGCTTTTTTTTTCATTTTTGGAAATGTGTGGTATGTCTGTTCAAAAACAATATTGTGGCTAACAATATTTTTAGGACTGTTCAGAAAAAAAGGACTGGACGTTGAAAAAGGAGCTCTATGGATCGGCAAATTCCAGTTTATAAAGTTATTTTAAAAGACATCATCTGGCAATAATATTATGAATCCATATGTGCATCCCTAGCTGTCATGATTACTTGATTAAAGCTAAATAAAAATTCTCATGATTCTGAATGGTTCTTTCTTACTATAAGAAGGAGAATAGACAGAGTCCTTGTAAAGACTTTATTGGTTTAATTTGTCCAGTAATTTTAACCCACTGTATTAAATGACTACTAGTATAAATAATAGTGACAGCACTGTATCACACTTTACCACGTGAAACATTCAGAAAAGTGACTACTGTAGTGTTTCAGTATTTGTAGCTATGAGTTCCAAACTGGGTCAGAACTGGTTTTATCAGTCTGGGTGAGGATCCATACGGTCTGCAGAGCAAACAGAAGTATTTTGAGCCTCTTTGATGAGGTGAAGGCTAAGACTGCTCTGCATGTAATGACTCAGGGGGACCTGCAGCTGGCTCTCTTTGTGCATTCAGAGGTATTAGTTCACACAGCGGCTCCACTCTTCATATATTTGCAGCTGATTGGCGTCTCAAACACGCTTCCTCTCACTTGTTTTTTTTCTCCCCATTCATCCGTTTCTGTCAGGCTACCACCAGCTGTGCCACCTACCACAGGTGGAGAGTTCAGCTGACCTCTCGCCGTGGTTCTGCAGGAAGTGCATTTTCGCCTTAGCTGTGAGAGTAAGTGTGCCGTCGTGCTTTACTTTTCTCTGTTCATTTCTTTTTTAAATTATATATATTTATTGCTTAACAAAAAACAAGCATGTAGAGACAATAACCAAAGCAAAAGAGAACACAAAAAAATAGCAACATTAGGAATTAGTCTTACTGAGCTGCCTTAACTTTGTATCTGGTGAAAACTGCAGTTGTAAACCTTTTCAGAACTACCTGCTCCCATTTCAGTCTTTTCCACAGGTTCTAGCCAGGCCTCGTAACAAGCACATAACCCTGCAGTGACGGCACTGAGATATTTACTCGAGCTGGCGGAGTAGAATTTCTCATAGTGTAACTGTTTGGCAGGTGGACCAAATGAGGCCAGAGAGGCTTCAGCTTGCTGATGTGTGCATTTCTCTCTCTTACAGAAAGGGGGCGCTCTGAAGAAGGGTCCCATAGCCAAAGCTCTGCAGGCCATGAAGCAAGTCCTCACTTATAGCACAGAGGAGCTGGAGTGGGACTCGCTGCATCGCACCAATCACCAGCAGTGCTACTGTTACTGTGGAGGACCTGGGGAGTGAGTGTCTCTCTCTCCCTGTTTTTTTCAGTCTCTATCACTTTCTGTTTTTCTCCATCTTTATCTTTTTCTCTATTTGTCCTTCTCTGTTTATGTCTTTTGGAATATGTGCCTTGTAGCTCTCTTTCTCCTTGTTTGTCTGTCTTTAACTGTATTTGTCTCTCTTTACTTTTTTAATTATTTTTTCTTATTATATCAATTTTGTTGTCTTTATCTGCTTTTCCACCTTTACTTCTGTTTCTCCATCTCTATTTCACCATTTTCATCCTTCTTTCATCTTTCATTTCTATCTTTCTCCATATTTATTGATTTCTTTTTCTGTTTCTCACTTCCTTTTTCTTTGTCTTTCCCACTCTCTCTATCCACCTTTGTCTCTCTACTCTTCAGTCTTTATTTTTCCCTCTTTTTCTGTCTTTTCTTTTTCTTGATTTTTATCTTAATAATTCTGTTGTTCTCTCTCTCTCTTTCTCTCTGTCTCTCACTCTCTCATACAACCTTTTTGGGTTGGTCTTGTTTTACATCCTCTTTTCCATTTAGCTCATTTTTTCTTTATCTGTACTTTACCTTTATTTCTTTCTTTCTTGCTCACTATCTTGGTTTTATTACTTCCTCTCTCCATGTCTTCTCTCTTAATCTTTATCTCTCTTTTCATTTTCTCCTTCTCTCTCTCTGGTTTTGTATTTTTTCACTTCCTCTATCCATCTTTTCACTTCCTCTCTTATTTACTCTCTCTCTCTCTCTCTCTCTCTCTCTCTCTCTCTCGCTCTCTCTCTTTTATGCTCTCCTCTCTCTCTGGTTTTGTATTTTTTCACTTCCTCCATCCATCTTTTCACTTCCTCTCTTTCTTACTCTCTCTCTCTCTCTCTCTCTCTCTCTCTCTCTCTCTCTCTCTCTTTTATGCTCTCCTCTCTCTCAGGTTTTGTATTTTTTCACTTCCTCTTCATCAGCTTTTCTGTATTGCCTCTAAATTAATTAATGACTTCAAAACATCCTAATATCCTAATATCTTGTCACCGCATCGTCATGTCCATCGTCATGAATAGTAGCCTGCTCACTCGTTTTCAGCCTCCATCAAAAATCTTCCATTGGCTTCAATGAAGCCAACAAGTTTTGTCAGCATGGACAAAAGGCTACTTTGACTTGACCGAAAAGAGAAGAAAAAATTGGAGAAAAAAGGAGAAAAAATTAAGCTGTTTCATTTCTCCTCACTCAGCCCATGTAAACGTTAGCAGTGCTAGTGCCCTGAACACCATAACGAACACAGCGTTGCAGCATCTTATTACTGCACTAAACTACTCACCAAGGCAGTGAAGTGAAGAGGTCTGTTTCACAGTGGTTTTAGACAAACCTCACTGTTTCCAGGATGGTACATACTCCAGTGAATTATTGTTAATATTAAATAGTTTAATCACAAATATGAGGAAATCTGTCCCACTGTTCAGCCCTGCATTCACTCTCCAGTTTACGCTTACTCTCTTCTTTTGATTTCCTCATTAAAAAGACACATGATTAGGAATCTTTTTAGCTGGAGTTGTAAATGTGTAAAATAGATGCAGTAAACCCTGGTGAGTTTGTTTGGTTGAATTATTGGTGTATTTGGGAACGGGCAGGAATCATAGTCACTGTTTATAACACGACTGGTATCTGTTTAACACTACTATTCATGCCTCCACATTAACAAATGTAGAACTGAGAGATCGTTCCATTATATCATGTTTGATCTCCATTTCGTTTCTGATACTCTGTTTCACTGAAAACATGTCACCATACTTTAGATAAAAAAGAAGAAGATTTAAAAAGTCTTATCCATTTTAAGATGAAGTTTGTGTTGAAGGGATTCGTAGTGTACTATTACCTAAGCAGAGCATTTTAAAAATGAACCGAATTTGGAAAAACAGTGCAGTTAGTGGAGAGAGAAAGATAGTTAGTACAGAATTTGTCATGGACGGATGTCAAAGCATGTATACGTGATTGATTTTCAAGCATTGATGTTTTCCTTGAAAACATGCTATATTAGATTTTGCATGTATTGTTGTGCTTCTTCCACTTTTTCTTTATCTCTCTGTCTCATATCTCTGTTTCTCGTCTTCTTCCCATTTACGTTTCTTTCGTTCACTCTTCTCCTCTCATCATAAAACAGTATAACCCAGCTTCCAGAATTATTCCCTTACCCTGCACTAATGGCTAGTCTAAAATGCTCTTCTGATCTATTGGAGTATATGCTTTATGCTTTATTTCACTAAGGGGCACAAGGCAAAATCATCATGTTAAGCCAAGCTGACTGTCTGCACCAAGCGTTAGTGGTCAAGTCTGCCCCTGTGCTGCCATTTGTAATTCCCCTAACTTTCACTTTATTAGCTTCCCCCGCACCTTCCATGCTGTTTAATTTGGTATTGTTTGTAATTGTGCAGCTCCTAGTTGGTCTTTCATAAACTGTCTAGCACAGTGAAAACTTAATCTTTTAATTCCATCTCCATCAGATGGTACCTGAAAATGCTGCAGTGCTTCCGCTGTGAACAGTGGTTTCATGAGGCTTGCACACAGTGCCTGCAAGAGTCCATGATGTTTGGAGATAGGTACGTATAGACACAAAAATGGTCAGTTTTTAAAACTGATGTAGCATGAAAAATATTTTTTTCCTTTCGTTTAGGTCATTTTGGCATCGGTAAATAACTAAAACGTGGCTCAGGGGCTCTGCTGCTGGAAACACAGTTTTGTGATGGGCTGCTCCAAAGAAGGACATCAGTGTTAGAACATGTTTTTCTCTTTTCCTAGCAGCATTTTACATTTCACAGATGCTCATATCTCTCCGGAAGTGCAAGCTCTGGAATAGTGACAGATAAGCATTAGCACAGCATTTGATTTTGCCACAGGCACCACAGAACATATTTTTGACAGTTTCGGCCAGGCATTAGTGACCCGATTCAAATGGATGCAAAATTAAACCTGTCAGTCATAAAAGAGTAGAGATTCTTTTTTCTGAGATTGTGAAACATCTAAGCATTAAGCAGTTCTTTATGTGACGTTATGGGCAGTGTTATAAACGATGTAATAAATACTGTATATTAGGGCAGTGGTTTCCAAACTTCAGACAATAAATCACCTGCTGCATACCGCTTTTTTTAAACGTTTGGTGTGCGGAGACTTTATGTTCCTCAAAGATATACAGAAGAATACGTTTGGAAATATTTTTAGCTGAGGTTTGTCACCAGTGTTGTCAGGAATGAGAAAATGTTCTAATTACTGTTGCATGCTCGATCTAGCTGTAATTCACAGCCAAAATGCTAAGTGCTAATCACTGTAGCAATAATGTAATATTTCACCACAAACACTGAACCCAAACAACAGGTATTACACAATGCTTATCTAATTTTCTTAGCTGTGAGTAAAACATACTTCATGTCAATTCAGTTGTCAATTGTAATAACAGCAATTTTCTAAGGGTTGTATGTGGAGTTTTTAAGTTATCTTTTACCTGTAAAATGCTGCTCCAAGCTTTATTTCACAAACGTGAGCGTAAAGACATAATAAGCTTGGGATTTTAATGGGTTAAAAAGTGCTGAGGTTATGACAACCATAATGAAATGCTCTGTTGATGGCATCATGTGAGTGAATTATAACAATTTGTTCAGTGTTATGACACCTGTAAAAAACAGCATGCATTTGGGCCCTGTAAGAAATCATAATGGTTGTGTTTAAATAGCCATGTCTTTATAAAGCTCCATTTGTCTCTTTTCATTTTGCCTCCTGGTCAGTTATATTTCTTCCTGTCAATTTTCTGTTTCTTTCTGCTTTTATCTCCAAAGGTTTTACTTGTTCATTTGCTCAGTATGCAATAAGGGAGTGGAGTACATCAAACGTCTGGCTCTGCGCTGGTAAGTGCCTTCACACTTCTTTCCTTCACAAACGACTGCTCACAGTCTCGTGTCAAAATTATACAGTGAAAGTGCTGGACATGATTGATGTAGACAATAGCCTACTGGAGATGTCTCAAGCACACAGCTATTTTTGAAAGTCGAGGACACACTGTGTTCCTGGAATAAATGTCTAAGCATGAAATCACACCTTTTGGCCCAAACCATAAAAACGTATGAGCTTATGAGTTATTCTTAAAACATAAAAGCTAATGAGTAGTTAGACGAATAAGGTTTGAGCTTTACTGTATACAGTATGTTTTCAAACTCTCAAAATAACATGTAAATGTGAGACATAAACCTTTTCAGTCTTATCTCACGTTTTGCCATTTAACATGGCTAAGAATCATCCTCTGTTGGAGGAAGGAGAAATTGGACTCACACACAAAAATCACCAATCACGCCTGCTTCTTGGCATGAGGTATAGAATGTAATAATCTTGAAAACAGAATCAAAGACATAAAAAGTCCCATAGGAAACCTTAAGAAGAAGTATATGATGGGCGAACTCGAGGCTAGTTAACTAGGCTGAACTTAGCTAACACAACAAAACTTTGATTCCCATCAGACCAGTTTTTGCCAACACCCGCTTTGTGCTGCACTGATCTAATGAGTTTTAAATGTGAGTAGATTACAAGAACTTAGTCATAAGTTAACCAAGTTGTGTAGACTAAAAATAACCATAGCTGGAAACGTTAATTTCCGCTAGCCATTTTTTCTGTAGGGTTTCAGCATTATATTAGCATCAAGCCAATGCTGGTAAATGTTCACTGCCCCTTCCTACCATCTTTCTTCAGAAACATGGTTGTGTTCTTATGCTATGCCCATAAAAAAGATACTGCAGTTTGTAAAGGCATTTTTAATATGTATTTCAATCGCTTTATTATAATTGGCTAAGCATACTTCTACTACAGACAAGTTAAAGAAGCATTTTGTAAGATCTTCAGAATTAGGTCAAAAGGTCCCATTATATCCCAAAGATGGTCCCAAGGTTAAACTAGGGGTGGAGTTATATAAAACTAGATGGGTAGTTAGATAAGTCCCTAAAGAATGTTTCACCAAGAAATACCATAATAGCTCTTAGATTTAGTGCGGAGCTGTGTATAAAAACACTGAATAAAAATGATTGTTCTCATTGTATTGCTCCAATTTATGAAACCTTGGTATGAAAACTAAATATCATGAAGTCTAGTATGTCTCACAACTAGATCTTAAAGGATCCGCCTGTTGTGTTTTTGCCATATTGCCCACCCTTACTTTACCAAGACTCCAAATGCTAATAGACCTTACAGTATGAGCTTCAATGGAAGATTTCAGTTTAGATGTAAAAGAGCCAGCAGTGATACTAGAAATGGTATCAACTTATATTTGTAGTGGGAATCAGTAAAAACAATGCCATTACTCACTTAAAGTGATTTATTTATCTGCTATCAGTATGTTAATTAACTTGCAGCAGGTACTTGCATTTAGTATTAGTAATGAAAAAAGGGTATTGAATGATGGACAAATGGCCAGTGGATAAACTTTTTCCAAGGAGACCTTTACATGGTCTGAGTAGCAGATATGCTGGAATATATTTTCTGTTTGAACTAGTTCAGTCATATTCTACACACATTTATAGCGAATTTAAAAAGGATAAATGGTATTTATCCACCTTAAATTACATTTTTACAGCCCATAGGGTCCCATTTTTTGCTCTCCTGGTTAAATATTTAAAAAAGAAACTCCATTAAAGTAGAGTTTGCATGGTCTTAATGGTGTTTTTTGGCCCTTAAAGTTCAGCCTGCCTGAGTTGAGCTTTATCCCACCAGGAAGGTCTCAGTGTTTAAGTGCTCTTAATCTTTCAGCTGGAGATGCATTCTAATTTGGATTCTATACAGCATGTAACAGATTATGTAGATTTTGGCATGGGCTCTCCAGGAAATTAGGGCTTCTTAAACTATGGCTGCGCCTTCTAACTGGGTTTAAATCACATTTGAATTTCTGCTGACATGCTTTTCTTTCCTCTCAGATACTTTTTAATTGACTGTTATCTTTCATTGGCAGGGTGGATGTGGTCCATCTTGCCCTATATAACCTGGGAGTGCAGAGTAAGAAAAAATACTTTGAACTGGAGGAGATCCTCAGCTTCATCAGCAACAACTGGGATCATTTCCAACTGGGCAAGGTCACACAGCCAAATAGTGCTTTCAGAAAAACAAGAGTGCAGGCGCTATACAGATGTGCAAAATCTCTTTGATTGACCGTGTAATTGATAGTTGTTGATAGATGAATATGTTTGCAGCCAGGACCTTTTAGGTGCAAATAGACAATGGCAACCCGATCATTTGTTTCCCCCCAATTCTCTTCTAATGTCAAACCACTCTGCTGTATGCTGTGTTGTCATGTATAGTATGGCAAAAACATCAGCACTAAATTAGCCACACTGCTGTTTGAGAACAGCTGCAACGTAAGGCTGTGTGACTCATTTGTCTTCATTCAGATGTGACAGCTCAAGACACCAAGCTAAGGAAACATTTCATATAACACTGCATCACAGGGTCCGTTTTTCTCCTACAATTCTTCTGTTTTTTTTTCTTTTCTTTTCAACAGCTTGCCAATACCCCTCCCTCAGAAAGAGGTCAGCTCATCCTTGATGCTCTTAACAAGTACAAAAGCAAGTAAGACAGTTTTTTTGGACTTTCTCTAAAGTCTAAACTCTGGCCAGGGAGTATTAATCTCTGGGAAGTGCTAATATAATCCAAGGCTTTAAACCAACTTTTGATGTCCTGACTGGGAATTGCAGAAACTGGGCAGCTTCAGGACCAGTTTTATGTTTGTTCCAAAAAGCATTGTAATGGAACTTGTGCACGGTGGCTAAGGATTTTAAATCTTCTATCACATTAATTTAAACTGGCCTGCCAGTTTCTGTTGCTCCTGATTGCGAATTAGAGTCTTTTAATTACGGGTGCACCACAGGAATGATATCAGATGTGATAAGTAGTCAGCCAGATCATTTTCTTTTGGTGGTGTTATACATAATATGAGCCAGATAGATGAATTCCCTTGCTGTATGTCTGAATTCTATGTCTAATAATCTGTTTCAAATCAGTGCATTGATTTAGCCTGCAGTGTGGAAGGTCTGGTAAGGTCAAATAGACATTATTCTCCTTGAGGCTGTTGCTTTCAAAATAAACTTTGACTGATAAAAAATTAGAACATAGAAGTTTGTTTTGTCCATAAAAATGAATGACAGTGCACCTGTAGTTTTAAAATAAGCCTCATGGACCTGGCTTGTTACTTGTTTGCTAATTAACTCATGGTTAGCGTGTTGATGCGTCACTCAAGTACCATTTGTTGCAGCACATCAAATAATAAAAATGTTCAGGTACTGATACATGCATATTTCTTTTAGGTTTCTTTGTGGAAAGGAGATCAAAAAGAGGAAATGCATCTTTCGGTTGAGGACACGAGTTCCTCCTAACCCTCCCTCTAAGTTGTTCCCAGAAAAGACCCCAAAAAGTGATACCCGAGGAAGTTGCAAGAAAGGAAGCTTGCGGAACAGGTAAGGGGCCTGCACTGAGTCGTGCTTTTACAGAGTGCACTGCATCACACTGATATCTAGGCGTGCTTCAGTATAAGAGATTGCTTAATGAAGCATACTTAAATCAGACATGGGATAGCAGCATGTAAATTGATTATAAAGTGGCATTATCATAAGGGAAAGACTGGGAATGGCCACACTTGTATAGGTTGTAAGAATGAGCTTAAACACTGGACAGTGTGCTCATGGCAAGGCGGCGTGAATTATCAGTTTGAACGAAGCATGATAGTGGAATGCCTCAAACTCTCCAGAACGCACCTCAAACCCATTTTAGATATGTTGGGCCTGGTGGCATGGTGCACTATCCTTCTGTAATATCTCATCATGGTGGCCATGCACAAGGGCTGCAGATAGTTGCCAAGCAGTGAAACATAGTGGGTACACTCCAATAATGTGTTTAGGCAAACCAGTTGACCTAACCCATTCCAGGAGAACCCACCCCACTCTCATATGGAACCACCTTTCGCCTGAAAAATGCCTTGTTGACAGCTAGGTTCCATGGCTTCATGTGGTTGGTGGAAACACAAACCCTCCCATCAACTCGAAACAAATGGCACTGTGACTCTTTGGAGCGTGCCACGTGTACCAGTCCTCTAGGGTCTAGTTAGCAACCTCTAAAGCCCAGATGAGGCACTGTGTCCAATGTTGAGGTGTTAACAGAGACACTCTGGTGGGCCTTCTCTTATATCCCATGGAAGTTAAAGCATGGTACACTGACCTGCGGATTATGTGGAGCATCTTGCATTGACTGGATGTAATTGCAACCAGAGACAATTGTCTGTTCACCTGGACAAAATCTTACCAGACGCTGCCGGTCACAGTCATTAAGCACTCATGGCCGGCCGCTGCACTGTTGGATAGTAATGCTTTGTATTCCTGGTACCCATGTAACACTGTGGATCTAGAAATGTTCAGTGGAATGTTTCATCCCTTTGGCACCCACTATCATGCCTCGTTTGAACTCCGACAGTTCACGTCGCCTTGCTGTAAGCATGCTGGCCACTGTTTAACCTCACTCATAACGTAGCACCTAACAACATACACATTTGGGCATTCACAAGCCATTCTCCGAGGTAGTGCCAGTTCATTATCTATTAACATACTGCTACGTCATGACTTTTAGTATGTCAGTATAGCCAGTGGTTTTCACCCTGTGGGCCACAGCCCCGCAGTGGGTTGTTGGTGGTGCTGTTTGGGGGGCATTTGGAAATCATGTTTATTAATTTGTCATATTTATTCATTCTGTATCATAATATACAGACATTTAACCAAACCAGTAAGTTTAAATACAACAAATATTAATGTCGTAAGCATTTTTTGATAAAACAAACCAACAAATATACCCAGATATTTAGGTTAAGTTCTTGTAAAGTTTTGATGAACATGCATAATTGGCTACAAACATATCATGGTTTATCACGATGGCTCACTTTAACATATTTTAGCAAACACTCGATTTATAACTAGTCAAACTGCAGAATTTCATGTGATAAACACGTTTTTATTCTTGTTCTCCCTATTTTTACTGGCAGAACTGCAGCAGTTTTCCACAGATATTTGAATCATGCATTTTACCCTGGTTTTACATACACCCGATGGAAGCATACTCAAAATTGTTGTTGTAGAATTAGACGTTATTCGTAACTCATGTGACAGATTTATTATTCTTAATGGCAAATTAAGATCAATGAAATATGATGTTGGCGTTTTGTAGAGACCCACCAACTGCATTTTTTTTGGCCATTTTTTTTGTTTTGTTTTTTTGTGTAACCTGCAGATTCTAATTTTAGCTGTTTCCGATTTTCTTTCTTCCAAAGAACTGAATTTGAAAGCGTACACAAAAAACTCTAAACGTTCTATAAAATTTCTATAATGAGAACTTCTTGAAACAGAAATATGCCTGTAAAAGTCGTATATACAACTAGTAAATTCAGGTTTCTAACCCTTTAGCATATACAGCCTCCCAGGGAACACCTGAATGCACCATAATTGCTGCTTTGGAATCGGCTTGTAGCAGCTGCGTGTGAGGTGTGACACCAGATTAAATAATTCTGGTAATGTGACATCCAAGAAATGTCACCTCTATCCTTCACTACAGAAAAAGCAGCTTTGCTGGCTTCTACAGATTCTGCATTTTCAATGGGATTTTTTGAGTGACTTAGTAAATTTGGCATTCCCAATGTTTTTGGAGTCCCTCCACAACTTACTTTGGCCTTGCAGGTATTGTAAATTGTTGTCTTCTTCACTCACTGTGACGAACTTCAAAGCTGAAGACAGGTAGTGTGTATGTATGTGTGGTGGTGTCTGCTGCCGTTGCGTGAAATGAACATCCGTGAGGCCCATGAGTAAATTTGCCCACACAGAATTAGATATATTGGACTCATTGGTCAGTCACCAGTCATTACTCATCAAAGTAAAAAAAAACTAATGATTCTCTTCCCTGGCTGATTGATCAGTGCATCCTTACATCCATGTGGTTATCCTGTCAGTAATCATGCATAGGTTATCTGAATCCTTTTTACTGTAGCGGAATACATTCACTTTATTATGACCTAGGTGTGTAATGTATCATCTTAATGTTGTTTTGCTTGTTGTGTTACGCTGTTCTGTTTTGTGTTGTTGACAATTGCAGTACACTGCTTGTGAGATCTGAGGGGTAAAGAAATATATATATTATTATGTAAATTCCCTAAAAATCAATGCCCTGCCATTTGGGAAGGTAAAACTTAGGTTTAAATTATTTTTAATTATCTGATTAGATAAACAAGCTACTCATGACAGTCCTTAGGAAATCCTGTTCTTACAAAAAATGAGAGTAAACCAAAAAGCTGAACCTGTGTGTACCTTCCTGTGTATTTTAACCATGAATAACCTCAACTCTGAAATACAGCTGTTACGGTTAAGGTTGAGAATATTACTCCTTGCTGTAATAAACATTACTGTGTACAGTTTTGTCTGAAGTGTGTTTCTCTGTAAATAATAGCACCAGGGTTGACTTGACACCCTCCTAGAATTGGTAAAATGCTACACTCACTGAGTCTTACAGCGCTATCGTTTTAATCTTGCTCAGGAACATCCGAAAATTGTTTTACTTATTAGCGTTGCTTTGAAGTGTTGATTGGGATTAAATTGCCAAGAAGGGAGGTAATTGTGGCAGGTACCCCCTGCTAGTTACTTTTCTTCACTTTTTTGTTTTCACAACCAGGGAGTTAAAATGAGCTCCCCAATGAACCCAACTCTTCACAGAAAACAAACACCTCACTAAACAAAACATCTTTTCCTTTGCCAGAATTGAATTCCAACATGTTTCTGGGTCTCAGTAGTTCAACCTGCCAGCCCTGCACATCTTAGCATTGTTACAAAAGACTGTTTTTAATATTTGCTGTTGTTCTTTTGACCAGTACTTAGTTTTAATACTGAAAATGCAGTTTAGAATCAAATGATTTTTTGTAATTATGTGTGTTATTTAGGCATTTGTGTCTGTTTAACCAAAATAATTATATGTTTTGCATGCCAGCAGATAGGCCAGAAAGTAATACCTGGTACGGTTGCTTATTTATTTGTCATTGAATTAAAGTGACATTGTTTACCATCTTTGCTTCTTTGTGATAGCTGTGCTCCTGTGGAGAAGCGGAGAAAGAAGAAGTCCAAGTGGCTACTGGAGGATGCTATTCCCAATGTAAGCTTCACCAGCTTGCTTTTTTCCTAACTCTCTTACTGCAGTGAGTCTCAAAATTTCAAAAAAATCTTTAACTGTGTCATAGCATTGAAACAGAAATGAAATCTGAACCATTTTCTCTCTTCTCTGCCATTTTCTCTCTTTTCTACTGTTTCAAAAGCAGTAGCTCTCTGGCTGTCTCCTCTTGCATTCTCTTCTTAAATGATCTCTTCTTAAATCGTATTGATCTCTTCTCGCATATTTTGGAATCTTTTTCTCCTTGAATCTTCTGCCCACAAATCATCATCTCAGATTTTCTTCTCTTCTCAAATCTTTTCTGCTTCTCTTCTAAAATCTCTTCTCTTCTGCTCTCTTCTAGTCATTTCACTTCTCTTCCTTTTTGGCATCTGTTCCCTTGTCATCTATTATCCTGTCTTCTTTTTTCAAATCTTTTCAGATCTTCTTTTACTCTTTTCTTCACTTGACCTTTCTTTTGTTTACATTTTCTTGAGGATATCTTTCATATCTTTTCTTATTATTTTTGTTTTTTTTTCTTTATTATTTTCATACCTTCTCAAATCACTTGCTTTCTTCAAATCTTCTCTTTTTAAATCCTCTTTTTTCTCTTTTCTTGAATCTTTATCAGATATTTTTTAGTTTGTCTTCTCTCTCAGGCTTATAGAAGTATATGGACAACTCTCACTTATCTCAAGTTCTTTATAGTTCATTTTCACTCCTCCTCTCTCACACAATTAAATGTCGTCTTGCACCACCCTAGTCTTATTTCTGACCTTCTGATCTGCCTCATGCCACACAGACCTCACGTGTCGCTGTGTTCTCTCTCTTTTTAGCTCTCCCTCTGACTATTCTTAAAGGGATTATGTTGCACTCCTCAAGCATTTAACTGACAAATCCTTCAGAGAGGTCTAGTCCCCAGACATGTTTTTCTTTAACAGCAACCTCCTGACACTCCAAGCTAATAGCACAGAATGGCTAATAACATGACAAGTGGCCTGAGAGCAAAGGCTTCAAAGAGCTCATTGGAGTTGCAGTAATAGTACTAATGCCCATAACCCACTGTAGTATGAGCAGAGGTAATTATACCTGAGTGTCAATGAGTCAAGGCGGGATAATGGACATTGTGTTGTCATTTAGTGTTTTGTGTGGAACATTCTCTGCAGAATGAGCTGACGTCAACCTGGAGCTCCAATCACCACATGGCTAATATCTTTGACTTCACACTTGATGAACTGCAGAGCTTGAAAAGGTGAGATGAATCTGTCAGGTGGTGGTGCATGGGTCAGCAACCACACTTCTGAGGGTAAAGACCCAGTACAATTAAATATCGTATGACTAACAGCCTGTCTTCTTGTTCAAAATTCAAAGATTTTGTCTTCTTTTGGTGTATCCTAACCTACAATTGCCTGATTTATTGCCTTTTTAAAATTTTAACCTTGTGTTTACGGCTTTAAGTCAGCCACTGTGAATTATGAACAAGATTTTAGGTGCTATATCATTAGGTATGTGTTTTATCATCAGATGTTACAGTGACAATTTGATGTTTTAAATATTTAGTTTTAAAAATAGTTCAGTGATTTTTATTTAATGTTTCAACTGCACTGGCCAAATTTCAGTTATACAGGCATGGCAGTGCTCTTTTTGGAATGAAACGTACAGTTGGTCATCCATGATATGCTCAAAAATGTACATCGTGACATATTGTAAATTATCATGACAATGGTAAGTATTGTCATGTTGTCATATAATGGTAAATATTGTCATGTCTTAACAGCATTGTGTACATGACATAATCACCACAGTCACCAAACGACTAATTTCTCTGACATTAATGACATAAATGACATAAAATAACTAACCTTTCTAACAAATTAAATATCATGATTCATTATTTGATTACCTAAAATTGTTTAGCAGAGGCTAAGACATGGAAGGCTGTGTCTCTTTTTGTTTGCACTTGTTTAGTAATTAACTCTTTTAATAATAATATAGTTCCAATTCCATTCTTTCTCTCTTTGTCAACACGTGGCATGCTTAACCTTTCTACGTTGCTTTTCAAATTGAATTAAACGCCCATTTATCGGCTTCCGAACAATCACTTTCATTTGCATGTGTTTCCCTTTAGAAAAATCTAAAAGGTTTACTCAGCCTTATTTTTCTCCTCCTCCAACAAAAATCATTTTTACCAAGGCGGCGGCCGGTGAAGTGATTTAATTACACTTCTCAGTAAAGGTTATCGTCTCCCGAGCAGGCCGGAATAATAAGCGTGTGGTAAACACTGCGGGGACAATTGGAGCGCCGCCGTGCTTTCAGATTCAAGAAAAGGAATCTATGAGGGCTTGTTGAAGTCTAGAAAGGAGCTTTAAATAGAGTTTGGTCATTCTACAAAGGCCATTTTTGGTTGACTCCCATTGCTGTGAACTGCATTGAGTGCAGCCTTTTGAATCCTGATAAGTTCTATTATACTCCCAGAGACCACAGAGGTTTGTACTGAACGTCTGGCAGCTGGTGTGATTAAAGGCTATTCTGTACTGTATGAGCAGTTTGTCTTTGCTTTGGGCCATTAGGTAGCTTCTGAGGTGCTAAGAATGGGACATATAGAGGAAACATTTTATGCAACAGTGTTATTCTCAATTTATATGCACTTTAAAAGTATCACAAGGCATCTCTTTCTCTGTCCCTGTAGCACTAGTTCAGGACGGACATTCAGTCTGGATCAGGACTCCACAGATGCTGCCAGCACTTCAGGTTCTGCTACCACCAGTGTGTCCTACGACTTCAGGTATAACATTTCAAAAGTCTTTTGTATTCTGCTAGGCCTGTTCATATTCTCCTTAGTACACTACAAGGTTTACTGGCAAGTGGGTCATGTAAGTACTGTATGTGAGCAAGCTGAGAAAACCAACAGTTGTACAGTTGAAAAACAGCTGTACACCTATAAGGTTAGAGTAAAATGTTATGTAGATGAAATTCTCTGATTCTGCGTAGAACAGTGTGATCACCATAGAGTTTACTCTGCAACTGCAAAATATAGCTACAAAATAGCTGTGTTGACACAGGAATTGAACCTAGCTTCGTGATATGTGAAAACAAGAGACTGTGGTTGCAAGTCTAAAATAGTCCTGTGTAAGAATATTGATATGTAATTCTTCTAAAGCCAGATATGCTAACAACTTCTATGATGACCATTAACATACACATACAGTAGAGTCAGTGTACTGTTCGCTGACGTGAAATTCATAATGACATAAATATGTGCATGATGACATAAATTCTTTGTCTTTGCAAAATCCATCTTGACTCTCAGAAGCTTTTGCTTTGTTTGGCTCCACGGATCCCGTCTAGCTTTGTTCCAACTGGGAGCCGTTCCTGTGGCCATTTCTTGAGTTTGACCGACCAGTGTGTTCATCTGAGCTACAGGGACGTGGCTTGCTATTGGGAGAATGCCAAATTGAATTCATAGACCATAACATTGAGAAAGCTCACAAGGTTTCAGATGGGTTGTGTCTGGCTATAAATACTGTAGAATCCATGCTAAAGGTTCACTTCCCAGTTACATAAAACCTTTCATCAGATGATCCCTAATGGGTCAGGTTTCTCCAACCTAAATAAATGAAATAGATACTTCCTATTAAAAAGGTTAGAGGTTTTATTTAGATAATACACATTATTGAATATAAAGTTGAATTGGTGCTTTAGATGTGGTTTAACAGCCTCCAGCAGGTCAAAACAGCGATTAAACATTTTAAAACCTAGAACTTAGTTTGTATTACAGACCACATCGTTACTGAAGAACAAGCCTTAGGAAATAATAGCCTTGGGATTTTGAGGGTTTTAAATAATACTAAGTAAATAAAACTAAAGAAGCAAATGATCTGTGGAGTACTTGTTTTAATCCTGTAATTTTCCAGTGTAAGAGGTGGTTTCCCTAGTCATCCTTTGATATCAGATTAGAATTGTGTACTAAGGCTTGAGGAACATTATTTAAGAAAAGACTTAAGGGAAAATTTAAGGCCTTTTGTGCAAGTCACCCTTTACGGGAAAAAAAAAAAACTTTACTGATGTTTTATGCACAAACTTTCAGGTTGCCCCCCTTTGAGCAGGGTTCCCAATTAGAACTCAACCATTATATTGGTGGTCTGATAATCTTGGTCATTATTAAGTGTAAGGAAATTTTGAAAATTTTGAGGTTAATGTTTTGTGAATTTGATTTGCAATGAATGATCAATTTCCAATTTGCATTCAAATACTGATACAGACTGTGATTAATTTTGTGTTGTGTTTAAACCTTTGACCACTAGGAGGCAGTATTGTAATCTGACTTTATTTACTAGGCTTTTCCACTTCAATTGTAGCTTTAGGTAGCTTTAGGGTTTTCCGCTAATGTTAACATTAGCAAACCTGGTGGGTGGTGGGGTGTTTTTTTCTAAAATAAGATTTCATAAATTGCGATTTATCGCCTTGCATACAGTATCTATCTATATATATCATTATATGAAATTGTAACCCCTATTTGTCATTACTGTTTGACAGCCCTGTTGTTGATAATGCATTCGTCCTTGGGTCACTTACTTGCAATCACCTGACAACAGGGCAGAATCTTTGACCATAGTGGCTCTCAGGAACCCAAAATATTGGAGTTCATTGGTATTGGTAAAACATTGGTATTTGTACCAGCCACAAAATGTGCATATCAAAGTATGGATCTAAATCAATTTCTCTCCGCACTGGGCAAAGCCCTTTTCTTACAGATGTAAGGATTGTTCTAAGAAGGGGGGCACAAACGGCCCGTGAACAGTAATATTCTGAGCATAGTACATATTTCCATGATCGTTAATTCTGTATTATATTTCATTTTCATTCTTTATGCAAACCTGCATGATTCTGTGAAGAGCCCCCAGTCACTCCTGGATGCAAGTGAATCTGCACATGCTGACAGAAACAGAACCTGTGCTTTGACTCATTTTGAGACTGTTGTGTGAGCTTTGTGAGTCTCTCTCTCTTCCCTGATTATTCCTGTCCTTTTATCTTCGCAAAGCATTCTTCTTCTGGTTTCGAAGCGAACCCGTGCCAGGGCTGGCTAATGTTTGATTGCTCTTAGGTGGGTGTGCCCCATCCCCTCTCACCATACAGTGCAAAGTAATTAGTAGAGGTGGAGCACTGGATCCTGTCAGTGCAGCGGCTTCATGCCACAGCTTAGTCAGCCCTACCCTGGAGTCAGAACCGTTGGTCACCTCACCTAACATTGGATTAACCATCCTTAACAGCCCACGGAGAAAATTGACGACAGATTATGGATTATTTACTCTGACGGATGCTGGTAGATCAACAGAACTCCTTTATGGCTCTCTTTTGACTAGAGACTCTTAGACAGTCTGTAAAGAGAAAACTCCAGGTTCTAGCCTATGGTGAAATTGGCCTGTAAGGATTTTGGCCATAATACTTTTCTAGCAGTTCAGAGCTGTGTGAGCAGCGCTCTCTTTGTGTTTTATTTCCTGGGAGAGTTTTGAAATCTGACGTTCCAGGACATTATTGACATTCTGTGACGGAACTTTTTTTTGTGTGTCATGTTTTTTCATCCCCGTGTTCCAGTGCTGCAATTTATCCTCAGCGTCTGAAGCTCATCTAATTCCCGGCTGTGACGCTCCACGTCCCCTGGGCCAGTTCAGGATGTAGTCAGTAATCGGTTTCATTCCTTTTTTTTTTCCTCCTAACCCAGCACTGCTGCATTCAATTTGCCCTGCTGTGAGAAACCAAGGGCCTATGCTTACAATAACAGTATGTGTGTCAGAGAGAAAGAGAGAGAGAATAGAAAGGACTTGGGAATGGTCTCAGCTGACAGTTTTATTTATTTTAGGATGTTATGCTGCTCATTAGTATTCTCTCTGCTGCACGTGTTTAGAGAGGATGGGAACATACACATCTTGCTGCGTGCACGTATGTGCGGCTGGAAATGTCGGCACGAGTCAGTGCAGGCTTTGGAATCCCAGGGTTGTCCCCTACTGTGGCAGCTCACAGTGGGATAGATCAAACACGCCACTTACATGTATTTGCTTCCCATGCACCTCTTTCATGTACTAATACCGCAGCGCTCCAGTTCCTGTTTTAGCCGCTCTAATCATTCTCAAACAGCGACTCAGTTCAAGGTTTTGGAGTATCGCTCTACTCATTTCCCCACAGCAGTGTGTCTAGGCGTGGAAGTTTAGCATGGTTTTTATGTATATTTGGAAACTCCAAAAAATATTTACTAAAGAATAAATTAAATGGGAAGTCCATCTACACCATGTGACCTTTTAATAGTACAACACCCACAGAGCCAGGCAGCTGCTCCAAGAAGCAGAACTAAAATATTTTAGTGAACTAGAGCTACATCTAGTGGCTAAACAGGGTTGTAACTTCTTCATTTTAGATAGACTGGGGCTGGTTAATATAAAGAACTTTATAACACAATAACACAACACATTCTTGCTGCTGAAGATGAATGTAATGCTATGGAATTTCAGACACTCTGCGGAAGGCACACACTTCATTTATTTCATTTTGCTTTCAAAATGATGCAAAATGACAGTTACACAGACATGCCAGCTTTGGTGTTCAAGTGTGAATGTTTTTTTTTTCCTTAATATTGATACGTGCACATGCTGAGGTTGAATGATCTTACAGTGGAAGAATAGACAGATATAGGATGTTTTCAGATCTGCAAAAGTGAAAGCTTGATTGTCTCCTCTCAGTCAGAGATGAAAGCTTTTTGTGTGATGTTGGTAATAATTTAAGTACTTTCACATCTCTATTTTGCAAGCGTCTAATCTCCTTACAAGTAATGACTGTTTTGACTGTAAATGGTGACTATTACACACCTATGTATATATTATTTTACTGTCTCGACACTGCAGCTGTTTGGAAAATATAATCATCATGTGTAAAGGGTCTGGGTTGTGAGTCTATTTGTATATTGTATTGTACTTTTTTTTTTACGGGGTCCAGGACAAACAATAAAAGATAGTATACCAACAACATTAACAATTGCAAGCAGAGTACATTGCTCCATCACCCAGTCCCAGATATAAAATGGGGATGGACTCGAGCGCGAGGGCAGTTGAGGATAACTTGTTCTGGCTCTGATCCATTGATCTTCCATGTGTGCAGGAAGAATGTGGGCAGTCGGAAGAGGAAGTTGCCGTCTTCCAATTACAGCGTGCTGGCTAGTAAGAGGGAGATGATGGAGAGTGAGCTGAGCCCTGTGGGCCTGCCTGGCGATGAGCCACCTGGCGCCATCGACAGCCACACCTTCGAGAGCCTCAGTGAGGACGACTCTTCACTCTCACACCTGAAGTCCTCCATAACCAGCTACTTTGGCGCTGCAGGGCGGCTCACCTGTGGTGAGAAGTACCAGGTTCTGGCGCGCAGGATCACCCCAGAGGGCAAGGTGCAGTACCTGGTGGAGTGGGAGGGCACCACGCCCTACTGAGGGCCTTAACAAGATGAGGGGAGAGCGAGGAATGAATTTTAACACAGTGTTCTCCACTTCCAGTTCTGAAGAGCCACAGCACTGCATAGTTCAGAAGTTCAGTATTTGCTCTGCTTTAAACCCTTTAAGGAACTCACTTAGCTGGTCCAGGTCGTCCAAAAACATTCTTGCATTAAGCAGAATTGCTGAAAGCAGGGTTGCACAACATGTTTGCAGATATATTTATATATGTACTGTGTGTACTCTGTACTGTGCAGCATGCAGACAAGCCCTTGGGCAAATAAGTGTATTTGAAAGATGCTCTAGATGAGGGATTCTTTTTATCAATAGTCATGTGATGAAAAACTTGTAGTTTTGGCCAAAACAGTGCGGTTAATGTTTTTTCATATCAATCAAGGATTCACCAGTGTGTTTAAAATCTGTTACAAGATGTAAACTCAGCAATATAATTTCTGTATGGTATCTTGTTCATACTGTGCATTCCTAATTGACAGTGCATATTACTGTGCAGACTCCCTTTAATTGATTAATGGTCGGAGCAATGTGGTGCTTGTAAGAAACCGGACCACGTGCAGTGCTGTAACCCTACAGGACTGGATCAGAAGGACACTGGTTTAGACAGAGCGTCACATTGCCCAAAGTAGTTTCTTTTACTCCTTTCTTTATAGCTCCAAACAACCAAGTCCTGTTTTTTCTAAATGACCTTATATGGGTAAACATTTGCATTCTGCGTTTGCCCCATGGTGGGTATTGAAGTGTTTTTAATTCATCATCACAGTGTTCTGTTGACAGGACACTGTGAACAGCACAAAACTCAGTTGTCTGGTTCAAAGTCTTAGTATGTAGTACTTAATACTCATGTATCTTTGTAGTTTCTTCTGATTTGGTTGTAGACTGGTTTCTCGTTTTTCAGTAAGAGACCATCTGTGATCACCACAACATGTATATCATGTTCCTTTCCAGTTAAGGTGTTATGACAACGAACAGCTGATGAATGTTATCCCTGTTTTTTGTTGAATTGTATTTCAATTTAGCAGAATATAAGCTGTACTCTTTTGCTACCTAATGGTGGGAAAATTGAGATACCCCTCCCCCCAGGACTATGAAATCCTGAATTATGTTCCAGTATTTTATTTTTGGGATTAAGGAAGTTAATCTGTGCTTCATAATGTTGCTAATGAGACCTAATTGTCATTAGATTTGATCTTGTTTCAGCTGGGCTCAGATGTTTACACTTGTTTACACATGTACACATCTGTGAATGATAGAGACCTTTTTAAAAATGTCTACAACACTAGAAAGGGTGATTTACAGAGAGACAGAGTGTTGTAAACATCTAGTTTTGCAGAAGTAACGGTACTTTTGTATGAGTTTTGTTTTTGCACACTCTAGATTAACAGAAAGAAACTCTAGGTGTGTTAGTAGGTTTAAATGGTTTTAGTCTGCACTTTCCTCGTTTTTTCCCGTCATACTTTTAGGTGACTGCGTAACCAAAGCAATGCAAGAACTATTGTAAGAATTTGTGCGACAGTATTTCCAGTTGTCCTTTACGCTGACATGGCAGTTAGACTGCTGGTGCAGTTACAGAGCACTTGTACTGTAGTAGAGGATGCAGTATATGTAGTATTGGTCTTGAAGAGCTACAGCACTGTGACATGTTTTTTTACCTCATCAAACTTTGTCCAAACAGCAAGCAAGCGTTAAAGTAGTATCACATCGCTTTCTGGATGTCTACAATGTATGCCAAAGCTACATAAATGACAGACAAGACAGACTTTGAATGCAAAATGGGGCCACTTTGCAGAAAACCTTTTATGGCTGATGCAAAATAGTGAGAGCATGCTGTTTGGTTGTTGTCGCTTGCTTGCTTTACCTGCCAGGACAAAGACTTTCGCAGTAGGGCTCGGTAGTATGACGATATGCTGTTATCGTAATTAATTGCTTTTCCAGTATATCATAGGCTTCACTAGAACATTCCTGGAACACTGAATAACTGTGTGGATGACCAAGCTGATTGGTTGTCAGCTCATTACACCATTTGTCATAGTTTTTTGTTGTAAATATGTCCGCTGTGTTGCTGGTGCAGTTTATCTGTTCCAGCTTGTTTATATACTGTGATGCGTACTGTAACAACATGAAAAGAAAATCTAACTGAAGCCATGTTACTGACCTGAGAACAGTCGTTTATTCACAGCAAAGGCAGAAAGGCACTTAACAGGCACTGAACTCGCACTACTAACCACAGACGTTATGCTACCGGTGACCTCCTATCTCACCCACAAAACACACCAACCACCCACATCCCCCGACGCGGTAGCATGTCGAGCATGTACATATAACTAACAGACACTGACATCGACAACATAAAGCAGTACTTTTTAGACCTTACTTTTAAACAGCTCCTTGCAATGCCAGCTTCTGACTGGCAGTTCCCCTAGTGAACTGTTTAATTCAGTATCATGATGGTACATGGTATCATAATGGTTTTTGCTGCATCATCGGCACACCAGTTTCTGAAATCAGAGGAAACTAAATGACAGTGCTGTTGTTCTTCAGGACCAAAACGGTCTATCCTTGGGAAATTTCTTGTTAGCCTAAATATCCCTTTATAACAGAAAGCCTTAAATGTCACCGACGAGTCAAACCACTTTTATTGTACTCTCATAGTATTCTGAATTTTAGAACTCCGTTCCGTAAAGTGTCATTTCCAAAGATGCTCTTCCTCACGGTTTAGCTTCGGCTGCATATGAGTCCTAAGGGAGGGTGGATTTATCCTATTATCTGCCCAAGTTTCAGTTGACTGGAAAATGTAAGTTTGAAGTATGAGCTCTCTGTGTATCATATTAGTATGATAAGTTTATTGGACATTATTAGTTTTTACAGTGTTAAAAAAAAGATTAAATATACTTTATTATTTACATGTATATAATTGGAGAAACGTTTAGCCCCCTTTATCGTATTGCACTATTAACATGTTTTCTCAGCTATGCAAGCTATTATCGGTTAATTGATTTGCCATATATTTTATAATTGATTAGAAGAGGGGAAAAAAACGTTTATACAAAGCACTTACTCATGCGTGATATATTGATATATAAAATGTTTTATGAAATATTTCCCCAACTGAAAACATTTATGCAAATTACATTCATACAAATTCCAGTACAATACCTTACCTAGATCATCATGTTTAAGTAACGGTTGGTAGTTCAGCTGCTGATTCTGAAGTTGTTTCTAATTTTGTGGTTATTATGTGAAAGCTCAAGTCAGGAGCTGCTGAAATGGCACACATGTAGGTGGCTGTGTAGCCACCAAACGCCATCAGAAAACCCGTTGAGAATGTTTCTCAGAGCCGTCTGGATTAATTGGATTAGCAGACTGTAGGTGACATCCGTTTCACTGCCACTTTATCTTGTCTACTCTTTCCATTGGGAGATAACTGTGAACGTCTTAAGTCCTATAGAGCAGCTCCAGCATCCAGACAATGATTTCCTCACAAACCATCCTGACAGGGCTTAAAACTGAGATAACCATGTAGTGTTTCCTACAACAGTGTTGTAATGTAACATGCTTTAAGCTGTACATAAGGAACTTATAGGTTTTTTTTGCCAATATTCATGTATGTTAGATATTTGTTAACATAGGTTTTGCAATATGTAATAACTGGTGTGTCATTCATGAACCATTCACTTGAGTTTTAAACAATAAAAAGCCTTTTGTCAGAATGTGTTGCTCCTTTTTGGCACCTCTGGGCTTCGCCTGGCCCAGGATCTTTCTCAGTGTTTGTTTTCCACTACTTTAAACTGGGGCCATGTGTGGAGAGGCCATTAATCTGCTGAGCATGGTGTGCTCTGTTATAGTCTGTTCTATCTACATATATATTTATTTTAGCTATGACAGCCTGCTAAGTGTGCAAATATGGATTATGGCCTTTTGCCTGGTCTTTTTTTTAACAGACTTGGGGCCTGCTCAAGGACTGTTCTGAGGAAATACAGTAATTTACAATACATGCTGAATAGGATAAAGACAATAGAGGGCGCCAGAGTCATACTATCAGTAGCTTCAACTCATTCTTTACAATGAAACCAGATTTCTGAAGAGTTTAACTAGTTTCAACTAGTTATTAAAATTCATTATTGTCAGAGAGATGCCTGCTTGCCAACATATGTTCTATTTTAATACTGGTATACTGGATAACCAGTTTACACCAGCACACACCCATATTAAACCACAGAACGCAAGCTGGTTTTGTGCATTTTCTTTCAAGTGGAGGCAAAAGAGTAACCATTACCACAGTGTTTACTCCATTTAGTTATTATTTTTCAATATATATATATATATATATATATATATATATATATATATATATATATATATATATATATATATATATATATATATATATATATATATATATATATATAACTATGCGATTTTATTGATTTATTGCCTATATATATATATATATATATATATATACACACACACACACACACACAGTATATATATTCTGCAGTAATGAGATAGTAGTATCTCAGATGAATGGTTTGGTATAACATTAATATCTCAGTAGTTTAATGAGATAGTATCTCAAAATACTAACTGGCATGTCAAAATAATACTTTAGCATTTCAGCATAATGACAAGCTATCCCACGAGAAATACTGGAATCTCTGGTAATGGAATAGCAGTATGTAAACTGATTATGGCATTAGCTCGGGACAGCTTGGGAACGCCCACACCTGTATGAGCTGCAAGTTGTTATCTTCTGAGTAAGGCTAAACAATGGCCAGTGTAATCTTGACCGTATTACATGGATTACTGGAGTCTGAACAAATGATAGTGGAATGGAACCACCTCCAGCCTTTTTGACCACTGGGGTCACTGACTTTATGTGTGGTCTGCAGCATATACAAACCCTGCCCATCAAATAAGTGGCACCTTGACTTATCGGACCACGCCATATGTTGCCACTCCTGTAGGGTCCTGTTAGCAACCTCATAGAGCACAGGTAGAGTGTTGTGTGTAGCATCTCAAAATAATGAGTTTCTAAAATTAATGATGAGCTCAAAATGACGAGATAGCTCAGACACTGCCTGAACAGGGGGCCAGTATATCAAAATAATAACTAGCATCTCAAAACAATGAGAGAGTATCTCAAAATATATATTTTTTTAAATAACAAAAATGTGATGTTGGATGAGAAGACCTGGCTCGCAGTCTAATTTTAGACATTAATTATTTATTTCTAAATAATTAGTATCTAAAAAAAATCATTTAGCATCTTAAAGTAATGAGAGAGTGTTTACAAGCAGTCATGGGGTCACGTTAGCTTCCAGGCTCGTGTTTGTTTGTGAGGGCGTATTTCACCAAAATAATAATTTAACGTAAGCGGAAATAAAAACGTATAACAAGTGACCAATGAATGACCGGAGCTTTCACTCTGGTCAAACTTTGAGACCGGACAAACGAAGGCCGTGGCGGTTTTCCCAGGAGCTAATCCATTAGCTAATCTCATTAAGGTGTTACAGGACGTTAGCCCGCTGCTCGCTCCCAGTCTGAGCCGGAGTTACTTTTTCTCCTGACAGGGAAAACTCTCCTTCACCGCACACTGCTGTAGAGGTCGGGCTGACTTGGTTAGCATGGGGTGAGGTGGTTAATGCTGCCTGGCTGTTGCAGCCCAGCAGGTACAGTAAAGTGAAGTAAGCTTTGCTTGTTTGTGGAGTTGGTGATGGAAGACGCTACAAGGAGACCGTGGAGCTCCGCCATGGAAAGGTCAGCTGCGCCGATCACGACCCGTTGTCAGCACCAAGGCTGGATGGGAGTGACTGGTAAGCGTCCACTCTGCCCTGGTTCCCTCGCAGCTCAGCGGGTAAAGGCCGGGTAAAGGGCTGTTAAAGCTTCTTAGTCAGTCTGGGCCTGTTTACCCTCCAGGTTGGACAGTGCGCTTCCTCTGCTCTCTGGTCTACAGTAGCTGTCCAGTGTCTCTGGTCCTGCTTGGGCTGATGAGTGTATGGTAGGGGTGTAGTGTATTCTCAGTTTGAATATAAGGTTCTGCCTACACAGTCTCAGTTCTGCTAGAGCTGTAATGATATACTGCACATTCAGGCTCTAGTAAAAACCGGCCCTGTCCCTGAAGGAGAATCCATTCAGAAAGCCATTCAGAGCAGTTTGATGTGAAATGGTTCACCGCAGAGACACTTACAGATTCAGATCTCTTTCTGAAGTTCGTCTCTAAGAAATAAAGCAGATCTCAATGTTGCAATAATGAAGGATCACTGATTCTCACTTCTTTCTTCTGAACCCCTCCTTAGGAGAATAGAGGAGAGTGGCATCAGTGTTTCATTGTAAGAAGATCTAGTGCTGAATGAGGAAAGCCTTATCTCATACACTCACTGACTGCTGAAACAGTGTGTGATGTAGAATAGAGCTATATACAGTCATGACAGAAAACAGACTGGTTCCACATCAGCAGAGGATGGATATGTTGGTGTTCAACCTGTGTGCTATAAAAGCAGGACTGGAGAAGACGGTAAAGGGTTAGAGATTTAGAACATCAGTAACCAGCGGTGGGGATTAATACGCTACAGTATGGTGTGTTGGAAAACCTGAAATTATAATTTAAAAGTCAGAGGTACCAGGATGGATTCGGTAGGACTTTTTTTCATCTTATGCCATATGTGTTGCACAGTTTCGAAAAAGAAGGTCAGATTCAAAGTTTAGGTCTCAAGTGTAAAAGGAACATCATGCTATACATGATTGTCATGCTATTCTGACAATAGTAGATAGGGGTTGGATGGTCGGGTTGTGCTGGAGCCTACGCCACCGTTTGCTGGGCTGAAGGCAGGAAACACCCTGGACAGGTGCTTAATAGTAACAAATATGCAAATAATGGATAAATAGAAATCTCTTATAAACCAGTACAGCCAAGCCATAAACAATACCAAAACAGGATCTCCCCCATATAAAATCTTACATAGCAAGTCTCAACTACCCAACATTTAAAAAAACAACTGGACTGTTGTCATAGATAAAACAGCCAGTAATAAGCTACCCACATTATTACAGCTGAATTTATTTTTTCATTTAAATAATCTTGACGGTTTTGTTTTTCACATGTTGCAGAGGTGCCATCGCTGTTCTGTTCCGATTTCCTGTGATCAGTTTAGGATTTAGTAAGGGGAGAAGACTTTTAACTCCCAGATCTATAGAGGAGCTCAAGTTGCAGACCATAAGAGCAGAAGCTTAAATCTTAATCAATAACCATAATGCCATTAGATGTAGTAAAAGGCTGTTATAATCAGATGCATGTGTTTGCTTTGCAGACATGAAAGGCTCTTCAGTCCACTGGATATCTTGTGGCCAACCATTAACAGAGCCCTCCGGATGGAGGATAAAGTTCTGCCTTCTTACTGAGTGTGAGCTGGTTCTGCTCGACAAAGCAGAGGTGGGTTCTGTTAGGTGCTAGAGAGAAGGCTGAGAAGGTGTGGCTGATTGTGGTCTCAGTCAGGCCTTTACTGATGGTTGGAGGGGGCGGGGGGTAATAGTTTTAGAGTGTATTTAGTTATTCACAGTGTGCTACTGCACCATTAGAGGATCCTGATTGGGATCTTATTTAACAGTTCTGCTATTTTTTTGCTGTGTTCTAGAACCCGACCGATGTATTAGTTTGCCAGTAATATCAGCCGATACTGATCACCACAAATATTACTGGTGTTATATTATATACTTTTTTATATGTTATAAAAAAGTCCAGACGATTACTCACTCTTGTTGTGACATTACTGGGTTTCGTTTTTTCAGACAATCTGATAAAAGCTTAAATAGGCCTATAAAGGCCACCGCATTGGCTGTGTCACTGTATCATGCCACACTGTGCCACCTTGCGTCATGCCAGCAGTACCTATAGACGGCAGGTTCATGTTCATTTTTACACTCTATTTAAACTTAGTTGAATAAAGTCTTGGTAACGGGTTTACTACATCTACACAGACTAGTAACGTTAGTTAGGGTAACTTTTGTCTGTTTACTTAAAAGACTGGCTCTCTGTCTCGATGTTTCAAGCCGAATGTGATCTTCTGTGGCTTTCGCTTTGTGTGTCTAAATATGGCTTTAATTTAAAAGCGGCACGTCTGGCGGGAGCCTTAAAAATCCTCTCTTGTTATAACGGCAATAAAGGCTGAACCACTAAATCTGAACACACAAACCATCGCGGTTCTAATAACAAAAAAATTAGAAGATCATAAATACAACACAAACCTTTTTCTGTGTGAGAAACTGATGACAAAAAAACACATATGAGTCGATTACCCTAAGCCACATTATTTTAAAATATTTATTAACGTGTTTTAGGTATAAAGATTGATGCTTATTCGAGTTGTTTGCAGCAAACCAATCCAACAAGAACTGTTTAAATAGCTTAATAAAATGGCAAGTGGTTTCTCTCAATTCAGCACAAACTACTGCAGTCTCAACGTTTTTCCACACCTACATTCACATTACCAGGCTAAAGTGACTCAAATATGATTTTTTTGCCTCAATGTGACACTGATTTTTCTGGGCTATGTGGACACGTCAAATTTAAAGTCTTTTCAAATCAGACTTGTCACTTCTGTGCATGCCGGACAGTGCATCTCTTCACTTACACCTACGTGGTTTGAGTAGGTCTTCATGTTGCTGGTGTATGCCTTATTCTGTCAACTGCCGGCAACAGCGTCCTATGATAGTATCGGCATGACCATCCTGCTTCCCATTGCTGTACTATGTGACCCCAACTGCTGGAATTGCTTTCAAACTCTTCTCTGAGGCATACCTCGCTTGCAAAGGATGCTACCAACACCACAGCATGAGCCAGAATAGAAAGCGGTTTCAAATTGTTTTGTATTTTTCAGTCTGTCTATGTCTACCTTTCCAGCTACTGTAGCACTGAAAAGTATTTAGACACTTATCACTGCTAAATTACCAGAGCTAAATAAGGCTGACGTTGAAGGACTTGGAGGACAATATCAAAGTTTACTTTCTACATTTTTAACAAAACACTTTTAGCACCACGTCAAACTGATATTGCACTCACTGGAGTACTCTAATACACAGAGGTGGAAACGACAAAGTCTAGAGCTGACTTTACTGTGGTGTCCGTGGACTGATGGGATCGTAAATATGGAATAGAGATAATGATCTGAAACAGGAGCTGCCATTGAAAAAATATTTTATCGTAAAGAAATAGCAGTCTTTGACCGGTCTGTTTACATTAAAAGTAATTAGGTTTAGTTTTTTACATTCTAAGACCACGGTATCTGTATATCTTAGTATTTCACTGCTATGTTGGGATGCTCATCACTCTAACAGGTCTATGTTGTAAGTACAGAACATTTTATAGTATGAAGTTCCATGTATTTATGCACTGACCATATGCAACTGTAGGGGGCAGCACACATCAACAATGACACAGCCTGAGGGCAGCAGCAGAGCAGTGAAACAGATCCGTTTCAGCACCAGCTTTCCCTACAGAAACAGTCTATCACATGTAATTCACATTAAATGTTGATATGCACGTTTATAGGCCAGTCTCTGTGCACAATTAGAATCTCTAGACTGACTTGTCCATCTGAACTGCCCCCAGATCGGTCCACTGCTGTTCCGAGAGAAGCGAGCGGGGTCCTGTGCTGTGTGGCTCCTGAGACACAGCACCAGTCTGCCACGGAGACAGCAGCTCCATAAAGACCAGAGCACCCAGACCACACCCAGCAGTGAGTGCAGCTTTAGAAACGGATGCATAAATCAGTAAATGAAGGGGTCGTTACAATTATATGGCACTTTTACAGTCGTGCAAAGAGCTTCACATGCAACTCTGACTGTCCACTCTGTGAGCACCCACCTCGAAATAGACCATCCAAGTTTTGATGCACGTTTTGTAGTAGTCCAGCGAGAAATGAGCATATGCCGATGTGTCAGAACTGGAACGCACACCAGAATGTGATCGTTTAGTTTGGGAGCTTTGTTTATTGAATAGAAGAAAGCGGGTACAATCAAACAAATAGAGGGCGTGATCTAAGC
The DNA here is from genome assembly GCA_024036415.1 of Prochilodus magdalenae. Taxonomy (NCBI): domain Eukaryota; kingdom Metazoa; phylum Chordata; class Actinopteri; order Characiformes; family Prochilodontidae; genus Prochilodus; species Prochilodus magdalenae. The sequence continues at coordinate 337,693 of JAMWET010002293.1, read as the reverse complement.
TTAGTTATGACACACATCATATACCTTACCCCAACATGAAACTGCAAATGCAGTTATTTCTGATATCCTTCTCGGAGAAGACACAGGTCGGTCTTTGTAATACACAAATACTGTTGAATGTTCATGTTTCTTAATTATTAATACTGTATTGAACTCAGAGCATACTTGGTGCGTTTGGCTTTCTGTAAGACAGCACTTTGGTAACCAAAATGTGGTATTTTTATTTTTCCAATATGTTAAATTCAACATCAGCGGCAGTTTTTTTTCTCATTTACTTAAAAGAATCTAAACATGCCATATGACCAGTGTCCTCAAACTTGTGCATATGGCTTTATATGCATACTACACATACTACGTTTTAGGCACCTGAATAGAGTGCATTATAAGCTGTATATCTGAGTGTTTAACACTAACATTAGAATAAAGACTAATAACGCTGATACAGTAAGAAGTGATTTTACTATGGCCAAACCACTCCACTAGCAGCCTCAAACTATATCTGTATTTCATACAATACCAGTTTAGCTAATCAGCATGATGCCTGGAGAGATATCAAGGACAGAGTGCAACTTTCTGCTACAAATGAACTCATAAATGTGAGAGATTTTTGTTGCTTGTTGGCTTGTTTATTTACATCTGTTCTAATAATTGTACTATGATTTTACACCTAGAAACACATAGTGCAGTATATGTATACATGTGAGTTGAATGCAAATATGCATGGTTTTACATTTTGGAAAACAAATTATAAATTATTGTATACATATTTATATTATATATATATATATTGTATATTTATTAGGTATTAGGTTTATTATGCACTTATTCACCATTTTATTAGCTTGTTACAGTAGAACAATTACACACTGTAGTTCATCTGTTTCACTGCATACGTGTGTGTGTGTGTGTGTGTGTGTGTGTGTGTGTGTGTGTGTGTGTGTTTAAGTAGGTGGTTTATGGTCATGGTAGCGGGTTGAAATCCTTCAAGGCTGTACCTGTCTTGTATTTAGCCTGTTTTGTGAGTCTTTTCATTACTTGGAAGACATTCTTTTCTGAATGTTTTGCATTTTTGTGTTTTTCATTTACATCGCATTCATTGTACAGCACCCTTAAACATGACATTGTGTTTGAACTCTATAGGCACTCAACACAAAGACTCTATGGTGGTGATTGGAGGCAGGAATCTCGATCACTAACATGCAAATATAGCCATTTTATTTACTATACAAAACCGCACTTGTAACTGTACACCTGTCTTCTTAGGGTTTTAACTGTTGCCAATGGTGGAAATGTGGTAAATCTCAAAGTTTTCTTTGAGGCCTGCCTCACAACACCCAGCATGCACCCCTCCAATTATGAAATCCAAACACCTGTTTAGAAATGATGATCAAATAGAGTTGTGAGCATCATGCAGAGTATTTATAAGCATCTTTATGTGAGAGAGCTCTTAGAGGCAGACGTCTTGTTTCTGTCATCACCACTGCCACTCATCATCAATTCTGATGAGGTAAATTTCTCTAGAACAAAGCATTTCACGCCGGTCACTCTGAATGACATTGTTTACATCTTAATAATGTAATTATCCAAAAATTTTGATTTGTGAAATTGTTGTTTTTGTTGTCATTCGCTGAAGGTTCAGTATACCTTCATGCCATATTTCATCACTCCTCCAGCTTGTTGCTGTGTTCACAGCCAACATAGTTATGCTGCTTGCGCAATGCTGGTTTTAGTAAGCTTGTCTTAAAATACTGTTTGGTGTTTGAAGAGAACATATGTCATGGAAATATAGCCGCTGTTAAAGTTTTAAAACGCACCGCTCTCTTTGTAGTTCAAATAAGGAACCTAAATTGCAAAAACAGCTTGTTTTTTTTTGTTCATCATAGCTATGATGTCACAACACATTTACGTATGACTTAAGTATCCCAAAGTCAGTCTGAACATTATAGCTTGTTTTTAGCCTGGATTTTTTTTTTTTGGGTGGTGGTGGTAAGGCACAATACAGAGCACCTGCAAGCAAACGTTTCAACGCCCCTTGTCAAATGAAATGTTTTGCTAAAATACGAAGGGTAAATAAGTAAATGCATACCCTAGAAAGAATACACTTCTGCACATTTTAACAACCAACTACTTACTGAGTTTACACACTCATGTGGCATGAGCATAAATTATCATAAAAACAAAAAACAAATAAAACAAATTTTATGTTTTCCTTTTCCATTATGTTAAAGTGAGTGTAAAGACGAGACATAGAGGAGTGCAAGTCAGTATGGTAGTGTATTAGACACAGGAGTTCAGGTCAGTATGGCAGTGTATTAGACACACAGAGGAGTGCAGGTCAGTATGGTAGTGTATTAGACACATAGAGGAGTGCAGTTCAGTATGGTAGTGTATTAGACACAGGAGTTCAGGTCAGTATGGCAGTGTATTAGACACACAGAGGAGTGCAGGTCAGTATGGTAGTGTATTAGACACATAGAGGAGTGCAGGTCAGTATGGTAGTGTATTAGACACATAGAGGAGTGCAGGTCAGTATGGTAGTGTATTAGACACATAGAGGAGTGCAGGTCAGTATGGTAGTGTATTAGACACATAGAGGAGTTCAGGTCAGTATGGTAGTGTATTAGACACATAGAGGAGTGCAGGTCAGTATGGTAGTGTATTAGACACATAGAGGAGTGCTGGTCAGTATGGTAGTGTATTAGACACACAGAGGAGTGCTGGTCAGTATGGTAGTGTATTAGACACACAGAGGAGTGCAGGTCAGTATGGTAGTGTATTAGACACATAGAGGAGTTCAGGTCAGTATGGTAGTGTATTAGACACATAGAGGAGTGCAGGTCAGTATGGTAGTGTATTAGACACATAGAGGAGTGCAGGTCAGTATGGTAGTGTATTAGACACATAGAGGAGTGCAGGTCAGTATGGTAGTGTATTAGACACATAGAGGAGTGCAGTTCAGTATGATAGTGTATTAGACACATAGAGGAGTTCAGGTCAGTATGGTAGTGTGTTAGACACATAGAGGAGTGCAGGTCAGTATGGTAGTGTATTAGACACATAGAGGAGTTCAGGTCAGTATGGTAGTGTGTTAGACACATAGAGGAGTGCAGGTCAGTATGGTAGTGTGTTAGACACATAGAGGAGTGCAGGTCAGTATGGTAGTGTATTAGACACATAGAGGAGTTCAGGTCAGTATGGTAGTGTATTAGACACATAGAGGAGCTCAGGTCAGTATGGTAGTGTATTACACACATAGAGGAGTGCAGGTCAGTATGGCAGTGTATTAGACACATAGAGGAGTGCAGTTCAGTATGGTAGTGTATTAGACACATAGAGGAGTGCAGTTCAGTATGGTAGTGTATTAGACACATAGAGGAGTGCAGGTCAGTATGGTAGTGTATTAGACACATAGAGGAGTTCAGGTCAGTATGGTAGTGTATTAGACACATAGAGGAGTGCAGGTCAGTATGGCAGTGTATTAGACACATAGAGGAGTGCAGGTCAGTATGGTAGTGTGTTAGACACATAAAGGAGTGCAGGTCAGTATGGTAGTGTGTTAGACACATAAAGGAGTGCAGGTCAGTATGGTAGTGTGTTAGACACATAGAGGAGTGCAGGTCAGTATGGTAGTGTATTAGACACATAGAGGAGTGCAGGTCAGTATGGTAGTGTGTTAGACACATAGAGGAGTGCAGGTCAGTATGGTAGTGTATTAGACACATAGAGGAGTGCAGGTCAGTATGGTAGTGGATTAGACACATAGAGGAGTTCAGGTCAGTATGGTAGTGTGTTAGACATATAGAGGAGTGCAGGTCAGTATGGTAGTGTATTAGACACATAGAGGAGTTCAGGTCAGTATGGTAGTGGATTAGACACATAGAAGGAGTTAGTATGGTAGTGGATTAGACACATAGAGGAGTGCAGGTCAGTATGGTAGTGTATTAGACACATAGAGGAGTTCAGGTCAGTATGGTAGTGTATTAGACACATAGAGGAGTTCAGGTCAGTATGGTAGTGGATTAGACACATAGAGGAGTGCAGGTCAGTATGGTAGTGTATTAGACACATAGAGGAGTTCAGGTCAGTATGGTAGTGTATTAGACACATAGAGGAGTGCAGGTCAGTATGGTAGTGTATTAGACACATAGAGGAGTTCAGGTCAGTATGGTAGTGTATTAGACACATAGAGGAGTTCAGGTCAGTATGGTAGTGTATTAGACACATAGAGGAGTTCAGGTCAGTATGGTAGTGTATTAGACACATAGAGGAGTGCAGGTCAGTATGGTAGTGTGTTAGACACATAGAGGAGTGCAGGTCAGTATGGTAGTGTGTTAGACACATAGAGGAGTGCAGGTCAGTATGGCAGTGTATTAGACACATAGAGGAGTGCAGTTCAGTATGGTAGTGTATTAGACACATAGAGGAGTGCAGTTCAGTATGGTAGTGTATTAGAAACAAAGAGGAGTGCAGTTCAGTATGGTAGTGTATTAGACACATAGAGGAGTGCAGTTCAGTATGGTAGTGTATTAGACACATAGAGGAGTGCAGTTCAGTATGGTAGTGTATTAGACACATAGAGGAGTGCTGGTCAGTATGGTAGTGTATTAGACACATAGAGGAGTGCAGGTCAGTATGGCAGTGTATTAGACACATAGAGGAGTGCAGTTCAGTATGGTAGTGTATTAGACACATAGAGGAGTGCAGTTCAGTATGGTAGTGTATTAGACACATAGAGGAGTGCAGGTCAGTATGGTAGTGTATTAGACACATAGAGGAGTGCAGGTCAGTATGGTAGTGTATTAGACACATAGAGGAGTGCAGGTCAGTATGGTAGTGTATTAGACACATAGAGGAGTGCAGGTCAGTATGGTAGTGTATTAGACACATAGAGGAGTGCAGGTCAGTATGGTAGTGTATTAGACACAGAGGAGTGCAGGTCAGTATGGTAGTGTATTAGACACAGAGGAGTGCAGGTCAGTATGGTAGTGTATTAGACACAGAGGAGTGCAGGTCAGTATGGTAGTGTATTAGACACATAGAGGAGTGCTGGTCAGTATGGTAGTGTATTAGACACATAGAGGAGTGCAGGTCAGTATGGTAGTGTATTAGACACATAGAGGAGTGCTGGTCAGTATGGTAGTGTATTAGACACAGAGGAGTGCAGGTCAGTATGGTAGTGTATTAGACACATAGAGGAGTGCTGGTCAGTATGGTAGTGTATTAGACACAGAGGAGTTCAGGTCAGTATGGTAGTGTATTAGACACATAGAGGAGGACAGGTCAGTATGGTAGTGTATTAGACACATAGAGGAGTTCAGGTCAGTATGGTAGTGTATTAGACACCTAGAGGAGGACAGGTCAGTATGGCTGTGGATTAAACAAGCAGACAAATTAAATGGTTAGAATAACACTGGATTAGTGCTCAGGGGTCAACCCTGGGATGATGTCTTTTGGTCATGTAGAAGTATAGTAGATGGTCATTCAACTTTAAATATATTATAAATATATATTTAAACTTTAAATTTACCATTGGAAAACAGTAGTGCTGCATATTGATTTGCATTGTTTAATAACAACAAAAACTAAAATATTTTACCTTTTACATATTACAAAAGTGAGGCCAGTGTAAAATAAAGGAAGAATATAGAATATGCTGAGATAAGAGAAAACATTGTGAGGCTCCGAACAGTGTAAGCTGGACTGAACTGGTGGTTTTGTCTCTCTGTCCAGATCCACCCCAGGCAGGCCACTGGGCAGTAATCTGCAGTGGGTGGCATAATTACACTGCCGTTACAGGAAGCCTTTTGTTCAGAATTGGCTAATGGTGCCTCTGCTTACAGTGCTGCTCTAGCTTTGGACGGGCCACTTCATGCTGAAATGTCTTCTTTGTAAGCCGTCTGAAAAGCTTTCATGGACTGAACACACACCATCATCAACTGTCAGCCATGTGGAGCTTCAAGTTCAAGCTGCAAATGAAAATGGATCACTCTGTGTGCATGTGCCGTATTAGCTCAGGAAAGGAGATTATGAATGAGCAGGATTGATGAAGCCTTCAGCAGATTATTCCAGTTAATAATAATAATAATAATAATAATAATAAAAGTAATAGTAATAATAATAATCTTTATTTCTAGAGCGCTTTCATACTGGTGACAGCTCAAAGAGTTTTACAGACGGTTGTTGACAGTAACAGAAGAAACTAAGAGTGTTTAAATTCATATGTGCCAATTTACTTGCTATGGTATTGTTTAGAATCTCGTCACTCCTCTAAGTATCTAATTTTAATAAATAACTTATTTCATTATGAATCTCTGCTCAAAAAAACTGATTCTCTCCGACTGAAAATGTTGCACTTGTACAGTAGTGAGTCAGGCTTTCATTTAATTTCATTTCCTGTAAAAATGAAGTGTCAGCAATTCATTCAACACTGTGTGTAGCTGCTAAGAAGCCCTCACTGAGACAGTCAAACAAGCTGCAGAATCATAGGCTGACCATCCCAGAGCTCAGCAGCAGACAATGCAACCAACTTCTAAGACTGAACTTTGGAGATATGGCTGCAGGTTTATTTGTGAAAGAGAATGTGAGTCTCTTAAAAAGAATGGAAGCAGTGAAAAGGAGGAAGAGTGGAGACAAAAATACTGAAACATGTATATTACATTTTCTCAGGCTGTATTTGTTTTGTTCTTGTTCTGATTGAAAATGAACTAAACGAAAGGCAGCCGCTGACTGCACAGTACTGTGAATGTTTAATGTGTTTATGATGAATAGAGTATTATGCGAGCTCAGTGTTGTTCTAATCCTCAGACAATAGCAGGCTGTTGCTGAGTCAGGGAGCGCCTGTGTTAGCGAGTGTGTGTTCACGCAGGCATGTGTTGGGAGGACGATGTACTGACAACACTGCTAATGGAAGTCATTTTGATTAAAACTTTGTTCATTGTAAAGCAGTAACCCTTAATAGTGTATCTGTTACTGTTTTATTTAAACACAATTAACTACATACTAATAATATATACTCATGAAAATGCACCAATACCAACATAGCAGTACCAGCTGATGCCATGTGACATAAGCTGCATGTATGCTGCCACACTAATATTCAGACTACTTAAGCTGGCAGTGAAGAAGGATCTCTTGTGTTACTGACTCCATGGAAATCGGACACAACGTTGGTCACTTTAAACTCTGTGTTTGCGCAGATTCCTTTCAGCCTGAAATACCCTGTGATTTTAGACTAGGAATCACAACCGTTTCCTCAATAGGGGTGGAGAGATTAGGCCAGCAGGATCACATCTGATTCCTTAATATGGTGGAAAGATAAGGCTAGCAAAATGACTATTTAACTGTATAAACTATACACACTATATAACTATATGCACTGTATCACTATATTCACTATATGACACTAAATAACTGTTTTGTCAATATGGGGAGAGATAGCTCAACATTTCCTTGTGAGTCTGTGTATGCGACTCTACTCTGCCTTACTGAGCTAAGCTTGAAAGTATTGTAGCGTAAGGAATCTTCTCCATATACTCGCCTAGTCCGGTCCATAACCCAAGCTTTTATTCCAGAGTTTGCCAACCAGCCGAAACAGCAGGCAGAAAACAGAGAAATAGGCATAGGCAAAAAAATAGGCAAAGACAAAGGCATACCCCAACCATTCCTTTTCTTAGCAGAGCTTCATCATGCAGACCCCTTTTCTCAAAGTCTAAGTCAAAAGTACCCAAAGTAAAGTCTAAATAACTTCCCCACATGAACATTTCTTTTTCTCCAACCAACCTACACAAACTCTGTGTGGCGACCGCGTTGGTCTTACTGTGTATGTTTCCGCACACAACTGCAGCTCAGACCAGCACAACGGAAGAGTTGCATCAGATTCAGTTTTCTCTTAACTTCATGTTTTACACTGTTGAGCTCATTGGTCACAAATCTAGAGATTAAAAGTAAGAATGCAACAGCATGGGAATTCTGGCCAGATTCTACCAGATTTAAGAATTTTAACATTTTATAGTTTTAAAGCTTTTTAAAGCAACAATTAAAATTCTTATTAGTTTTCTTGGTTTTAGCATGATTTTGTTTTCTTCTAGATTTTACTTTACTTTCTTTTGGTCCTATAGAATTTTCTTTTTTTTAATTTTATTTGCATATGATTTGGTGGCCAGAATCCATACTCCTCAGATATCAGCTTGAAATTACAGTCTAATTGTTTAACCAAAATGGTTTTTTTGGCTGTAATACAGTGGGGAAAATTAAGTATTTGATACACTGCTAATATTGCAGGGTTGCAAAATTGTTTTCCCACCTACAAAGAATGGAGAGGTCTGTAATTTTTATCGTAGGTACACTTCAACTGTTAAGAGACAGAATCTAAAAAAAACTACATTGTATGATTTTTAAATAATTAATTTGCATTTTATTGCACGCCCTCCTATTCTGCACTCATTACCTGTATTAATCGCACCTGTTTGAACTCGTTACCTGTATAAAAGACACCTGTCCACACACTCAATCAATCACACTCCAGACTCTCCAAAACCACTCTAACCAAACAGCTGTTAAAGGACACCAGGGACAAAGTTGTAAACCTACACAAGGCTGGGATGGGCTACAGTAAAAAAAAATAGGCAAGCAGCTTGGTGAGAAGGCAACAACTGTTGACTCAATTAAATCTTCCTCGATCTGGGGCTCCATGCAAATCTCGCCTTGTGGGGTAAGGATGATTCTGAGAAAGATCGGGAATCAGAACTACCCGGGAGGACCTTGTAAATGACCTGAAGAGAGTTGGGACGAAGTCTCAAAGAGGACCATTAGTAACACACCACGGCATCATGGTTTAAAATCCTGCAGGGCAAGCAAGATCCCCCTGCTCACGCCAGCACATGTTCAGGCCCGTTTGAAGTTCACCATTGGCCACCGTCCCAACCGTGAAGCATGGGTGTGGAAACATCACACTTTGGGGTTGCTTTTCTGCAGAGGGGAGAGGACGACTGCACCGTATTGAAGGGAGGATGGATAGGGTCATGTATTATGAGATTTGGCCAACCGCCTCCTTCCCTCAGTAAGAGCACTGAAGATGGGTCGTGGATGGGTCTTCCAGCAGGACAATGACCCGAAACACACAGCCAGGGCAACTAAGGAGTGGCTCCGAAAGAAGCATTTCAAGGTCCTGGAGCGGCTTTGCCAGTCTCCAGACCTGAACCCGATAGAAAGTGTTTGGAGGGAGCTAAAACTCAGTGCTACCATCGACAGCCCCGATACCTGGAAGATCTGGAGAAGATCAGTATGGAGGAGTGGGCCAAAATCCCTGCTGCAGTGTGTGCAAACCTGGTCAAGAACTACAGGAAACATCTGACCTCTGTAATCGCAAACAAAGGCTTCTTACAATGTGATTTTCTGGATTTTTTTAGATTCTGTCTGCTACAGTTGAAGTGTACCTATAATAAACATTACAGACCTCTCCATTTATTGTAGGTGGGAAAACTTGCAAAATCAGCAGTGTTTCAAATACCCACTGAATACAGCATAGTGAAGTGCCAGTTCTTAGCAACCCTGATGACTGCCTGAATCTCATAGGTACAAACGTTACAGACCTCACGTGAGTTCAGTCTGGACTCATGTGCTTGGAGGCGAATTGAAAAAAAGTGATGCACCGAATTAGGGCTGATCCCAGGTATTCACCGAGTAGGGTATTTTTTTTTTTTTTTTTGGCTAATTTTGGTAGCATAAGCTCTCACTGGCAAACACCAAAGTGACCCTGTGAGAATACCCTTGCCTATACTGTGGATTTTATAGGCCGTTTCTTTCTGTGAACCCACATCTTCATGTTCCGATTGTTAGCTGTTGTATGTTCTGTCAGGGTAAAGTGAATATAGCTAGTCTTTACTAGATAGCTAGCTACCTTCATCAGCACTCTTCTGATCGACAAGCCTGACACCTGAAACACAAAGATATGGCTTTATAAAAAGATACACCCTAAAAACCCCATAAACTTTTTTTTTTCATTCTTTTAACAAACCGCGATAGTTAATATATCATCGCTTGAAATGTTTGTCATTGAAATGATAAACAGAGAGCAGAGTGAGGTAAATTCAAAGCGTGCTGTTAAGGTGTGCTGTTTAAATGCTTGAATGTCTGGTTTAACACAAAATGAACTTTCTGTGGACTTTCTTAATTGATCAGCAGCATGGTTGAAAGTCATACTAGTAATTAGAGGGATTAATCATGCACCCACACAGTCTCAGCTGGACCTCTCAGTGACCTCACCTTGCCATGTTTTTCCGACACAGTGTTTTGGTAGGGATTAGAGCCCTGATTGAAATTTTGGTCAGGATCTGGCTGAGGATTAGGGCTTGCAGATGGGTTTTAGAGGTTAGGGTTAAGCACATGGTGCAGGCAATTGGTCCACCCTTTTCTAACAGTGGCTCTGTGGCCAAAGCTGTCAGAAGCTAGAGCACTCAGAAGTGTCTGTTTACTAGCTCTCTGTAATGATCTGATCTATGTACAGGTCAGAGAGGCAAATAGCACTGCTTCTGACCAGATGTGGAAAAGTGTACATCAAGCAGAGAGAGGAGAGAGTGGGAGAGGAGAGAGAGAGAGCGAGTGAGAGAGAGAGAGGAAGCAAGCGAAAGAGGGGACAGGGACAAAGAGAGAAAGAGGAAAGGGGATAGAGAAAAGGAAAGGAGAGAGAAAAGTAGAGAAACGGAGAGAGAGAGGAGAAAGAAAGTGAAGAAGAGAGAGGCAGAGGGTGAGAAAAGGAGAGAGAGAAGAAAGGGTGAGACCGGAGAGGGAGCAAGAGAGGGACAAGAAGAAAGGGGGAGAGAGAAAAGAGGAAAAGAGGAAAGTGGGAGAGAGAAAGTAGAGAAGAATAGAGAAAGAGAGAAGAGAAAACGAGGAGGGAGGAGAGAGAATAGAGGCGAGGGAGAGCAAAAAGAAGGGGGAGAGAGAAAGGCCAGGAATAAGAAAGTGAGAGGGATAAGAGAAAGAGGAAAGAGGGAGGGAGAGGGGGAGAAGGCAAAAGAAAAACAGAGAGAGGAGAGACAGTGAGAGAATAGGCAAGAGATGCTCGGAGTCAGGAAGAAGAGAAAAAGAAGGAAAAGTATAAGAGAGAAGAAGAGATTTTTTTTTAAATAGTTAAATAAAAGTGCAGGAAAGTGAAGAGAGAGCTTTCAAACGAGTGGGAGAAGAAGACCTTGTGAGTGAAGGAAATAGAATAGGCGAGAGTTGAAGAAAAGAGACACTTAAGAGTGAAAGACAAAAATGAGTAAGAAAGAGGGAGCTTTAGAGGCATTGGCAATGAGGGAGAGAAACAGTGCTAAAAAGAAAGGGAAACTGAGAGAAAAAGACAGAAGTAAAAAAGGAAGGATAAAACGTGTACAAATAAAAGCTCAGAAACGAGAGAGGAAAAAAGCATGAGAATAGGAAATAGAAGCAAAGATGAGAGAACTTCTAGGATAAATTGGGGGGACAAGACAGAGAGAGGAGGATGGGGAAGCGAGAAGAGCAGTGAGAGGAAATTAGAGAGTGTCAGAAAGAGCAAGACTGAGAGAGCTTTAGAGGAAAAGTAGGAGATGCTTATGTCTGGTAAGAGAGGGCGAGAGAGCTTTAGACTGAGCAGGGGGAAGTAAGAGAGAGAGCAGTGAGAGTGAAAATAGTGCACTGTGTCTTTAAGAGTGCTGAGTGAGGTAGGTGTGTGTGTGTGTGTGTATATGTGTGTGTGTAAGAGAGAGAGAGGGAGAGAGAGAGAAGAGTGAGAGGCCCTCAGCTGCAGTTTGAGTTCAGCCCTACTCACACACATACAGCAGCTAGACTCTGCTCCGCTTGGTCAGACACACTGAACTGGAGGCAGCGCGACTCGTCTGGAGCTCATCCGCCCTGCAGCTCTTCACCACTGCTGCCACAGCAACACGCTCAGCATGAGCCCACTCAACTCCCTCTGAAGTTATGGAGCTGGACGACGCGGCCGGGCAGGACGGCCACCATGGTGAGGTTAAACATTCTGAACCACTTTTAACTGAGCTCACAAGCACCCGCTGTCCAGCACACATCACCGCCCGGGTGCAAACACGACTTTGGGAGTGTAGTAAGTGGTGATGTGCGTTGGATCATCCCTTCAGGTCTGTTATAGAGATCAGTGCTGTTTGGCGAGGCTTGCTCTGTTGGGCGTTTGGCTTCTTTTGTGTTTTGGGAGAAAAGCAGCAGTTAGCTGTGCGGAATGCCTGTAATTACATCCTGAGCCATGTTGCCTTTTACTTTCCTCCCAACGCTGCTTGTCAGGAGTGTTCAGGACACGAGTGGAAAAACTGCAGAGAATGTTTTCCGAAGGCTACCGTTCCTTTAAGAGTGGGCCAAAACTTTGACACATTCTCACTGTTCACTACTTCTTACTAGAATTCTGTCTCAGGAGGAGATGCTGGCCTCGTTTCCCTCACGCCAGAGACGTTTCCCAGTCTGTACTTTCTACACTTCTTGTGCTGTGAGTGCACACTAGTATGTGATTAAAGGGCCCATATTGTGTAAAACAGAAACGCTACTTTGATGGAGTATATACACTGTAGTTTCACAAGCTTACCCTTCACTCTGCTCTCCATATATGGAGACTGAGCTTCAGAAATAGCCTAAATCAAATCTGTTACCTTTGTGATCTCACATAAACAAATTCATTTACACATACAGTATCTATTCCACCTACAGAGTTTTACTGTACTGTAAAAGAGTAGATTTTTGAATCTAAATCTAAATGGAAAGAATTGAACACCCCCTTTACAGACGCACACAAGTCACCTGTGACTGAAACATATAGCGTGTAATACCTCCATGAACACCAATAACAGCTGTGATTCGATTAGACAGGGACTGGACAAGTTATGCATCCTTTGCATTAAAGAATAGCCCTGTTGGGCCAGATTTGGTGGATGCTTTTCCTGTATGCCTTCTATGTAGACTAGGATTTTTGCCCCTTCTAGTAGACTGTACGCTTCCATACACTTACAAATATATGATACTTCTTTCACACTATGGCCTTTTAGCCCACCATTAACATCTTCCATCTATGGACCCATTTTCCACACATGGAACGAGACATTGACGCTGTACTGTGGCACCTCTTTTCAAACCCCATGATCCTGGTTCAAAGCCATCTGTAGGAGCCTGAAGTTACTACCACCTTAAACACGCAAGGTGGCTCAATTTCTGAGCTCTTTATAAGCTCATTTGGAGATCTTATTAATGCATAATGACTGAACATGCTGAAAAGCATACAAACGCATGCAGGACACGTTCTCTATTTATTGTTTTATTTTGTCTAGAGCTCTCCCCAACTAAGGATGATCTTCCAATACTGGTCTTTTCCTCACTGATCTATATTCTCATTTGCGACAATGGTTTCCTCTTTTTAAAAAAAAAAACTAAAACACCCAAAAAAACACCCTATTTGAACTGGAGTGAGAATTTATCTTACAGTAGGAGGTGTTCCGTCCTTAAAGCAGTAAAGCTGCATGGTATTTAGAGAACGAGCCGATTTCTTTCTGTGTGCTGAATGCGCCCTGCTAGCAAAAGACACTGAAATGAGCCATAAAAGTCATTTAAACTGAAACAAAAATTTGAATAAAAACCAAAATTTCATGCCTGAATGTTTATACTACATAAATGATCCAGGCGGACACACGTCTCCTGGCTCACCTACCACATTTGAAACTTTGGCTCAATCACAGTCAGAATGTTGTGGAAGGTAAACAGATGTACTGTGTTCTTTGATATATATTAGTATATTATAGAAATGCTATACAACTGAGCGTGGTTGATTGTGCTGTTAATGTTTGGATAAAGGACGGCTGTATAACTGTCTCACTGCTACGCACCCCAGAGCAGACACTGTATGTGTGAATGGCTAGCGTGAGCGAGCTGTTGCAGTCACACTACCGGGTCGCTCACAGCGCGCTGAGGAAGCATGTGTGAATATGGCGTCATGAGACTGATTAAAAGCATGCAAGTTATTTTCAGATTTATATTATGCCATATAATAGAGGGATATTTATACAGGAATAGGTGATATAGGATGAATTACTGGGAGAAAACAGGCAGTTCTATTTAAAAAGACATTCAGCACCCCCATAGAACCAGAATGGAATGATCCTTGTTTCATAACCACAGTTTGTGACTATTCTACTGTGAGATTGGCAGTCAAATCTGGCTCTTTAGATTGAATGCTCAAATGGTTAACTGTTCAGAGTCACCAATATGTATTTCATTATGTGAAACACAAAGCAAATAAATGAAATGCCTGGATTTAAAGCATATTTAAGTTTATTCCCTGATGAGAATGCATTAAGATTATTTCCCCTGGAAAACCAGCAAACCATATCATTTTCCTGCAGTTACTCAAACTTGTGTTTATACATAGTGTGTAACCTTTGTGTACATACACTATCATGCCAAAAGTATTCACTCACCTATTCAAATCATTGAATTCAGGTGTTCCTATTAGTTCCATGGCCAAAGGTGTATAAAACCAAGCACCTAGTCATGCAGACTGCTTCTACAGACACTAGTGAAAGAATAGGTTGCTCTCTTGTGGCCTTCAGATTAGTTCAAAAACAGTGTGTAGAGAGCTTCATGGAATGGAGGAGCAGCTGCATTCAAGCCATCACCAAGCACAACACAAAGCGCAGAATGCAGTGGTGTAAAGCGCGCCACCACTGGACTCTAGAGCAGTGGAGATGCGTTCTCTGGAGTGATGAGTCACGCATCTGGCAATCCGATGGACGAGTCTGGGTTTGGTGGTTGCCAGGAGAACTTGTCTGACTGCATTGTGCCTAGTGTGGTGGAGCGGGGATTATGGTGTAGGGTTGTTGTTAAGAAGTTGGGCTCGGTCCCTTAGTTCCAGTTAAAGGAACTCCTAACACTTCAGCATACCAAGAGATTTTGGAGAATTTCATGCTCCCAACTTTGTGGGAACAGTTTGGGGATGGCCCCTTCCTGTTCCAACATGGCTGCACACTAGTGCACAATGCAAGGTTCATAAAGTCATGGATGAGCGAGTTTGGTGTGGAAGAATCCTGACATTAACACGATAGAACACCTTTGGGATGAGAGAGAGCGGAGACTGCCAGCCAGGCCTTCTCCTCCAACATCACTGTCTGACCTCACAAATGTGCTTCTGGAAGAATGGTCAACAATTCCCATAAACACATTCCTAAAGCCTGTGGAAAGCCTTTTCAGAAGAGTTGAAGCTGTTATGGCTATAAAGGGTGGGCCAAGATCATATTAACCCGTATGGATTAAGAATGGGATGTCATTCAAGTTCATGTGTGTGTGAGGGCAGATGAGTGAATACTTCTGGCAGTATAGTGTATATCAGTCTTAAAGGCAGAATAACAACGACTGTTTAGTACTCCGGGGTAAGGAATCGGGTGGACGTTTATGCGAAACAATCAAATAGAAAGCTTTAGAATAGAATTAGAGGGACCCTTCAAGTGAAAGGTGAATAGTTTATTAAACAGATCTTTCCTACACAGATTAAAACTGAAATGTAGAAAAGAACATTCTGATACTCCAAACACATCAGCTGGACCGCACTGGTGGTTTCTGTTCGGTCCAGATCCGCCTCTGGCAGGCCACTGAGCAGTAATCTGTGTTTTTAATGGAATGTGTATTTCCTTCTCAGCGTGACAGTTCATCCACATTGTAGCTCGCTGTAGCTGTGGATCGCCAATCGTTCTACCAGGGCTTTCATGTTGTGCAGCGTTAAAGATGAAACACGCTGTTTTCATCTGGACAGAAAGGACCGGCTCCTTTCTTTCGACAGAAAGACAGAATGAATCATTGTGGCCCTTTGTGTAACACTGTGACACATGAAGGGTCGAGCTAGTGTGACAGTCATGAGGACGGAGTGACCAACACTGTGCCCACGGCTGGTCATTTCAAAGACAATGAAACACTTGAAATACGTTCTTGGCTGGCTAGAGGCTAAACGTCTCCTACACATTTTCCTCCGTACCCAAACATCAACAAGACATGCTTCTGAAGCTGAAGTTTTAGTTTTATGCTGGAGCTGCAGGGCTAATGTGGTAAAGCGAACTTACAGCAATCTGCCACATGCTACGGAAAATCTTCTGTAGTAAACATGTTTAATCACATCCTATAGTGATTCCAGGTCCCGCCACTCTTTCACGTCCAAAGACCAAACAACAGTGGTGGAACCTGTAGAACACTGGCTAACTGCTAATAGCTAAAGAGCTTCTAAAGAGGAACCACAGCATTGTTTTTTTTTGGAGGAATCCATTTCAGTTTTCCTAAAGTTTACGGGAACACTATTAACTTGGATGTGATTTCAGTTCCAGGCTGTCATCTGACTTTAAAGCTAAAGGAAACACAAGTTTTAGGTGGGCTGTCTTTGTTGTTTTTGCTGGTTTGTGTTAGTTGTGTTAGTAGGAAGCCAGACTGTTAACGCTACCAGTAGGAAGCTGAATATCTTAGCATTATCAGAGAGAGAGAGAGAGAGAGAAAGAGAGAGAGAGAGAGAGTGGATTACTCTATCCTTTCTGATTTTATTTATCCTGCTAGAATGCATCCCACTGCTGCCCGCTCCTGCCAAAAATCAGCAATATTTGTCCCGCTCCCACCCACAGCCTAGACTTTCAGCCTGCTCTTGTACAGTCTACAGTCCAATAAGAGGGTAAATGATATCCAGTAGTTGATGTACTCTGTTCATAAATAAAAGATTTTCTCCTGAAATAATCAGGGAAAAGAACTGCCGTGTATCGGGCAGGCATGCCTTTAGTCGGGGTATAATTATGGCGTACTGGCCTTTCTCTAGAGCACCTTCCATGGCTGGGGCCGACTGACCGCCTAGTAGTTTTGTAGCACAGTAATGCAGTGGTTGGCTGCTTCACAACTATTCAGAATAAGTTTATTACTTTATCATTGATTATTAGATGTTTCCCCTTATGTCAATCATGCATGCCAATGTATTATATTATTAATGCTTTATATGGACTTTTTATGGATTTGGGATTTTTTGGATGTGTTGTCTTGCTGCACCACACACTATACATTAGCTTCAGCCCATAACACTGGAAGACTGCTAGCTTTATTATATTCACTAGCATTGTAAGTCAGTGGCTGAACTTACAATCAGTATTTGTTGGCACCACAGGTTATTTAGTTTTAAGCACTCAACCGAACCAGCTAGCAGATAAACTAATGAGATGATAAGAAAGAAAACAATAGAGGAAACAAAGAATAAACAACGAACAAAAGGAGAAGACTGTGTCCTTGTTTTAACCTTGTTTTAATTATTAATTAATTGTTTACACCAACTTTGCTGTATGGTGTTTTTGTGTAATGCATGATGGATATTGAGCCGTTGAGGCTGGTGAATAAATTGGAGTGTTGCAGTATACTACATAACATTGAAGATTACTCATGAAACTCTGCTTTGATGGATGGATGGATGGATGGATGGATAGATAGATAGATAGATAGATAGATAGATAGATAGATAGATAGATAGATAGATAGATAGATAGATACTTAATAAATTTAACAATATCTAAAATAGACTCTTGTGTCTTGTGGTTTCCAGCACTATGATCTGGTAATGATCACTATGGACAGGCTGTACGATACTCCTGCTGTTTCTAGCGATGCTATGTACATAGCTTTGTTGGTTTCTGTAGACAATAATATGTCATGCTATTTTTTTTACATTTCTTATCAGTGCATTTAAAAACCATGGTTGTCATAGTCGTGCTTTGTTTCATGATAGCAGCTTCAGTCTCTTCATCTCCATTCCTCAGTTGTTTTTTCCCGGATGGCACAGGTGTTTATTGATGTTGGTTGCAACATTTAAAGCTTGGTAAAGCAGCTGAAATCAAACACAGCGAAAGAAGAGCTGGGTGTTTTCATCTGCATGCTTCATGAGCGGCGTAAGAGGCTGCCTGTGCTTAAAAAAATGTTTTGGTCGAATGAATATTTAATGAAATGTGCGCTTTTTTGCCTGTGCGAATGCTGGAGATGTGTTGGCATTTAGTTCTCCTTTGAGAGAGGACTCCGTGAACTGGAGTGAACGATAGAGCACCGCGTGTTTCATGCAGACCACACACAGAAGTACATTTTTATCACGTACGAACGTTTGCCAGGGACACTTTCTTGTTTTGTCTGCTTGATAGGGAGTCGCATAGGCTGCGAATTTGTGGCAGTGATGAGATCCTGAGAGCGACTTATTTTGCTGAATCGCTACAGAGGATTATAGCCCCAGACACGGGCTTCATCTTGACAATCTAAGATAAGAGCATAATCCTGATGACATATCAAGATGAGCGTAATCTTCTTTAATGTAATGTTAGCACATACATTGCTTATGTCCTCTGTTCTTCTCCATATGGTTCTGTTGCCTTCCACATATGGTTCCTAATGCCCCTTGGGTTGATCGAGGCAGGAAGTGGCAGCTGCTCCTCAGTGTGAATATCCAGTGCTGTAATATTCTTTGCCCTCAGTTCAGTTAAGTGTGCTTATATTGAGTTTCGAACCACAAATATTACTCCAAAGAAGCTTTCCGGAAATAAGGATGCAGCCCCTTAATGAGCGACAGAAAAGAAAACCCATTGGGGAGGTCTGTCCACTGTGGCTATTTTGACAATGTCCCCTGGCATTCATTTTCAAGGGGCTGAATTACCGTAGGAAATTCTAGTCCACCCAGTGGAAGTTGTTTCATGTGCTACAGAGAGTATGTGCACAGCTGAAACAGGTTCTAATGAAATTGATCTTAGGTCCCCCTTTACAGTTGCGTAAAAAATAACCATGTTTTTAATAGAATGGCTAATGGGAGGAACGGAAGCTTCAGGGATCCATAAAATGGAAAAGATTTTTTACATTGTCAGAGTAGAATAAGGAGAGTTCAGTACATACAGGGGTTGGACAATGAAACTGAAACACCTGGTTTTAGACCACAATCATTTATTAGTATGGTGTAGGGCCTCCTTTTGCGGCCAATACAGTGTCAGTTGGTCTTGGGAATGAAATATACAAGTCCTGCACAGTGGTCAGAGGGATTTTAAGCCATTCTTCTTGCAGGATAGTGGCCAGGTCACTACCTGATGCTGGTGGAGGTTCGTCCTTCTTGGTGGTATGCTGACATTACCCTGGATACCGTGGCTCTTGATACATCACAAAGACTTGCTGTCTTGGTCACAGATGCGCCAGCAAGACGTGCACCAACAGTTTGTCCTCTTTTGAACTCTGGTATGTCACCCATAATGTTGTCTGCATTGCAATATTTTGAGCAAAACTGTGCTCTTACCTGCTAACTGAACCTTCACACTCTGCTCTTACTGGTGCAATGTGCAATTAATGAAGATTGGCCACCAGGCTGGTCCAATTTAGCCATGAGACCTCCCACACTAAAATGACAGGTGTTTCAGTTTCATTGTCCAACCCCTGTAGAACTGACATGTTGCAAACCTTGAACACTTGTGCTTTGCATTTAAATACAAATCCCACATTTACAAAAGAGGACAATTTCGTAACATTCGTAACATCCACCCCAAATGTACATATACCTGTTCAAGTTTAAGCCAAGCAGAAACAACGACAACAGATGAAGTGAAACAGCATATAATGTGTGCAGAAATCGACTTTTCCAGGCTGTGTAAGAAAGTCGGCATTGCTCATGCCATTTCAAGTAATATGTCGGGAAGCATGAATTTTGTTTATCCTTAAACCAGGCTGAAGCTGCTTTCCATTTACCAGCTACTTAATCCAATGTTCTCCCTTAAGGCTTGCTCAGGTGCCAGAATGTGCAGTAGATACGGCATCATTCAGGGTAGAAAAGAAAATTTGCAAGACAAGCTGGCAAATAGGAAGCTGATTTCAGCTCCCACATCTTTAACAAGTCCTGGGAAAGCTTTAATTCAAAGCTGTTAGTTTGCTCTGCACATTTCACTTCAGAAAGTTTCTCAAACCTTGGACAATATCGAGGCTTTGCTCTGTGCAGAGACGGGAGGAGGTTCATGATCCACATTAACTACCATCACAACTCCTGTAAGTAGCAGCCATGCTCTGTGATTAGCACTGTGTGCTGGTTGAAGCAGATCATCTTAAACTGAAAATTTCAAAGAAAGGAACTATTTTAATTTCCAGTTAGGGCCGAAACATAGAGTGTAAAACTGCATGTCACGTGGGTTTACTCAGAGTAAAGTGAGCAGCTGTATGAGCTTTGGTTTAGCTTTGAAATCTTCTGATCTGTTTTTAATTTGCTCTATAGTTCACGTTGTTCATTTGCTCAGGTACTCGTCTGACCAGCTCATTATTATTATTCTCATCTGCAGACCAGTTTCTTCTCTCCCCGTGTTGAATGTTATAAACTGTGACACAATTACGCAGAACTTACCTAAACTTTCCGGTTTGGGAATTTAATCCGATCTAGCCGTTTACAGTGTATGCCGTTATTCTGCTGTTTAACATGTATAGTCACAGGATTACCCATCTCATTAATTCAGATACAAACTGTATTTGAATCTGGCTAGTCTATTGTAATTGAGGCAAATACATGAGCATATTTTATTCTGTTAGTCTGATTATTAACAGATTATCAGGCGGCTTGTAAACACAAAATCAGATAGCAGTGGTTTAAATAATGTATATTTTTGTGGCCTAAATATCATTAAAATAGCTACATATGTGTGTATCTGCAGGGGCAGCTGAGGTGTTCAGGGGGTTGCAGCTTCCTTACCCGTTTAGGGTGTCGGTTGGATGTGTACATTATATTGGTAGGCATGGAATGAATGATCCAGGATTCGTTTAGAGGTTGATGTAGGGCTCGACAGTCAGGCTAATGAGTAGGTTATTACATTAGAGATCAGCAGTTTACAAGGGAGGAGATGATTTCCTGTGCAGTCTGAGCAACTCCTGGGTCACTTTTTGTACTGTCTATAAAAGTGGTCTAGCAGGTCTGGAGTGCCGTGGAACCGAAGTAGGAGGACATCGTAAGCGTTGTGTTAATCTTCCAGCCTGCAGTGCAGCAGCCTGTAATTATGAAACACTATCCAGCCTCTTATGACTGGCTGTATGAAGCTCTTTGTGAAAAGGCAGGCTTCAGAAGTGTGGCGTGAGGTTAAAGGGATCTGTTAGCCCAGAATACTACTGTGTGTTTTGATTGTCTTCCAGGTGCTGTTACTTTCTGTAAGGCTGGCAGCGTTGCAGTTGTGCACCTGCCTTTAGAAGTTAAACCTGCACAGACAAAAACATGAGTGTTTAATCAATAGCATTTGATAGCTGTCTTAAAATGTATATTGTTGGGCAAATAAACCCATTATATAGTTAAATAGTTACACCCAGAAGGAATCAACCATCAGGAATGAAACTTGGTGGGAAGGTTTGACATTGTGAGACATGCAAAATATTCAAGTTTCATGCCCAGCTGCGCATGTTCTGTAAACAAGCACCGGCCTTATCGCTGTACCTGACTGACCCAACAGCCACAATTGCAGACATTTAGCAAGCAGTGATGTGCTCCATGCGTCATCCTGTTAGTGCCAGCACCATTTGCAGACGGCTGCATGATGCAGGACTACTACGACGACTGCCCTTAACACCACCACACTACAATGGCAGCGGGAGTCAACGGTGTCGTGAATGTCATAGAGTGACTTGGTGGTTTTTTGTTTTGGCCGTGTGTTATCACTCCACCTCCACCTCTACCGCAAAATCTGCAGGAACTGTGTGAGAATATTTAAGATGCGTGGGATGGATTGTTACAGGACACCATAAAGAAACTCCACAACTGGAATATTTAATTAGCAAACATGGCGACCCAGCTGAGAGACACAACTTCTGTATGCGTAGCTCAACAAATATTACCCATGTCATTTATTGTTTTTGGTAACCTTTATCTTCCTCCCCAATAACACTGCAATCCAACACCTCCTTCTGGGTGTAACAGTGTGAGTTTGACAGTGAGTGTATGTCCATCCTTCATTTATTAAATTATCTGTAAAATGGCTGTACAAGTACAAGTTAGTTCTTTTTCAGGAGTTGTTTCTGAGGGGGTCAAAGTGGTCTGTCCATCCCACTGAAAGTGTGTACCTGTTAAGGTGTCCTTACAGGGAAACAGAAATGGACTAAAAAGGAATGACAATTGCAGATCAAACAAATAAATGAAGCTGGTCTTTGAGAAATTGAGAAAGTGACACTCCCAACAGGATGGAAGCTGTAATGACGGTAAAGAGTGGACAGAATAAATAAATAATTTATATATATATATATATTTTCCTGATGCTGAAAAATAAATATAACTTGTTATAAACGTCCATTTAAATACATGAATCTTTTTGCACAGAACTATAGATCAAACTTATTTAGCTTGATTAAATCCAGCAACAGACTGCATTCCCCGAGAGCCTCCCTGGCACTGATGTACATAGAATATGACATACATACTGTCAAGCCTTCCACTCCCTTCACACATCAACACAGGGGTTAAACCCACAACTCTGGTTAACTGGAAAAACTCCTCTGGAAGTCCTTTGGAACTGCAGACTCAAGAATGCATGAGCTAGTTGTTATTTAGCTGTGGGCGGGCTTATGGCCTTATGTTTAAAAGGGCAGCAGACTGGAACGTATACACCCCTCTGTCTGACAATGTGCCATTCCGCATTTGTATGGTCTCTGTAAGTAAAAAGACGTACAATATGCTTAAAGATTTATGGGAAGTGATGGAAAACAATGCCGCTCTCATGCGTGGCCTGCATTCAAGAGGTACAATAGGGCTCTCCACTGCAGCAGGAGGATTCATACACACTAGATAATACACTGCATTCCTGCCTTTAAAGTGACCTTGATAAATGCGTTGTGATGCCATATCTTAACCGTATTTGGTATTGAAAGCTTCCAGATCCAGGCTGAGTGGTAGATGTATGTCTCTGTGGCGGCAGGCTGGGCCGGTTGCCACGTGCTGCATTTACAGCATTATTTCATTCACCGCTGCCGGGTCTGATCTCGACTTGTTTGTGATATCGACCCTGTGCACTCTATTGTGTACATTCACAGTGTATTCCTGAAAATTCTGCTGTATCACCATTGATTCCTAGAAAACTACAGTCAACCAAAGTAAAACTTAAAGTGGTTTGGGGAGTTCAGACAGGAGACAAAGCGAGATGATGCTGTCAGACTTCATGCTGGAGTCCTGTGTGTGCATTAGCTCACTAATAACTGGGCTCTGTGGGCGCCTAATGGACATGGGGGAGCACAGTCGTTTGTGTGTGTGTGTTTGTGTGTGTGTGTGTGTTTGTGTCTGCACTCTCAGGGTCAGGTGGGAGCGAGGTCCATGAGACCTTTTTTGGTGACTTATAAACATGTAGTAACACAATTATTATGGTCTATTATAATGCATTTTACATAGATGATGATATATGTATGTGATTACAAAGCACATGATATTTGTTAACAACCATAAACACATTATAAACATATAAATTGCCATCTGTTAGTGCCCTAGTTATAGTTTCTGATGTTTTAGTTCACTCACATATGAGTCTTGTACTATTCTACTATGTGCCAGTGTGTTATATACTCTCTGTCTGTTATTATCATTACAGGATCGTATTTTGTAATAACTAAGTGTCAGTCATTTTACATGAAGCATTCATTATGTCTTTTTAAATGAGTAATATGTTTGTAATTGTTTATATGTATTAGAAGAGATTTATTGCTCATTATCCATTAAATCATCATTATAATGTACAATAAGTCTTGTTTTACAACATGTTTGCAAAGCCCTGTTACTACATTGCACAGAGCTATTAGTGAATTTATGATGACTTATGAATACAGGCTTTATAGGAAGTGTTGCTAATACCACTAGGCCGACTGCAGAGTTCCCAGCTTGTGCGCAATCAAACTCCACTGTTGCGGTGCAGAATCCCCGGCTTGAGGCCTAGTCAATCTCTAATGGTCAAAGTGACCTGTCTTGCAGCCTAGTCCTGCTGGGAAAAGTGACCTGGCTTGTGGCCTAATCAAACTCCATTACTGCGATGAAAAGTGACCCACCTTGTGGTCTCGTCCAGCTCTGCAAACATGATGCAGAGCCTCTTGACTGGTTTTCATTTATTGATGAAGGCAAAGTGAAAAATGTCTCCTCTGTGGCGCTGTCACCTCACAGCAAGAAGGGCCTAGGCTTGATTCCTGATTCCTTGATACCTTCCAAAGTGTTCAGAGTTCATTCTGTGTGGAGTTTGGATATTCTCCCCATGTTCTGTGTGGGTTTCCTCCCACAGTCCAAAGACATATCAGCTGGGGCTATCTCGGTTTTCAGGCGCACAGTTTTTACTGAGCCTTAGTAAACTGACTGTGTAATTAGGGTGAAGGCACCCCACCTTGCTTCATTGCTTAGGAGCTTATGCTATTCCCATATCTAGAAAATTTCTTACTGTAGTGTATTCCTTCACGTATAAGGTTAGTGACGTGTAGGCCCTCCTGGACTGGCCGGCCTGTGACATTTGAAGCTGGAATTCCTTTGTGGGGAACTCTGGTCCAGCTGCCTGTTGTACGACGGACCGGTTTGCTGACCTCATGTGCTGCACACAAGTGTCTTTGTGTGGGAAACAGCAGCTGTCCAAATCCCAAAGCTCAATCCTCTCTCTGTTCCGGAGGTTGCGGAGCAGGATGTTGAGGCTAGCGCAGTACGACTGGTCACGTTCACAGGCTGGCCTGCCTGTGATCTCTTCATCAGCCACTTCATGAGCCCTAAAAGAGAAAAAACGACTGCAGACGGCTGTTTATCACTCTCCTGTCTCTCTGCAGACCGCCAACCTTTAGATAGGGAGGATATAATACACTGTTCCTCTGTCCTTGTGCAAATATATACACTGTCATGTACAATATATTATGCCATTGCATCTCAAACCTGGCACATATTTGCTTATTGACTGTTCTATTTTTTAAAACCTCTGTTTTATTATAACATAATTATAATTTCTTGGAATTCTTTTACACATCTTTCTCTCTTGATAGTCTTTCTTAGATCTATTTTGTATGAGTGGGCTGTTTTACATAGTAGAACCTTAATGATCCATTTTAGAAAGTGATGTGTAAAACCCATAACTAATTTTGGTACCAGTATTTGAAAATGTACCAACTTTCTAAAGCGCTTTTAAAGATTCTCTAAATGTGACAGTTTAACACAAGGTCATGTGAGTTGATATGAGTTTAACTAAAGGAATTTAGCTGACAGAAATAATATGAACCAACATAACAGTTTGAAGTGACTCGTGTCAGTTTGTTCAGCTTTGTTAGCCTGCTGTGCGATCTGTGAAGCCTACGTTATTAATTTGTTCCTCTTAATAAAATAAATAATACACATTTGCAAATATAGGCCATATATCAGTACAGACAGGAAATCACAGCATCCCTGTTGATTTGTAAGGGTTAAGGTGGTGTAGGGGTAATCTTGATCTTGATGTAGCGTCTCCTTTCAGTCCCCTGAATTGCTGAACCCGCCTCAGTGTGCGAAGTGTGATGCCCAGGGCTTGTATCGCTGTGGAAACTTTGTTTTGGCTGTCAACCGTGCTGCATTAGACTGATGCATGGTTTCAATTCTCCCTCGTCATGTGAAACAGATGTCGCCTTTCCTTGCTTCCAAGAGAGACACTTGATGTTATTTGCAGCGTCAGGTTTTTACAGGATGAAGGATAGCATGATAATTTAGCAATGATGGGAGCCTCAGAATACATCAAAGCCACTGTACATGCTTTGGTCATGATGTCTTGTGACATACACGTTATCCTGTCATATAGCTTGGTGTTCTGTTACCAGTATGATTGGAAAGATGTAAAGTGACAGCAATTAACTTTTAATTTTTATCTATCTATCTATCTATCTATCTATCTATCTATCTATCTATCTATCTATCTATCTATCTATCTATCTATCTATCTATCTATCTATCTATCTGTCTGTCTGTCTGTCTAATACATTTTCTATATGAACTCTTGCATGAAGCATCTTGTCACCCTAAGAACCTGGTAATAATGGTCTATCTATCTATCTATCTATCTATCTATCTATCTATCTATCTATCTATCTATCTATCTGTCTGTCTGTCTGTCTGTCTGTCTGTCTGTCTGTCTGTCTGTCTAATACATTTTCTATATGAACTCTTGCATGAAGCATCTTGTCACCCTAAGAACCTGGTAATAATGGTCTATCTATCTATCTATCTATCTATCTATCTATCTATCTGTCTGTCTGTCTGTCTGTCTGTCTGTCTGTCTGTCTGTCTGTCTGTCTGTCTGTCTGTCTGTCTGTCTAATACATTTTCTATATGAACTCTTGCATGAAGCATCTTGTCACCCTAAGAACCTGGTAATAATGGTCTATCTATCTATCTATCTATCTATCTATCTATCTATCTATCTATCTATCTATCTATCTATCTGTCTGTCTGTCTGTCTGTCTGTCTGTCTGTCTGTCTGTCTGTCTGTCTGTCTGTCTGTCTAATACATTTTCTATATGAACTCTTGCATGAAGCATCTTGTCACCCTAAGAACCTGGTAATAATGGTCAGTTTTATTACCAGCTCTAGTGGTGAAGGCCCATTTGAACTGTACTGTAAAATGAAAATTTTGATAATCTCTGCTCTGATTGGCTGATTTACAGATAGACACTGTAATGATCACACAGAAACAACATGTTGACAGGAAAATACAATGAGTATCTAATAAGCAAGGTCATCTGACTATTTAGTTATTAGTTATCCACACGCTAGTTACTTGGAGCATTACCTTTACTGGCTGCTTGTATGCAAGCGTGACATCAACACAAAGCAAATTAAAGTTGTTTGCTCTTTATTCTCTACAGTGTCAAACACTGAGTAAAGCTGCTCACTGAAGTTTGAGTAGTGTTCTAGCTCAGTTAGCTAATGCCTACTTAAACATTACTGTTCTAGTCGTAACAGCATAGGCCCCTTTGAGCAGTACTGTTCTAGTTATAATAGTGAAGTCCCTTTTAAACCATACCATTCTAGTAATGGTAAGTCCAGTTTTACCTGGACTGTTGAATCTCTAATGGTGAAATGGTGTTGATCTACACTGTACTACTGCAGCTGCAATGGCGACAGCCCTTTTTGCAACAGTGCTGTAGGGCCTAGAGCTGGCTTGCACAGTTGTGTGGTGGCTGTAATAGGGTGGTAGCGGAGGCTCTTCCACATTGCTGCTGATTAAAGAGTGGGAGAGCAGGCTGGGCCTCTTCTCACCACACTCCCCAAACCCTGCACTCGGATTGGCTGAGAATTACTGAGGAATTCAGG
This sequence comes from Prochilodus magdalenae, assembly GCA_024036415.1. Taxonomy (NCBI): domain Eukaryota; kingdom Metazoa; phylum Chordata; class Actinopteri; order Characiformes; family Prochilodontidae; genus Prochilodus; species Prochilodus magdalenae. The sequence goes on along the minus strand of JAMWET010002293.1, from coordinate 310,395 downwards.
CCTCCGAGGGGCTTGTCCACGCTCCCTCACCAAAACAAAACGAGAGAGAGAGAGAGAGAGAGAGAGAGAGAGAGAGGGAGAGGCAGAGAGAGAGAGAGCAGTAACTAGGCCTCCAAGTCGGTCATGAAAAGGGGGGAAAAAAATGACCACTGTCCCCTCCTGTCTTTTTTCCCTCTTCTTTTCTTTCTCAAAAACATTAGGAGGGACGTTCCGCAGCCCAGAAGCAGGGCACACTTTAGGGGCTTTTTGTGGTGAACTCTGAGTGTGAGGACACAGCACTGTGATGGCAGTAGCAGGCACGTTGTGTGTGTTGGCCTTGCTGGAGTTGCCTGGATGAGTCTGTCAGTGTTATTGGATTGGAAACCGAATAACTACTGGAGTCATGCTTGTGTCCTGCAGCAGAACCTACTTGTTTTCTCTTTCTTTCTGGGGTCACTTGCCTCCTCCGCAGGACAGACAGGCTTTTTAACAGCCCCCGGTTCGGGGCAACTTCAGAGGTTGCACCTACTCCTGAAGATCAGGTGAGCTGCTGTGGACGTCCTGCTCTAACAAGATCGAATCAGTGCTATAAACCTGTGGTGCGTGGCTACAGACGTATATATAGTTATTATTGCCATTTTGCTTAAATTTTTATATGTGATTTTGGTGTCATCTGATTAATTGCATTATTCAGGTAATACATGACATTTAATTCACTTTCTATTTTAGCAGGTTGTTTTTCCATTTGTTTCAGTGTCGACAAATGACAACCATGGCAAAAATGTTTTTCTGTGATAAATCTAAAATAACTTATCAACTCATTGGTTTCAGATCATAACAAAAAGCTCTTTCCACTTATAAATACAAATGTACTATCAATTGAAAGCTTCAAATCAGAGAACTTCTCTACTTGTTTCAAAGTTCAATGAGGTATTGACCATTAACTATTAATTATTATTAGCTGTCACCAGCAATAATCACAACTACGGGTTAACTTTATATTTGTATCATGCAGTGTCAAAAGCACCAGGTTTGAGATGAACAGTAAGACAGTATATCATTGTTATTGTTTTATTATACTACACTGAACATATTGTGAGTGCTAGAACAGCATAAATACCAGAGCACTAACCAGTGATGGATCCAACAGGTCAGTGGTTTGGGAAACAGCAACAATTAATAATAGGGCATCACGTGTGGGCTAGTCCCTTAACGTGAACAGTTAGCTAGATAAGTGGTACTGTATGTTCTTTCATACTGTACATGGGTTTCCCCAAAAACTAACCAAGCAACTTTTAATACTTGAGTAGCTCAGAAAGGTGGTGCTACAATCCAGTGGTGTTGCTCAGCTTTGTAAGCTGTTCTGAGGGATGAACAACAGTATGTGCGAGTGGTAAACAGCGTTGGTGTTGTTTTCATTAGCGCTTGTGTCACTAGATGCCCAAACAAGTGCTGAGAGTGTGAGGGTGTCAAAGGTTGCACCCTGTGCCTCTTGTAGTTAATTAAGGGCCCATTTCCCAAAGAGCCCAGTGTGCTCTGATTGGTCAGCTAACCCACTCTGACTGGTCAACCACTAGAGTGCAATAGCATTGTGTGAGGGTGTGCCATTTATGAATTATGCTTATAGATAATAATTAAGCAATAACGTTACGAGGTGACATCACCTGATAACAGAGACGGGCCTAAATTCCAACGGGGTGTTTAAGACAGCTTGGTAAAGTGTTTTCTGAGCATCTGGTGTGTACTGTGGGCTTTGGTATATTGGTGCTTTGTTTACATGCACTAAAATCTACAACACGAAGAAGAGAGAAAGAGAGGAACCCTGTAAAAGAATAATCCAATGTGTAAACACAGAACTGGACCAAACAGGGATCTGGACAGAACCTACTTTTTCAGGTGTACAACTATTTTAGTGTTTTCAGCGTTTCATATAAAAGCTAAGAAGACATGTGGCTGCATTTATGTTGTAGACATCATGAACCCTGGTTTGCCATCATCAACACTGTAAAGAAAACAGAGCAGGTAATTGTCTCTACAGTGAGCCATGTTGCATTGAACTGCTCTGAATGCAACATTCACTGTAGAGACAATTACATATAGTACTATACATATATTACACTATATTATTACCGTTCTATCACCATTTCTGGAACACCATGATGGAATACCAGTTATGAAATCGTTGTTGTGACATATGCTATTAGTATTATGACCCTATAATACTTACAGAAGACACCATGTGACCTCTTTGTCACAATTAGACTGATCTTCTATGATCTTATAACTGACCCTTCATTATTTTCCCTTAAGGAGAAACAGCTCTGGGCTCTTATGGGTTAAAATGCAGAAAAAATGGAGGATTTGCAGTATCATTTAAAACTCCTCAGTAAAAATGATCCAATTAGACCAAATGACCTATTTAGCTATTGCCTGCTCACTGTTCCTTTTAGCCTGTTGGCCAGTATCACTGACCTATTGCGGATAGTATTTATAAGACCTTGGTAGTAGTCTTCAGTGAGCTAATATGTGTATAATGAGTGTATTTGTGGACTAGAGCTTCTTCCAGCAGTCCATGAACATGCTGCACTGTTGTAATCCATCTTGAGGAGTCACATTCCGGTGCTTTGAAACAAGCCGCAGAAATGCGCTGGAGCTTTAACAGAGCGTGAATTTGTGTGTGAAGCATGGGAGTTATTCTCAGAGCTACAGAGCTCTGGCTTCGGAGCTGTGCATATTAGCCCTTTTAGCAATTAGCGTTTTATGATTTAGATGTTTTGCATTGCCTGGTGTATAAATTGGTCCTGTAGGGCAGCTTTTCCATTTTTCCTTTCCTTTGCTCTTTCCTGCTCTCCTGTCTTTTGTTCTCTGCCTGTTCCTCTCTGTGCCTCTGTCGCCCACGCTTTTTTCTTTTCCCAGACTTTGTTCTCCTCTCCAAATTCACGTACAGCCTGGTCTGTTGCCGTCCCTCGCTTTGAAAGCCGTGGTGACAAGACCGCTAACCTAGTGCTTCCATTGATCCCTTCTCCAGGCAACCCCACACAGCAGCTATGCGAAGGACAGTCCTCAGAAAACAGAGGCAGTGCTCTCCTTCCGCCGAGTTAAATATAGGCCTCCTCTGGCCCTCGGCTTTGTGTGCTGGCTTCGGTGTCCTTGCTGCATGGCACAAACCAGTCACTCTAATTCACCAGTCGCTTGATGATGCTCTCCTTTTATGAGAGTGTTATTGTCACCGTGCTTGTCTGAAAGTGGACTCTGCACTCTTGTGGTCATACCGCAGCTGTCACTAGTGATTTTATTGGTACTGGAGTAATCTTCACTACACAAGACAGTGGTTCTTTACTGAACCATGAACAGCCTATCTGCATGCTTGAATAGTTCTGTGCATAGTGAAATGCTTCTATATATAACCATGTACACTCACTGAGCACTTTCTTAGGAACACCTCATTTCTATACTCTGTGTCTATTGTATCAGCTCTGTTTACCATTTAGGAGTGCGTTGTAGTTCTACAGGTACAGACTGTAGTCCATCTGTTTCTCTGCACACTTTTTTCCTCTGTTCTACTTTGGTCAGGACCCCCACTGGACCACCACAGAAAAGGTATTATGTGAATGGTGGATCATTCTCAACACTGCTGTGACACTGTGGTGCTGATGTGTTAGTGTGTGTTGTGCTGGTGTGAATTACAGTTGTTCATGCAACGCGTTCATGCAGTCGTGGTGGATCTGATTTAAACATGAATGCAGCATTACAGTTTGGCAGTTTGGATGCAACATGAAAGATGATATGATATTAATGGATGATATTAATATAAATGTGTTTGTTTTGAAAACCTAATATGCATTTTCATCATATTTTCTCGTAAGAGAGAAGAAGCCCTACATAAACAGATCATGTGTAGTTTTTGGAAAACTTTAGCTAGAGATGTACTTGCTGTTAACCACTTGTTGCCGTATGCATGATGGCTGCCTTATCCTGTGTCCATTTGGGGCGTCAGTTGTACACGTCCTCAGAAATGAATACTATGTGGACCCAAGGTGCAGTAAACACAAAAACCGTAGGGGGCAATGCAGACACTCAGCGGCATCAAAATGGCAGAACGTTTTGAAGGAAGGCCGTTAGAGCAAGTCGCTAATTATGGTTTGATGTATCTGTGATGTGTCCTATGCCGCTGCACAGTGACAAATATCCTTGTCAGATGAGATGGAGAGAAGTATGATTTTAAAAGTAGAGATGGAAACAAATACTGTCTGTAAACAGTGGAAAGTGCTCGACAAACTGAATGGTCTGTCATCTAGAGGAAGCCTCCAGTAACATGTGTAGCACATAGGCAGGTATGTAAACAGTTACATTCATAATGCAGCCAATTGTGTACGTGAACGCATAACCAAACCGCAAGTACGTCTCTTCCCGCAAGAATTTTGGAAAAATGTAAAAAAGAGCTCTCAAAGAAAAACCTTAATCATGTAAGAATGAATTACATTTCATAATAGGAATATAAATATACAGGCTAGTTCAGTTAAACTGCAGTTTATATTTTAATCCATTTTTTTATTGCGTGGTGAATTAGTAAAAAGATGACGTCCAACCGGTCTGAATCTGAGTGATCATAAGTATTTCTGCATTTCAGAGCAGTTTGCTATAAAGTGCCTAGTAAAGACTCGCTGAGTTTTTTCTGCCTGGACTGGCAGCAGCTCTAGTTGCCTGTGAGCCTTTGGGCCTGGTTTCGTGCAGGCAGGCTAATGCAGCTCCTGGCAGGGGCTTTAGGGGGGCTGCTAGAGGGAGCAGGTGTTGTTTGGCACATTTCGTCTGTGCCACTTTGATGGTGGGGAGCCCATTGTGCAAGCATTTAATTAGCATAGCAAAGCGCAGAAGGAGGAAAGCCAGAGGCCTTCTAATTGAGTAAGCACAGGACCTGAGCTTCACTCTCGAGGGTGCGTGCACACTCCTGCCCTGCCAAATCTCCAGCCACAGCAAAAGTGTACTTGTTGCTTTTCACATGCAAAGTTGTTCTTTTGGAAACATATCTGCAGCCAAGCGAGACGACTTCAAATCTTGCCAATGACTGCTGGAGCAACACTTCTAGTGTTCTCTTAGTAGAGAAGGATGGATGATGCTCACGTTGAGTCCTGCTCGTGGAACGATGAGTCCTGCTTGTGCTTGTTAGCTTGCGAACTGCAGAAGAATGTTTTGAAAATAAAGAGCCTATTGCAGTGAACTCCTTTTCCACTTTCCAGGGTTTTCAAACAACAGTGAGTGGTGTTTAAACAAACCGTTTTTATAGATAGATATTTTGTAGATATATAGATTTACAAGTGTTTAAAACTTTTCTACAGTATAAAGTACCTTTAGATGATGTACATGATCTACAGGGTGATAATCAGCCAGGGTGCAATGACTGTTATACCTCCTTACACATAGTCACAATAAAGAGCTCATAGAAGAACCACTATTGGTTCCTTAAAAAATCTTTCATGGGTCTTTTCCACCAGTGTGGATTGGATTTTGCTCTGGTACACAGACCTGATGTTCAACTGTTTGGCACAGTTCCACCTGTGTGGAACCCAGAAGGTTTGGCAGAAAAGAATGGTAGGGTCTTCTGCACAAACCCTGACAAAATCCTTGGGCGTAAGTTGTTGAGGAAAAGAAGGCAGCAATGGTGATACCCAGTGGTCTGCTGAGGACACTCTTCTGCGTCTTCTTTTCACCAGTAGTTGATCCATGCCTGCTTTAACATCTGTAATAACAGCACAAACACTCGCAGTTAATCTCGTTTGTCATCCCTTTAACCTTCCCTTGTGCAGCGCCCTTTGTTGACGTTGGTAACATATACTTTGAGGTTCCTTGGTTCCAAGAAAAGCCGATGCAAACACAGACTGGTTCCGTAGAGAGCCCCAAAGTTCTATGAAGCCTAGACAGACCAGGTTAAAAAGGGCTGTCAGTAGATCCATAAATAAAATGGAGATGAGTATTAGGAATAGTTCAAAGCTGTAGACTGTAGATGTTTTTAAATGAGCTGGTCCATACAAATTTGGTTTTCTTTTTAAGGAAAGGAGCTAATTTGTGAAATCAGGTTGAATAAAGACCTGGTTGATACCCAAGTTACGCCCAACACATTGAATTACTCCACCAACAGCAGCTGCAGCCCTAGTTGTTTGAGGGTTGCCCAAGCCTGCTGGGGGGCGGGCGATAAGGATAGTGTTGCGAAGTGACATCACCCTGTGAAACAGAAAAGAGCTGAAAGTCCAACAAGGTATGAGAAAAACGGTTTCTGTGGGAGAGAATTCCTCCCTCTGACATGTACTATGGGTTTTATAGCTTTGCAGACTGTTTACATTTGTTTACATTCCTCTTATGCTTGCTCTCTTTGTAAATGAACGTACAGTTGTTGTCCGCGTACTGAGGATATCCACAATAACCTGAGAAGAGCATGCGGCGTCACTTAGCATATACATTTATGATACATTTTGACCTTTTAGACTAACCCAGTACCCTTGTAACAATTTGTGAACAGTACAAACTTTGGGCACAGTGCTGTGAGTGCAGCGGGCCGCATAATTACTGAACAGTTGATTTAATCATCTTCTGACTGAGCTGAATAAATTTGCATAGCTGCTGTCACCCAAGCTTCAACCCAAATCAGCAAATCAGTGTTCATTATCGCTCCAGATTTGGTGGATACACTGAAAACTTGACAGGCCAAAAAGCTACATACGAGCTGTTTCATCGCTCCAAATCTGCTTGGAAATTAATTACTTTGAAGTTGTGGGTCCTTTACCTCTTCAGCAGCTCCTGATAACCTTTCCATGCAGAGGGCTCCTGACAGGTAATGTGCATTCATCACAAATCTGCTCGCCGTTTGCCTGAAGCAACAGCCTGTGGAGCTTCCACCTTATAGATGTAGCTGCTGATAAGCTGTGACTCAGTGACAGATTGTTTTCGGTTATAGTACATTTCATACACTCTCACTGAAGCTCTTTATGAATAATGTTCTGCAGTTTAATAACAGAAACAGATTTGGTGTGTGCTGGAGAAATTAATTACTACTGATTAGACATAATTACCTTCAACTGAGGCTGTAATTGTAGGATGTACTTATTACTTCTATAAAGATGAAGATAAGATTGTGTGCAGGGTTACAGGCTGTTCGTACAAATTCAATTATTCTGCTAATAAGCAATACAATCAAGTGCACTTTCTGAGGGGAGACATGAAGAGAGGCACCCAAAAAAAAAAAGATGTTGCCTGTGTAATTGGCTATAATTATTGGTAGAATGATTGCCAAGTGGGTTTGGAAAGAACCTGGGTCAAAATGTTATACACAGGCAGTTGCTGCTGAGGTTTAGCTGCAGAATTTGCCGGCCCTGAAACAAAAAGCAGTAAATCAGAGTTAGCTTTTTACCCAGAACAGAATGTACTGTCGTATTCAGCTGAGCCAGTTTTTCACTTATACCAGATGTAATCAATTAGCCGAGATGCATTTTGAGTCCAAATTCTGCTTTTGTAGTTTAGACCTGGATAGCCTGTGAGGCTATGGTTGCTAAGACTAGAACTCAAGTGTCACCCAAATATGCTGAATTTCTTCTGTATAAGATACACCTCCACAACTTTCCTCACCCTGCTCAAACCACGTCCAGGCCTTGATTAATGTTGCACAGACTTGTCAGTCTGGTTTAGAGCACAGTAGAACCAACGGTGAGCTATAAAAATGAGCAAAACTGCACTGTTATGGTCAAACGTTTTAGATCCCACCAGGGCTGGTATTTGTTCTTCTTTTCTGTCTGTTTCCTTTTCTGAGTAAAGATAGCTACACGTCCTTTCACACCCCTAGCATTAAGGTGTCTTCTCCCAGTGAAAGGAGGGACAGAAACAGTTGTGAATGTTTTAAGACCTGAAGTAAAAGTGGAGCTTGATTTTTCTTTCTTTTTTAAATGTGTGTGTGTGTGTGTGCGTGCGTGTGTGTGTGCGTGTATGTGCATGTGTATGTGTGTGTGTGCGTGTGTGTGTGCGCGTGTGTGTGCGCGTGCGTGCGTGTGTGCCTGCATGTGTGTGTTTGTGTGTGTGTGCGCGTGTGGGTGTGTGTGTGTGCGTGCGCGTGTAGGTGTGTGCATGTGTGTGTGTGCACGTGTATGTGCGTGTTTGTGCGCGCGCGCGTGTGTGTGTATGTGTGTGAGCGTGTGTGCGTATGTGTGTGTGTGCGTGTGTGTGTGTGTGCGCTAGTGTGTGTGTGTGTTTGTGTGTGTGTGTGTGTGCTAGTGTGTGTGTGTGTGTTTGTGTGTGTGTGTTTGTGTGTGCGTGTGTGATGTGCGTGTGCATGTGTTTGTGCGTGTGAGTGTGTGTGTGTGTGTGTGTGTGTGCGTGTGTGTGTATGTATGTGTGTGTGTGTATGTATGTGTGTGTATGTATGTGTGTGCGTGTGTATGTGTGTGCGCGTGTGTGCGTGTGCGTGTGCGTGTGTGTATGTGTGTGTGTGTGTGTGTATGTGTGTGTGTATGTATGTGTGTGTGTGTGTATGTGTGTGTGTGTGTGTGTGTGTGTGTGTGTGTGTGTATGTATGTGTGTGTGTATGCGTGTGTGTGTATGTGTGTGTATGTATGTGTGTGTGTGTGTGTGTGTGTATGTGTGTGTGTGTGTATGTATGTGTGTGTGTATGTGCGTGTATGTGTGTGTGTGTGTGTGTTTGTGTGTGTGTGTGTGTGTGTGTGTGTATCTGCGTGTGTATGTGTGTGTGTGTGTATGTATGTGTGTGTGTATGTGCGTGTGTGTGTGTGTGTGTGTGTGTGTGTGTATGTATGTGTCTGTATGTGTCTGTATGTGTGTGTGTGTGTGTGTGTTTGTGCGTGTGTGTGTGTGTGCGCGTGTGTGTGCGTGTGGGTGCGTTTGTGTGTGTGTGTGTGTGTGTGCGCGTGTGTGTGCGTGTGTGTTTGTGCGTGTGTGTGTGCGTGTGTGTGTGTGTGTGTGTGTGTATGTATGTGTGTGTGTATGTGTGTGTGTGCGTGTGCGTGCGTGTGTGTGTGTGTGTGTGTGCTAGTGTGTTTGTGTTTGTGTGTGTGTGTGTGTGTGTGTGTATGTATGTGTGTGTGTATGTATGTGTGTGTGTGTTGTGACATAAAACAGTGTGGTGTGTTTGTGCGTGTGTGTGTGTGTACAGTGCGCGTGTCTTGACCTGAGTGTGACTGGTTTGTGCTGGCAGCAGCCTGATGGTTTGGGATATACAGTAGTGCTTATACAGCTACTGAGGACATGGCGAGAGTGGAAGAGTGGTCGGATTGCTGCTGGTGTTTGTGTTGTCCTGCTGTAGCGTGGACCTGGAACACTCCACACATCTTGGGTTTGGCACTGATCCTCAGACCCCCCTGCTGTCTGTGGATGTATGAAAGGGAGGATTGAAATACCCAGGAAGGTGAATTTTAGCATAATAATCTGAAATAAAACGTTACTAAAATATTAATATCATCAAACGGCCTGGAATTCTGCAAATTAAATTTGCACAATATCCATCGTGGGCTATGGCCTGAACTGTTTTTACATCATTATGTAACGCAGACGGGGCGAGCTAACACTGAAACACTGGAAAGGTTCTTTGTGTGTCTCTTTGATGCTTGCTGACTTCGTTTCATCTGGCTCCTGGTTTTTAAGCTGAACATTCACTGAGGAATCCGTTTTCTTGTGAAGTGAGGAGATTTGCATGGTGGGTTTGAGTCGGAGTGCTGCAGTAATGAGGGGCCAGCCTGCTGCTGACTCACCGCGCTTCTGACTGGGGGAGTTTACGGAGGAACAGAGTTATTTGGGTGCTGTGTTTGTGTCAGTCTGATGAAATAATCACAGGGTGCGCTCTGCCGCTGTTAGCCTGGGCGGAATGTGTTCACTGCAGTCGCAGGAATCACGCTGTGGCCTTCTGGGATTGCTTAAGCCTGCATGTTTGGCTAAAATGCAGTGAGCCAGTCGCCTTATCGGTCTGCATGCATGTAGTCCTGCAGCCGTCTGCCATTGGTGATGACAATAACAGGATGACTCATGGAGCGCATCACTGCTCGCTGAATGTCTGCAATCCTGGTGGTTGGGTCAGTCAAGTACAGCGATAAGGCCCTACCTTGCTTATGTCACATGTGTGGCTGAGTGTGAAACTTAAATCATTCCCATGTCTCAGAAATTTCAAACCTACCCATGCATTTATTTTAATAACTGCTACCATAATGGACTGCAGGAGTGCCCAAAATATCCCAACAAACTAAATATAATATGAAACTTAAGTAACTTTAAAAAAAAGAGTGTGCTACAGTTTGAATGAGATGTATAGTACTGGGCTGTCAAGTCTAGAAATTGTTGGGTGTAGCATGGAAGTGCCTAGGGCAGATGTCTTCAGATCTGGTTCTGCAGTCCAGTTTCCAGTCCTATATATTTTGTAAATACTAGTAAGCTAATTGAACTATGTCATGCCTGCTGGTTCTCCTCTCACCTCCGATCTCCCGGACTCCATTTCCCATAAGCCACCACCTGATGTCATCCTGTGTTCATCCTTACCCAATCACACACCGCTGCCTCTTTCTCTGTCTCCTGAATATTGATTGGTCACCTGATGTTAATGAGTCTGTTTGTTTAAATACTTGACTCATTGCGAAGTATTGCCACTCTGTTGCGTACTGAGCGTTCTCTCTGTTTGATCTTGTGTTACTCTGGCTTTGACTCTGGTTTACTCCTCTTGTTTATCCCCTTTGGTACCTCTGCCTGGTCTGATTGTCTGCTTGGTTTGACTCTTGCCTGTTTATTGGCTATGATTTAGTTTAGCCCTCTGATTGTCTTTCCTTGTTCTTTGTGTTGCTGTACAACCTCTTTAATAAACTGTGCCTTGCTTTTAGATTAGCACCCGTCACAATCTGTTTGTCCATCATCACAAACTGCTGATGTAACTAATTGGCCACTGGATTTGAAGAGCCTCCACAATGCCAGGGGTCTCCACACCTTTCTTTCACAGTAAGAGAAAAAGTAAATGAGTATTCGCATTCTTATAGGATTCGATGGTTGTCTGGCTGTGAAAGTAATTCATGTCCGGATATGGGCCCCCATCCCCACTGACTTTATGCATGGAACCTTAAAAGTTCCCGTTTTGAGAGATGAGTATGCCATTCACAAGATTCATGTACAATTGATCATATTAAGCACAGCAGCAGCTTATAGTTCTTTTTCAGCCAAACACCAAGTGCAGTATTTCAGTTTTAGAGGCCAGTTAGAACTAAGATTAAGCACCGAAACATGAAAAGAGAGCAGCCTCTTATGAGCTGTCAGTTTTGATTCAGATCTTTATTCAACAATAGTTAACAAAAAGGGTAAAAATGAGTAAGTTATCATTGTTTCCACTTTGTTTTATCTGAGATTTAATTTGATTTGATTCTATAAGAGCTATGCAACCACCTACAGATGACACTGCAAATAACGATCAGCATGGTGCGAACACAACAAGCCATTGTGAAGCCAGCAGAACACAAATGATGGGCAGAAGTGGTCCCTGTAATAGAGGTGGGAGGTCAAAATAAGATGTTTTGAAGACATTGATTTTTTTGGTCTACAGAGCTGCATGTGGTTCAGGTACACTGAAAACATCGATTCATTTGAGCTGTACTGGGTCAGCCCCCACGTGTTCTTCCCTGTGCAGGATGGAGCAGATCTTACAAGCTTCAGGACACTGGAGCTGTCTGCCAGCAGGCCATGTTTAGGGCTTTGATTGAAGTCGTGTGAGGGATTAGAGCCTGGCATGCACGCTGTCCTCCTCTCCCCTGTTGACACGTCTCTGTGAGTTTTATAGTGAGGAAGTAGTATGTCAGTGCTTCCTGTGGGCCCTTTCCAATAAAGCCTGTGATGGGCTCCAGTCGTTTTGGTTTTGCTCTGGATGCTTTTGGTGTATTTGAGGTGAACTTTCAGGGCATGGGCCACTGTCTGCACGCTATATGACACTCCATGTGTGTGAGGAGTAATTGGATTTTGCAGCAGCGTGCCTCAGACAAACCAATTTTGTCTTGTGTTCAGTTAGTTTCATTAGCTGCTCAATATTCTGCTTGTGTTTGTGTCGCTTATTGTTTGTTCAATCAGTCAGTCAAAATCAGTCATACATCATTCTCTGTGCTCAGATATTTTCACGTACAGGATTAGCCGGAGTTTGGCCCGTTCCATCACTCTGTCCCAGCATGACAATAATGCTGTACTATAGCCTGTTTGATTTGTTTGGCTTTTGACAATGGAGACATGCTTTGTGTAAGCTCATCCTCCACAAACAGCAGTACTTTCAGAGCGCGTTGAGTTTGTTGTTGTGTTTGTGTTCACAGAGCGTAATCTCCAGCAGTAGAGGGTCCAAGTCCAAATTCATTCCTCTTCTCGTACATGCTCAAATACCCAGCAAACACGAGAGATTATCATGCAGCCATACAGCATGTCCCCGCCTTCCCTCCCAGCCAGACGCTCAGTGGGAGCACATGACTGGCCCTCAGTGAGCATGAATGTTACATGAGGCTTAGTTTACTTTAGCTCTGACCACTTCAGACCCTGGATGTGACGTGCTAATATAAGCTTAATGCACATAGGCCAAATATTCTTATTTCTATATTAGTAATTACATGAGAAAATGTTTAATCAAATGGCCACTCAACCATTGATTGGTCACAAATTGAAATAATCTTAAAAATGAGTTGCCGTTTACCAGTCCTTTTCCCACCTTTTCCAAACGCAGTTGTGACTTTATGCAAAACTTTGGCAGTGATCCCTGTCAGCCTAATAAATAAGGTGTAGTTTAAATTTGCTATAGAACGTTTCCTTCTTGCTACGCTACCATGCTTGGCTGCATTGCGGTAGCTAATTAAAGATTAGAAATAACAAAAACTAGCCAGCCATATGTCATATACACATTAAAACAGGTTGCACTACAAAATGAAATTCCGACTTTGACTTGTGCAGTGTTGTACAAAGAGCATAAGAATAAAGGTTGTGGATAAAAGTTTCGTAAGTGGTCAAGTTGCATACTCACATTGCTTTTGGCAAAAGCAATAAACTGTCAGCCAAAAAGGTTAATGAGTTCGTTACTATTGTTTGCCAGTCAGCTAACACTTTGTTTTTGTCTGAAATTGTTTCCTGCAGACCATCATAATTGCAATAAGAGCTATGTGATCATCTGCAAATTACATTGTAATAGCAATCATCGGGGTCCAAGCATAATGTGTCATTGTGGAGCCTGTAAACAAATAATGGGCAGAGTGGCCTTATTTATAGATGTAATTGATGTAATAGATGGGGAATCTCGATGTCTGCATATTTTTATATAAATTGAACTTCGACACCTGAAAATGTGAGTACGTTATACCAGTTAAGCAACATTTTTATGGCACGTATATGACATGTTTCACGAAGTAACGACCAATGTCATATTACCGACCTCATTCCTTTCACAGGTCCAAAATATGTATCACGTGAAATGAATAACGGTCCAAATTAGCTATTTTGACAAAAACCTTTAGTGAGATTTTTGCCCTTGTTCTCTGAAGCTTGCACCAATTCTAAGCACTTGTGATCTTAGCTGATAATTCAATATGTGTTAATGCATGAAATAAAGCCCAACATTCAGACAAAAGAGTGCTGGGATCATATTGCTGCTTATTACAGCCATAGATCTTTCACTGTATTAACAGCACATTAGTCAATTAATAACATGACATGGATTTTGAACAGTTGAGTGATAGATAGATAGATAGATAGATACTTTATTGATCCCAGAGGGAAATTCAAGGCATCCAGTAGCAGATATACAAACTATACAGAAGTAACAACAGAAGCACAAGAGAGTTGTACAGATAGAGACAGAGATACAATAGAAAGTATGAAAGTATAAAAATAGAGTCATTAGTGTCCGTGTAAAGTATAAAGTATAAATGGAGGTAGTGGTAAACCATTTGCTGAGCAAATTAAGAAGATGGCTGTTGTCAGCCATACAGACAGTGCAAGTACGATGGGACTACCTTGATTCATCTGAACACCCACAGAAAGTCACCTGGAGCTCTGATTGGTGGGTAAGATATCATTATGGTGTCACATAAACAATTAACAAACAGTATTTTGTGAAGCCTAGTGTGGAGCTGTTAAACTATACCTGGAGGAAGTGCACCTGCTTCTCTCTGTGTACAGGGGGAATATTTATAGCCAGTTACAGAGTCAGACAGTACCTGACACCGCATAGCTCCGTGACCTCACTATGTTGTAAGTGCACAAGTATGTATTAGGGAATGAGTCTAGGCTGTAATTACAGAGTTGTATCACTCCGTGCTATACATGATAAAATCAGCTGTTTGCAAAGAGGGAAACAATCTCCCTGCTGTAATAAGAAACTAGACATTGTAAAGTATTTCTTTTTGTAGGGTGTGTGTGTGTGTGTGTGTGTTTGTGTGTGTGTGTGTGTGTGTGTGTGTGACTGAGTGAAACCGTACAGTGGGTACAAAAGACGATCTAAAGTGCTGATGTAAGTGATGCTTACTTTGGTCTTATTGCTTGTGTGCAGTTAACCTTGAAGCCAATTCCTTTATGGATCTTGAATCTCACAAGAGAGACTTTGTTAGATCTTTATGAGCCTGTATAGGAGCAGCACCGGTGCCAGAGCAACTTTGTAGTATGGGCCATTCGTTGCTTAGGGGTGGAGGGTGTATGCTTCCTGTCCTTCTAATCCTGAAAGTCTGAAATCAAGGGTATTAATGCAGGCCAAGGAGACGGTGCTGATGCTGGACATCCCTAATGTATTGGACAAAGTTCCAGCACTTCTGAAAACGCAGTTTGACTACCCCTCAAGCCAGTGCACTGGGCACTGGCCATGGTGAGCATGCTATAATTAGCATCCCTGGTTGTAAGAAGTTTTCTAACAATGTCGTATCCCTGACTTGTTTGTTTCTCTACAGAGAATTTGCCAAATGCTGAAGAGCTAATAACTCAAATGAGGTAGCAACAGTTGCCAAGTTATTGGACGACAAGGGGAATTAGCACGGTGTATTTGAGACTACGCAACAGCTCATGCACATAGTTTGAACCGAGTGTATTTACAAGCAGTTGCACAGTGCTAATTAGTGGAATGCAAGCTTCCATTAACTGCTGGCTGCTTTAGCCTTATAGCTCCAGAGCCAAACCAAAGAAGCAGAATTCAGACACAATGATGAACATCTGGGTTGCAGAGACGATTTGATTTTTCACCAAGTATCAGTTTAAATGATTGTTTTAAATGAGCTGAAGGAAGTTTCCGTGAGCTCAGAGAGCTCATTTCATTATTTCATTTTCTACCTCCTCCTTTAACTCTCACTGAACCCGCTCAGGCGAACGTGTAGACAAGCTGGTCCTATTTGTTTGCTTTAGCTGAGAGTGATTCATGTTCAGCTGTTAGATCAGTGTTACAAAGACTGCCAGGAGTTAAATCAGCATTTATTAGCTCTGCAGGCTTTCGGATGGTTAGGATTCTTTCTGCAGTGAGCTCATTTAGGCTTGCGTGGATGGAGGGTACACGTGAATGCCATTCATAGCAAACATTCAGCACAGAATGTGGAATGTTTAAGGTGTAGGAGGCTGTACAATACTTTGTATGTTCTTTCAGAATGAAGTATACAGCAGTCTCTGATCAACTTCTAGTTGACTAGACTTTTTTAAAACAGCACAAACCTATTATCAGCATAACCCCTTTTACATTGATTTTTTTTTTTATCTGATTTGTGTTACAATAACAGCAACATAAAATATTTTAAACGTATATATTTTTGCTTGATAAGAATCAGTAAGGATGTAAATGTATAATTAGTCATTTTAACTTTTTTTTCCCGTTTTGTGTTGAGCTAGTACCAGCATGTACTGGTTTCACTTGTGCGGAAATACTACCCATATACTTTAATACTTTAAACATATAATTTAATTCTTACTTTGTTTTATTGCTTGAGCTGAATTAATACTGTAAAATGTAAACCTCTTATGTTAATTAAATTTACAATTTTTTCTTTTCTCTTATTACTAAATAAGAAACAGGCTGGACTTTTTAAAATTTCTTTTTTCTCTTGTGCTAAAATACTACCAGCATATGATAAAAAATGTTTAATAAACAACAACTATTATTATTATTATTATTATTATCATATGTGATCTGTAGTATGTTTTTAAATTATTTTAATTGACCT
The DNA here is from genome assembly GCA_024036415.1 of Prochilodus magdalenae. Taxonomy (NCBI): domain Eukaryota; kingdom Metazoa; phylum Chordata; class Actinopteri; order Characiformes; family Prochilodontidae; genus Prochilodus; species Prochilodus magdalenae. The sequence goes on along the minus strand of JAMWET010002293.1, from coordinate 294,235 downwards.
AATTTTTCTCTTATGCCAAATTAGAACCAACATAAAGTATTTTATATTTAAAATGGAATGTGGATTTAATTTCTTTCTTTGTCTTGTACTGATTATTACTTAATTGAATTGCCGTGACAGTAAGGACCCATCACTATTCTAAGTTAGTAAAGAGATTTAAAGTGGACTTCAGGAATGCAGCCTGTTTTTGGAAATTGAGAGTAAGTTATTGCAGGGGAGCTATTTTGCAGAACCGTAAACCCTGAATGCAGTCCTGCTTTCCTCCAGGAGGGGGTGCTGTGTGTAAATGTTTTACTTTGACTCTCTCTAAACCTGCAGTATGCCCCTGGCAGAAATCTGAAGTTATGTCGTGATAGTATTTGCTTGCAACTCAATCCCCACCACAATTTACCATTCAGCTCCCTCAAGCCTGATATTTACCGTGGCGGAGTTCTTGCGCCGCAAGGCGAGATGACGGACCAGATGAGTGCTTGAATATGAGGGTCTCCTGAGGTGATGTCCAGTGCACGGTAGAGATACAGGAGCTTTATTGATAAATCACAGTAGCTGAATACGGAGTGTGAGTGGGTAAGCCCTGCAGGTATTCTACACAGTCTCTCTCACTCTCTCTCTCCCACTCTGCTCATTGAAAAATACGGTGTGATGCTGCTGGTATTAAATCTCAGTGCTGAACTGCCTCCTACGCATGAACTGACGGCGTGTTCACTTAACTGATGCCAAACTGAAGGTCACTCACACTCCAGTGGAGATGGGCAACAGTACCCCATTCACTGAATATTTCAGCTCTCCTTAAAGCACCACTGAGTGATACGTTTGGGCTCTTATAAGTTCTACACTGCCATGCAGAAGTTCAGAATCACCTGTTATCTGTCCTTTTATTATCTCTGAAATGGCGACATTAAAAAGAGGTTGCACAAACCAGGCTTAGCTTGTAATGAAAGGTAACGTAATGTGTGTTATTTTAGACCAGTTCTATTGGTCTGCTCATTATAAAATTTTATTACAATGCAAATTAAAGAGTTTCAAATTATGCAAAACTTAATAAACAACAAAATATAGGTGTTTTTTGCATGGCAGTGTATCATGACTGTGCATGATAGTGACATCTTGGAACGTACCCACAATGGTAACTTGGATTGGACATTAATAGAACAGGATTTTTTTCTAATTATTTTTGGAGCATCTCTATTGGTCCATTCATAATTTAACACAATTAAATACTTCTTAATAATCATGTCAAAAATAAAACATTACATCATAGGAGATACAATATTATATATAATCGTTTAGATTTATTTACTTATCCAGAACAACTTACAACCGTGCTTAGTGCTCCGTCTGAGAATGTTTCCTAGCTAGCACACGAAGGTCAGAGTCTAAACCTCCCCTTGACCTCAGACACTACACACCCAGTGCTAATATGTAGAAAGAAAAATACATATACTGCATAAGTTATATACAGCATATTATATTATATATATATATATACAGGGGTTGGACAATGAAACTGAAACTCCTGTCATTTTAGTGTGGGAGGTCTCATGGCTAAATTGGACCAGCCTGGTGGCCAATCTTCATTAATTGCACATTGCACCAGTAAGAGCAGAGTGTGAAGGTTCAGTTAGCAGGTAAGAGCACAGTTCTGCTCAAAATACTGCAATGCACACAACATTATGGGTGACATACCAGAGTTCAAAAGAGGACAAATTGTTGGTGCACGTCTTGCTGGCGCATCTGTGACCAAGACAGCAAGTCTTTGTGATGTATCAAGAGCCACGGTATCCAGGGTAATGTCAGCATACCACCAAGAAGGACGAACCACATCCAACAGGATTAACTGTGGACGCAAGAGGAAGCTGTCTGAAAGGGATGTTCGGGTGCTAACCCGGATTGTATCCAAAAAACATAAAACCACGGCTGCCCAAATGACGGCAGAATTAAATGTGCACCTCAGCTCTCCCTACACCATACTAATAAATGATTGTGGTCTAAAACCAGGTGTTTCAGTTTCATTGTCCAACCCCTGTGTATATATATATATATATGTGGGTGTGTGTGTGTGTTTGTGTGTGTGTGTGGGTGTGGGTGTGGGTGTGTTTAAACTTGATAGTTGCCATTTATTTTCTGAATGAACTGATCTTCAGTAAGAAAATGTATAAAACATGTCATTTGATTATTTACTGTTATTCAGCAGTGTAAGTATTTTAGCTACAACTAGAGCTTATAAAATAAATAGAAATGTTTATTATTAATTATATTATTAATTCAATCTGTTTTAATTAACCACTTCTCCAATATGTAGCATTTGATTGTTAGTTTGGTTAAACTTTTCTCAGGTTTATACGTTTATACTTTCTTTATACTTCCTCAGAACTCATCTTTTACATGTATTTGCCATCAGGTTGTATTTTAGTTGAATGTTCAAACGGTGGTCCCAAACTTTTGAACTATAATGTTTATTGGCTTGTTGCTGGTCACATAACTTCTGATGACATCAAGGCAGGGAATGGCCACTAAACACGGTCCTGAAAACTGAAAGAAATGTTGTCTCTGCTTTTTGTGCAGAAGTCACACATAATCACCATTATGTCAAATTAACTACTCTTCATATTTCATCTTTTTTTTTAACTTTTTTGATTCATTATAAGTTTATCTTGGCAAGTGTGTTCACATGACCTATGCTGAAATCAAGGGCCTTCTGCTCGACTCAAGAAGCCCAAAATATTCCATTCACTGGCTATTTTATCTACCCTGAAGCTGCTGATCTGAAACTGAATACAAAGGACGGGCCAAGCTGTATACTTATTTAAACAGTGAGGCTCATGGCCTGCTATTCCTCTGTTCTATTGCTTCTTGTACCCTTCCTATAAAGTTTGTTCCTCGTTTGAGCTGGCTGTTTTGAGGTGGGACGCCTATATTAACCTTGCAGTGATAGGATTGATTTTCGTGCTGCTTGTTATTGATTTGGTTCCTTCATTTAATGTTTTTCATGGAGTTCAAAGCTTCTTATTTGGTTTCCTTTGAATTGAATTGGCACCTCTGGGACTGAGAGATACTGTTGAAGATTAGAATGTTGTTTCAGTGGCCTTGTGGAGTTTGTATTGCTGTGATCTGCAAAACTGCTTTTGTCCCTTTGATTTGCTCACATGCAGGATATTATGGGACACAAAACACTTTGAGCAATTACACTGTGTTCCACACTGACATCTGCATTCATACCAATTTCAAGTTGTAAGTGCGGAATCTCATAAGTCCTTAGTGGAGGAGGGTTTTGTTATGGTTTTATCTTGTCTATATTCTACAATTACTCTTATACACTGGAAGAGCCTGTTTTATAATACTGTGTTTTTTAAGTTTGTCATGCTTAAAACTAAATCGGATGAAAAGGCGGAATATCTTGACTCCAGAGGGATGCCAAACAACAGCATGAGTTAAATTACCTTCACTGATCAAATTAGCTTTATTAATGATGTTCCATATCATCGCTGTCCAGAGAAAAACAGGTATCTCCAAAATGGCAACTTCACAGGAGAGGCAAAAAACCTCATTTAATTTGAATGGAAGTCAATGGAACCAGACGTCTTTCCAAGCAGTTTTGGCTCATTTCTTCATGAAGCATAAAAGTAAAAATCAACAAAAATGGAGATACATGTTTTTCTTTGGACAGCGACGATATGAACTTCCAAATAAAGAGTGGAGCAATGATTAGACTAACTAAACCTATGAGTGGGTATTCCGAAGTAACTAAGATATTGCACTCAGACATACATACAGTCATATTTCCCATAACCATTGCCATTTTGAACTCAATTACTCACATATTTCAATATTTTATTTAGTTATTGGCATATTTAACTGCCAAATTTGACCAGTTTTACTCAGAAGTTTACACCGAGAGGGCAGTCAGTCTAAAGAGCTCAACACAAACAGACAAATGTTGAGTGATAATGTTACTAGCCTGCTCCCATCATAGCGTATTTCACCTTTTAGCTGGAGAACAGCGGGCCATGAAGAGGCAGCTTTTACCAAACGTGGAATATTGAATAGATTTATTCAATGTAAGACTTTAGATTAGAAAATGAGCTACCTTTCATTCACTCTGATCTTTGTAGCCTTACGGATTCAGCTCTGTCCCTTTAGTCTGACTCTGTCTCTCTCTATCTCTTTTTCTCTGTCTCCTTCTCTTTCTCAGAGTTCACTGAGGGGTCAGTAGTCTTTAGACCCTCCCCCTGGGCTCAGTATGCCACAGTCTGATATACTGCCACCAGGGCGCTAAGACTCTAACTCAAACTCACAGCTCCACTCATCAGCTCCCCAGCTGCACACTCCGTCAGCCAGACTGTTCAAGTATTCCCTCAAATCTCTGCACTCCATCCTTTCCCAAATCAGCAGGCAAGCTGTGGCAGAGCCGGTTAGAGTCCCGGTTATTAACCCTTAGAAGTAACTGTTATTCCCGCTGATAAAAAAGCATATTTATAAATGTGGTCTTATTTATGTGCCATAGCTTGTAGCTCTTTTAAGCGAGTGAAGATATTCTGTTAAGGGTGACTTGAGATTTCATGTTTTGAATTTCATGTTTTGTCCTTTCTGGATAAAAACCAATGAATGCCAGATTATAGTTTTGATATATGGACAGTTCCAGCCCCGGAATGTTCTGTCTGATCGGGAATGCTGTGCTTTTATACAGCTTTTAAATCGGATGTACCGTTTTTATATAATTGTCATTAAATAATGAATTCCTCAGAGAAATAAATGGAATGCAAAATTATGTGCACCCAGGTTAAATCAGTTAAATCACCATGAGCAACATGCTATGAATTGCTCCACCCTCGGACCACTCAGATTATTGTCTTGTGTACAAGATCTAAACTGTACTAAATGCTGAGCTAACTAATTTCAAAAATATAACCTGTCCTAAACTCTGACCTAACCTGTTTTAAAAATCTAATCTGTTCTAAACGCTGATCTAACCTTATCTAAACTTGATTAAATGAATGTGAAATCAGTGCTGTACTGATACTGCTTTGTCCAGGTATCAGAAGACTGGTCTGTTGTTCATGCCCGATCTTGCAAAGAAAGAGTTGGCCAGCACTGAGCTCCATCTTGTTCTCAGACATCTAGTTCTCAGATGAATGTTTTGATATGTAATATATTTGTGCCAGTGCGAGACTGAACTTGCTGCGGGGTTGTGGAGCCGTGTAATTCTCTTCTGCCGTCCTCTGTGTAAGTCACCGGTTCACCGTATTGATTTGATTGATTTAGTCAGTGTTTATCCATCTCCGCTGCCCAGTGACTGTTAGAGCTAGGCCTTCAGTTTAGGCCATAAATGTCAAAACTCAAGGAAATAGAGCAAGTCTTTGTTAACACTTATTTCTGCTGGGCCTCTCTACGGGATTGTAGTTTGATGTTGACTGCAAGCCAAAGGCGATTCACAAGGACCTTTTTTTCTAGAGTACATGCGGCATTTGAGGCTTGTTAAAGCCATTCAATGTTTTGTTTAAAGCTTATAACTGACATGTTAACATATATTTGACCTTGTGGCAGTTTTACAATTACTCTATTTCTAACCGCTGGAGCACTGGTCAGGCTTCCACTCTGTGCATATGACATTAAATGCTCAATTCTGAATCTGTTTGTCTGGCATTATAAAACTTAAATATATATGTATATTAAATACATCCAGTTGTGTAATGTAAATTGAACACACACTAAAACAAAATAACAATTGTAACTGTAGACTTGAAAGGGTTAATCAGCAGTGAGCTGTTTTTGCTGTGGATCTTTGGGTTTAGTGTGTTCTGCAGTCTCTCTCTCAGAGCGCTGTGTATTTTGCAGGTAGTTGAAATGTTCCTCTGCTGTTCTTGTTTGTTTATAGAAGTGTGTGTGTGTGTGCGTGTGTCACAGGTCAGTGAAGTCTTGAGGGTTCGGGTTCAGATGTCATGTCCCAGTGCACTAAACATGTCAACGCTTTTGGTGTGTGTGTGTTTAAAGTCATGAGTCGGAGCCGCTGTGCTTTGCATTTGATTTACATTACTTACAGATGAATGCAGGCCTTTGAACCCCCCAGTTAAATCACATGTTTTGTCATTTTCTAAAATGCATGAAAGCATTCTTGTGCACACATATTGGAATAAACAAATCATGTTTGTGCACAGGCTGCAGTTTTTTCCAAACTGAAAAAAAAAAAAACAGAATTCTGCAAATAAGCAGTAAGTGTGCAGAAGTGCGATGTCGGTACAGGCTGTAACTTACTGTCACTAACAAAAAGGACCATGCATTTTACCAGGGGTGCCCAAACATTTGCATACGACTGTATATATCATTACATAATTCTCAATGATATAGTCAACCTTTTTGAGCTGTAAAGCAGTTAAGTTACATGTATGGTTTCTCATCACTTATAATTAATCGGCAAAAGTAGAGTGTAAATGAAACTGTAGCATCTACTACAGATGTCTCTATATGGCGCTTGTGTGTTACAGCTGTGTGGTATAACTATGTGCTCTGCCTCATTGTTTAGCCTCAATAGGTATAAAACTCACTCAGATTCTACAGAACACAGCTTAGAAAGCTGAGCTGAGAATAAACCATATTAGAGAGAAGCATAACAACATCCCAAATTACTATTATTGTTTTTCATGACTATTGATTCTGAACATGAACATTCTGACCCATCCCTAATAACATTGACATTACCAAGCATGTTCAACTGGTGCAGCTCAACAGCCATATTTCTATATCAACATCTTTATCAATTACAATAAATAAATGTGGGATTAATGTGGGATATCAGCTCACACACCACATGTTTAGTATTTATCAGGAATACTAGTATCTTCCTGTGATGTAAACCAACAGGGTTTGGTGGTAAATGTCACCAGGGGCTGTTACTGCAGTAACTCGGTCAACTTCCATCCTTACATATATCATTTAATATAATTAATAGACTACTGATGGGTTTTTTAACCAATTCAGCATGCTCCTTACAGAGAGCAGCATCATGGCCATTAGCATTATACATTATAACAAATAACCCGTCGTTTCCTGTGTCATACAGCACAGAGAAACTAGTCTGATAATACAGAATCAATAAATTACAAGCCTTTCAAAGGTTCATAACCTCCGAGGAGTGCCGGACACAGCTTTTAGTCCATCTTAACATTTATAGCCATGCTGACTGTAAGCACTTGCTAAATAGCATCAGACCGACAAGCTGACAGATGGACCGGACTCACCTGTCAGAGCACTAATGCACATAATGGAGTCATTTACAAGTAAACTGTCTGACTGCAGAACAAGTAGCCTTCATATTTTAACCTCTGAAGCCTGATGTTAAGCTACACTGGTATGATTCATTTAGTGCTGATTAATATGTTAAGTCCACGTCTTTATTTATGTATTTAATTATTTGGCTATTAACACATCTTAGCTTGAGCGGATTCCATACTGAATTTGCATTCGATTTTCTTCCTGTATCAACAGGTTTGAATTTGTGCTTCCAACTTTTCAGGTTGGGTCCCGCATGTCAAATACTTTTAGCGAACAGGATTCATTTTGAGGCGCAGTGGCCAAAGCGGGTAAATAGCCAACAGGCTCGTGCTATTATGGCTGGCTGGAAGGGGTCGGCAGCCTGTAGAAGCGACAGGCAAGCAAGAAAGGAGCTGTGTGTGCAACATAACATCAAGTTACTTGTGCACAAAATCTTTCGCTCAGCATTTAATTTTATTTTAGCAGACTTATAGACATTTTAATGAGTTAATAAGACAATACTGATAATACAGTGCTAGAGGTGGTGCTGTGATGTTACATGACGCTTATTGTGTGGTGCCATATGTACTTCTGTTTGGCAACACTGAAAGGTATATTTGTGCGGCTGTGTGCATAGGGGGTGCAATGTGTCTGGAGGCTCCACCGTGTCATTGGGGTTTGTCCTACACCAGTGGAGCAGATGATAGCAAACACAGACATGAGTTGATGAGAACCACCTGTGTAGAATGGAAGCTGGAGGTTAGAGAACCATCTTGGGGCTAGAAGTTTGCCGGGTTCACTCTCCTGAACTGACAGAAGGCAACTGAAGTGCCATTGAGCAGGGCACCTAACCGTCAACTGCCTCTCAGGCGCTGCTCCAGGCAAGTGTGCTTAGTGCCCCTTAGAGTGTCTTCACTACTGTGAGTATATGTAGGTGTTTCACTTCATGGAGATCAGTTTCCTCTGTGTGCAAGCACCTTGGTCAGATAAGTGGTTCTAAATTCTAGCCCAAAGTAGGCAGGTGCAGATGGGGATGGGGAATGGCTAAAGTGGGCAAGTTTGGGCATTTATGGTGCTAAATAATAAACAGGCACATGCAGACATCAGTGTTATTATATAATAATAATGTATATAAGCTTGTTATATCATGCAAATCATAATAAAAATAATTTAGAAAGACAACTTAAGCTTAAATCTGTGACCTCATGCAGCTATGGTGTCAGTCTAGTCTGAAGTCTACATTTACATTTTACATTTATGGCATTTAGCTGACGCTCTTATCCAGAGCGACTTACAAGGGTAATCATATTACAGGTAGGTCAATGTGGTGTTAGGAGTCTTGCCCAAGGACTCTTATTGGTGTAGCACAGTCACCTAGACCGGGAATCGAACCCTAGTCTCCCACATGTGGTGGTTCCCTGCAGGGTAGTGGTGTTATCCACTGAGCTTCACCAGCCACTGATCTACACTAGTTTCAGCTATGTCTAAAAAGCAAGGTAATAAGAGGAGGTGGTTCAGGGTCTGTGAAGGTTAACTTGGTCGAAACAAGCTGGCTCCTCTCTCTGAGCTCTGTCGTGTTTGTGTGTATACGCCGAGAGTGACCTTGCCCAGTGCCTGTGGAAAGGAGGAGTGAGAATTAAGACAATGCTCAGTTCACTTGGATTTGTTTTGGGACACACTGGGAGCAAATCAAAAAGTGACCTTGTTAGTGTGTGTTGCCTGTTCATATTAAGCATGATTCACTGAACCATAGTTTATAAAAGACAAAGTGGATGTTTTTGGATGTTCCATCAAACTGTAGTGACTTTTGCAAGTAACTTTTGATTGCATCACCACACTGTGCACATCAGATGGAAAATCATATCAGGTAACTAATTATATCATCTCTATCTGCCACCACTGAAAACCTCAATGCTCAGAGACTCTCACTTCACCTGCAAGGAGAAAGCCTTGATTTCTGCCTCACATTCACCTTAAACGAAGTCAGGCCGCAAGTCCACTGTTTGGATGTGCTAGTTGCTGCATGTGGTGTAAACCTGGCAGAGTATACACACATCTGCTGACTGATTTATGACCTTCTCATAGTTGTCAGTGGCACACCAAATACCTCTCTCTCTCTCGGGCCCCTGCTTGCACAGTGTATCTGTGGGAGGAGTAAGCGCCTGCCTGGTCTTCCCTTATCTCTCTCTCTCCCTCATTCTCTCCCCTGATCTTTTCTCTCAGTAAGTCAGGAGGACTTCTGAACTCCTGCTTCCTGTCTAAAGGTTTCCATCAGAGCCACAGGAGGCTTTGCAGTGGGAACTTTTTTAGCTGGTTCTGATCTGCAGTAGTTCTGAAGGCCCAAGAGACGGCACTGTTGGAGTAATAAGAGAGAGAGAGCGCATTCAGCATTGTGAGTGTGAATGTGCATGTATGAGCGTTTGTGTGATTTGGAAGGCCATGTCTGGAGCAGTGAGGAGAGCTCTGTGGAGGAGGTCTTACTACTACAGGCTACTGGGTGGGCCCAGGCACTGGAAGGGCCGATCACGCAGCCGCAGTCACAATGCCAACAGGGGTAACTAGAGCTTCATTGTATTTCTGTTAACTGCTATTGTAGAGTCAGTGGGGTAACTACAGCTTCATTGTATTACTGTTAACTGCTACTGTAGAGTCAGTGGGGTAACTAGAGCTTCATTGTATTCCTGTTAACTGCTACTGTAGAGTCAGTGGGGTAACTAGAGCTTCATTGTATTCCTGTTAACTGCTACTGTAGAGTCAGTGGGGTAACTAGAGCTTCATTGTATTACTGTTAACTGCTACTGTAGAGTCAGTGGGGTAACTAGAGCTTCATTGTATTCCTGTTAACTGCTATTGTAGAGTCAGTGGGGTAACTAGAGCCTAATTGTATTCCTGTTAACTGCTACTGTAGAGTCAGTGGGGTAACTAGAGCTTCAGTATTACTGGGTAGAAGTCAACTAGAGCTTCATTGTATTACTGTTAACTGCTACTGTAGAGTCAGTGGGGTAACTAGAGCTTCATTGTGTTACTGTTAACTGCTACTGTAGAGTCAGTGGGGTAACTAGAGCTTCATTGTATTACTGTTAACTGCTACTGTAGAGTCAGTGGGGTAACTAGAGCTTCATTGTATTACTGTTAACTGCTACTGTAGAGTCAGTGGGGTAACTAGAGCTTCATTGTATTACTGTTAACTGCTACTGTAGAGTCAGTGGGGTAACTACAGCTTCATTGTATTCCTGTTAACCTGTTAAACTAGAGCTTCATTGTATTCCCTGTGCTACTGTAGAGTCAGTGGGGTAACTAGAGCTTCATTGTATTCCTGTTAACTGCTACCGTAGAGTCAGTGGGGTAACAACAGCTTCATTGTATTCCTGTTAACTGCTATTGTAGAGTCAGTGGGGTAACTAGAGCTTCATTGTATTCCTGTTAACTGCTACTGTAGAGTCAGTGGGGTAACTACAGCTTCATTGTATTCCTGTTAACTGCTACTGTAGAGTCAGTGGGGTAACTACAGCTTCATTGAGCTTCATTGTCAGTTAACTAGTTTCATTGTATTACTGTTAACTGCTACTGTAGAGTCAGTGGGGTAACTAGAGCTTCATTGTATTACTGTTAACTGCTACTGTAGAGTCAGTGGGGTAACTAGAGCTTCATTGTATTACTGTTAACTGCTACTGTAGAGTCAGTGGGATAACTAGAGCTTCACTGTATTACTGTTAACTGCTACTGTAGAGTCAGTGGGGTAACTACAGCTTCATTGTATTACTGTTAACTGCTACTGTAGAGTCAGTGGGGTAACTAGAGCTTCATTGTGTTACTGTTAACTGCTACTGTAGAGTCAGTGGGGTAACTAGAGCTTCATTGTATTACTGTTAACTGCTACTGTAGAGTCAGTGGGGTAACTAGAGCTTCATTGTATTACTGTTAACTGCTACTGTAGAGTCAGTGGGGTAACTACAGCTTCATTGTATTACTGTTAACTGCTACTGTAGAGTCAGTGGGGTAACTACAGCTTCATTGTATTACTGTTAACTGCTATTGTAGAGTCAGTGGGGTAACTAGAGCTTCATTGTATTCCTGCTAACTGCTACTGTAGAGTCAGTGGGGTAACTAGAGCTTCATTGTATTGTATTGTAGAGTCTGGGGTAACAACAGCTACTGCTACTGTAGAATCAGTGGGGTAACTACAGCTTCATTGTATTTCTGCTAACTGCTACTGTAGAATCACTGGGGTAACTACAGCTTCATCATATTCCTGTTAACCAATACTGTACAGTCAACAATGGTAGCTGCAGCTTTGCATCACGGTGACTACTGCTGTAGAGTTATTGAGGTGATAACAGCTTCACCATAATAATGGCTACCACTGTAGAAACCATGGGGTAATTGTAACATAATGACATTCTTCAGCTACAACTACGTAGTCAATGGGGTAACTCCAGCTCATCATATTTTCATGAACTGTAATTATACAGTCAGTGGGGTAATTA